>CM070513.1:11000607-11483107 GCA_036346375.1 Guadua angustifolia | reverse complement strand
ACCTCACAACCAAATGGGCAAAAGCTCATAGAGCATCAGGATACCAAAATCCTTCACAAAACTCACAGGGAGAGGCACCCCCCTCTATTTATAGCACTTTGGGAGTAATCTTCACCCTTAGATGATCTTCTTGAACTTCAAAAAACCTCATTAAGGGTGCGATTCACTCCCACTCATACATGTGCTAACCCGAAACCCAACAATATCACGGGTTTTGACTATATCCTTTAGCACTAACTTAACCTCTACTGCACCCGCAAACACTCGATCCAATGATCCCACTTCGCTTGAGTAGAGCTCAAGTTAGCATCTCAGCCATCTGTTTCACCATGACGGCTTTGGCTTCATTGACCATCCTAGACCTTCACTCCTCCCTAAGCCTAGTCCCAGTCTATACCATTGCCCTCCATGTCAATCACCAATACTTCATGTTTCGGTTCTTTGTCTTCCCGGTTTGCAACCATTTCCTAGCCTCAATCATCTTTTAGCATCCCTTGACCGTTTTAGACTTTAGCTCTCCTAGTCTAGTCTCGGTCTCACATTCGCCTCACCATGATCTAGTCCCGGAGTCCTGCAACCAACACAGATAAGAAAAGTATCACATAGCAATATCTAAAATCATATCAGAATTGATCACACCTTGGATCATATAGCCTATGTCCACGCAAACGCACACTTGGTTGTGACCTCTTAAGACCACTCTTATAGAGGTCTAGACTATTCATATAGAGATCTAAACCACTTCCTCAGCGATCAGGATCACTCCCATAGAGATCCTTAGAGGTCTAAACCACTCTCATAGTGGTCTAGATCACTTCATCAGAGGTCCTTAGAGGTCTATCACTCTTAGAGTGGCCACGACCTCACCACTCTCACAGTGATCTAGACCACTCTTACAATGGATATGACCTCTCTCTAGGAGGTCACGACCAATCTCATAGAAGCCATTGGAGGTTTAAACCACTCTTACAGTGGTCTAGACCTCTATGAGGGTGGTAGACTACTCTTAGAATAGTCATGACCACTCTTATAAGGTCTTTAAAGGTTTAGACCACTCTTACAATGGTTCACAACCACTCCCTAAGAAGTCACTACCACTCCTATAGAGGTCCTTAGATATCTAGATCAACTACTCTCACAGTGTTTAGACTACCCTTACATTATGATCACTCCTATATAGATCCTTAGAGGTCTAGACCACTCTTACAGTAGTCACGACCACTCCTATAGAGATCTAGATCACACCCACAGTGGTCTAGACCATCCTTACAGTGGTCATGACCACTCCCATATAGATCCTTAGAGGTCTAGACTATCACTCCCATAAAGGTCTAGACTATTCTGAACCTCGACTCCTTCTTGAGTCTAGTTCCGGTCCATGCCGTTGCCTCGCCATATCCATCACCAATGCTTTATGCTCCGGTTCCTTATCTTTCCAGCTTGCAACCACTTTCTAGCCTCAATTATTTTCCAGCATCCCTTGACTGTTCTAAACCTCAACTCTCCTAGCCTAGCCCCGGTCTCGCCTTCGCCTCACCATGACCTAACTCTGGAGTACTGCAATTAACATAGATAAGAAAACCAATACATAACAATGTTCAAAATCATATCAGAAGATCCCACCTTGGATCATATAACCTGTGACCATTCAAAGCCACAATTAGTTGTGACTTCTTAAAACCACTCTTACTGAAGTCTAGACCATTCAAGACCACCACTCATACAGAGGTATATACCACTTCCTCAGTGGCCAGGACCACTCCTATAGGGGTCCTTCGAGGACTAGATCAGTCCTACAGTGTCTAGACTATTCCTTCATAGGCCCTTAGAGGTCTAGACCACAGAGGTCCTTAGAGGTCTAGACTACTCTTACAGTAATCACGATCTCTTTCACAAAGGTTTTGGAGGTCACAATCACTCTTACAATGGTCACGACTACTCTCATAGAGGTCCTAGGAGGTCTATACCACTTCCACAGTGGTTTAGACCACTCTTACAGTAATCACGACCTCTCTAGGAGATCACGACCACTCCCATAGAGATCCTTAGAGGTATAGACCACTCCCACAGTTGTCCAGACCACTCCCTGGGAGGTTACAACCACTCCCATAGATATCTAGATCATTTCTACAATGGTCACGACCACTCCTATAAAGATCCTTAGTGGTCTAGACTACTAATACAATAGTCACAATCACTCTGATAATGGTCATGACCACTCTCATAGAGATCCTTAAAAGTCTAGATCAATCCCACAATTAGGTTAGGGGTGGAAATCGAGCTAAGTCCTCAATTTTTTGAACTTTTTGAAATTGACATAGTTTGATCTAATATCATTTTATTTATAGTTTGAAAGTATTTTTAGAATCGAGCTAGTGAGTTGAGCCGAGCAAAATCCAATTTCATTTGAAATTGTCTCATTTCAATGTTTAACCAATGAACAAGTGTAATTGGAGCAATTTTGAACTGAGCCAACAATCCTCACCAACGAGTTTTTTTTCCAGCTTTACCCACAGTGGTTTAGACCACTCTTACAACGATCACGACCACTCTAGGGAACGACCTTTATAGAGGTCACAAAGGCTATGACCACACTCTAGGAATGACCACTCTAGGCAAGGCCAAGACCTCTCAAACCAAATTGCCTATAACAAAGCAAACTCAAATCAAATTCAAACTAGAGCATCACAGACACAAATTAACATAGTTAATCACTAATATGGATAGACCACGTGGTCTCTCACTTTTTCGTTGTACGTACATTCCATGATTCATTGGCACGTTTTTGAACAACCGGTTCATCTCATTACTATCTAAACACATGACTGACTAGCCAAATTAAATACTGTCTAGATCAAAGAAAAGAACAACTCCTACGTCGGCTAACTACTGTATCATGTTGTTTTCCATTAACATCTATATATATAAAAACAACTGGTGATATCCAAAGCACCTCCTCGGTCTGAGTGTAAGAAAATCCCATAATAATCCTAAAATTCTAGAAATTCCCACATTAATCAGAAGAAAGAGAGAAGGATCTTCACCATTTATTTTGGTGGGGCTAGATTATAACAGTACAAATTAATCATATATAAATACTAGAGTTATATAACAAATACAATTGTATTTCAAGTGGAGTTGCATATCAAAGAAATGATCCCCACCACTTATTTTTGTACGTGTCACACTATAACGGTGCAGATTAATCATATATAAATACTAGAGATATATAACAAATACAATTATATTTAAATAATTGGAAGTACAGTTGTATATCAAAGACAACTGTATCATAATATCTAGATGCGCAGTTGCGCAGGTAAGTCTGCTAGTTGTAATTAACTGAATGTGGAGCATTCTTGTATTTATAGTGGAAAAGGATTTGGGCAAGATGAATTATACAATTTCTCAAAGTTGACCCTCAAGAAATAAAATAGGTTTTCCATTAAAACAATTACAAGAGGGTAATAAGAGATCATTTCCAAGTTGTATATCTGAACCCACGGTTGCTGATAAATTTGTACCCGTTCAGAAAAATAAATTAAAAAACTCCATAGTCGAATATAAGTGTTTAAAAAAATTAAGAAGTTCAAGTTCGTCTATGTACAACGATTTCATCTTTCTCATGATCAAAGTCAGCTATAACTTTGTTGAAACCCTGTTGAACTGGATTCTCTTGGTGTGACATTTTAGATGAACTTAAACCCATCCGTATTGACAAGTATGTGGAAGGTGGTTTTTATCTAAACATATAGGGGTTTATGCACATCAAGTCCTGTACCCTAATAGAGTCTAATGGTCTTTTTTTCATGCTGCAGGGTCTATACGAGTAGCTAGGAAATAAATTAGATTCAGTTTTTCAATTACATGACGTCCTTTCATGTGCATGTATTGCACATTTATTTGACGCAGACATGTTACCATGATCTTAAACTAAGAATAGTACGCGTGTAATGTTACACACGCGTACATTTGGGCGATAGATGTTGGCCTGCATGTTACTGAAGCTTCCAACCAAAAGGTAGCACTGAAAAAAAAATAGCATTTCTTACTCCACAATCTAAATTAGGTTCACTAATTCCTACTTAGCTAGTCCCTTTTCATTTTTAAGAATATCTTGAAGACTAATTAATCACACTGATCTGAATCTTCAATCAGTGTAACACATCGTACACGGCAAGGTAGCAACAAGTGGAGCAAAAATAGCCTCTTGCAGGCCATGGAGATGTGGAAGAAAACATAGCAACAAGTGGAACAAAAATGGCCTCTTGCAGGCCATGGAGAAGTATAGGGGGAAAAACAATGAACTCAAACCGAAGAAAGTCCTATCCATGTGCACGGCATTAAGGTTGATAGACTATATATATGAGATATCGTATCATATCAAATCCACGTCTTGGGACAATACAAAACTTCATGTTCTTTCACCCGTGTGTATCCATGGTTTATAGAATATTCTTTAGCCGTCTTGATTAAAAATCGCAACAGTTTGGATATCTTTAACGAAATAATCCAAAAGATCAATGCATTTAGAAGTCAATGTTCTTCAATATTTTAATTCGGAACAGTGATCCAGTCTCAAAGGAGAGAAGTCTTGGATGTTCATGTTACCATCAAACAAACTGAAGCCATGGCCTAATCGATACAGTACTTTCAGGTTTTCAGATACAGTGGCGGTCCTGAGATTTCATGGGTCCAGAACGAGATTTAAAATGAGGGGCCTTTCTAATTAATAATAATAATAATAATAATAATAATAATAATAATAATAATAAGTGTTACTAATAAACACCGAAGGTGCATCCAAAAAAATTATTCATATCAAGCTTCGTTTCCTAGATACTACTAACTATACGTATTATACTGTTATATACATATACAATATATTAATACTAGTACATGTATAGGGATGGAGCCCATGATTTGGCCCCCCCTCGGGGCCGGCGCTGTTCAGATACCAAAACTAGATTGGTTCCTGAAAGCTTATCGGTCCTAGCTCCCGACTTCCAAGAGAGAACCAAATAGAAACTATATTATTTTCTGCCGAAACTTCGAAGAGACAAGTCATGTTTTTGTGCCTTTTTCCATGTACTAATTGATTATATCACAAATCTACTGTGCATTATCATCCTTATTAAATAGGTGCAAATTAATGGTTTGCACTGTTAACTGATCCATGTAGCTGCTAGTTTTATAAAACCATACAGCTTTGGAATCCCTAGTTCCAGTTGAAAAATATCTAACTAGTCACCCTATAAAAATGAGGTTTAAAATTAGTTAGATTTTGCATAAATCGACTGCTCAAATCTCAATGATGCACTCATTTGTCCTCAAAATTAAAGAAGCGACACGCACCTTAATCCTCATATACAATATAAATAAATACCTGAAGAAGTATAAATAAATACTAGCTAATTTAATACATTGGATCGAAAAGAATGAACATTCTATATTCAATTTAGTGTACCATAAAAGAGCTCTAACTTTAGGCACAGATACGGTGCTAATCCACCTCAGAAATGTGGATACTAATAGGTTCCTAAAGAAAAATATCAAAATTAAGGGGCTATTCCATGTTTATTTTTTAGGCTTTTTACCATTCATATATTAAGCTTATCTCCTAAGGATAATAAAACTTTTTTAGTTTTTAGTTTGTTAATCATGTCTGAGAAAAACTCTAAAAGACCATGTGGAGATCTATCTAGGTTTATGATGAATTATTGATAGTGTTTGAGCATATGGTGATTTAAGTTTGAGTTTGTTTTGAATTCCCTTTCGAATTTAAAGCAATTTGAGGTGCTATCAGGTCAAGGCGGTAGTGCCAGCCTATCGGAGTTACCAACCATGAACATGGTATTTTTTTTCCAGAGAGGGGTCTTTTAGGTGTTTCCAGGGCAAGCAGTACTACCGGCCATCTCGAAGTGGTAGTGCCGGAGAAGTGGAACTACCGGGCCAAAGGTGCGATAGTTATTTTTCAGAGAAAGTCTCTTCGGGAATTTTAGAGGCAACGACAATATCGGCTACCTGGGAGCGGTAGTACAAGTGGTGTGGTACTATCGGTCCTAGATGAGCAGTAGTATGGACTTCACTGCGAATTTGTGCTTAATGATTTGCATTATGTGGTGATTAATGCATATATTATGAACAGTGCTATGTGAAAGTTTGCTTATCTGTGTTGGTTGTGGGTCTCTAGGGGCTAGGTTATAGTGAGACAAAAGCGAGACCGGGATTAAGCTAGGAGAGCTAAGGTTTAAAACGTTTGAGGGACGCCAGAAAATGACTGAGGCTGGGAAGTGCTTGCAAGCCAATTAGATAAGGAACCAGAGCGTGAAGCACTAGTGATGGACATGGCGGGCAACGATATGAACTAGAACTAGGCTCGAGGAGTATTTGAGGTCTAGAACGGTCAAGGAAGTCAATGTTGCCATGATGAAATGGAAAATGACACGTGGTGGTCAAGTGACTTGGCTCATTTGCAAGCGAGGATGGTTCAAAAGAGTCCGGATGCGTGAGAGGCTTGGCGGCAAGTTATTGGGGCTACATGAAAAACGTGAAGAATATTGATGCTCTGAGGAGAAGGAAGACCGGTCATTAGGGTAAATTAGTAATTTATCCAATATCGGCGATTGAGGCAGTTTGGAAAACTATGACGGTGGTCTAAGTGGTTTAGGTCACGCTAAAGTGATGTTTGATGCAAATTCGGATTCGCGGAGCAGATTTGGCGTGAATGTAATGACCGCTTTGAGAAGCATGCTTATGTGAGTGTAAAACCCATTAAGAGTGTTGAGTTTCAGGTTAGCCCATGTGAGAGTGGATGGTATCCACCTTAGTGTCTAAGTTTAGGGTTAGGATTGCCTCCCATATATAAGAAGATGTAGTGGAAGGTGAGGACTGGAGACTTTAGACTTAGCTGCTAGGAGTTTTAGGTTTTTCATGAGATTTTGCGTTCTTGTATGGTGTACGTGTTACTTGGGAGCTTTGCCCTTAGATGTGAGAGCCTTTGTAAACACTCCTCATAATTTGAATGTAAATCATCTTTTTGGTCAAGTGTTTGTCTCAAATTTTGATCTTTTCTTCTTTACTCTTAATTTTTTCTTGTGGTTTCTTTCCTGCTTGATCTCGTGCTGCCAAGGATGTATGATTGATAGTTGTATCCTCTGTAGATTATCTCCTCAATCATCTAGGCAAGTTTCTTCTTGATCAACGAAGTTTCTTCAAGAAACTGGTTTTTGAGTTGAGAAAGAAGTTCTTGAGGTAGATCTTGATCCTGTTGGTTTGTTCTTGATCAATCAAGTTTCTTCAAGAAATCGATTTTTGAGCTAAGAAGGAAGTTCTTGAGGTAGATCTTGATCTTATTGTTTTGAGGGATTTCTCTTGAGTGTTATTACTTGCTCTAACATGTGTGAGACCATCTAAGATCATCTTAACCATTAAATCTCCACGAGTAAGCACAGGATGAAGATTTGAGTTTTGATATGATTTTTGCTCACTTTTCCTTAATCTGGAAAAAAGTCGGAACTTTGATATCAATCCAAGATTTCAAATTTTGGTTTCGGATCGTATCTCGGAGGTGACTGAAATCCGAAATCCCTATGAGATTTCAGAATTTCAGACGAAATCCAAAAGCAAATTTCAAATCTAGAATCTTGACCCAAAAAACTTAAAATCTGGTCAAAATACCTTACGTTCAAGCTCACTCATTACAGACTATTTTTGGTTAAAATCGTCTGTGATGTGCATTTTTTAAAATTTTCAAATTTTTTTCATTTTGTTGGATTTGAAATTTCGTCCCCGACCGAAATCCGAAATCTCGGCCGAAATTTCAAATTTCGTTAGGATTTTGAATATTGCATCAATCCTTGCGATTGAAGATTGGAATAGGTTCCTGACATTCATAAGAAGGAAGTTACACGAATTTAATTTTGATTTTGAACTCATGTTGATTTTTACTGGTCATACCATGTTTACTATTCATCCAGCGTTATCGTTATAATAGACCGGCAGTACCGATGTTACTATTCATCACGGTATTATCGGCCATCTATAAGCGGTAGTGCCGCCCTAAAGCCAAGTTTCTCTGAAAATTTATTCTTCTGAGCTTATTCGATCTAGTGAGGTTTTGATTGGTTCTTTTAGGAAATAAAATTAGTTTGTGATCATTTACCCTCTCTCTAACCATCATTTGCGGTCCTTCGATCTCTTAATATGCAAAGTACAAATTCCAATAGGTCGTTGGTGTTTTCTTTCATGACAATACACAGAACTAGCAAAAGTCTGCTGCACTAGGGAGAAGTTCCGTATGAATGATGGATGCTTCACCAACCGGGCGCTAATTGGCGCATGCAAGAACATATCTATATATATGTAGCTCACATGCTCCCCTAGGTTGGTTTCTTTTCGTTTTTGGTTCCTTTTTTTCTCTTATCATACAGGAAATTAGTACAGTAGGCCTGTTTGGATTGCTCACTTTCTTGAGCAATGATGGATCGTGTTCACCAGGTGAGAATTCGTGAAGTCGTGATCATATAAAGATACACTGTTTGCACGAGAGGAATCGCACACCCTGATCGGATGGCTAAGATTTGGATTCATAAGTTCTCGCTATAGAAAGGTAACCTCACACCTAACACATTCAGGCTATAATAAAATAAATTAAGTTTATATTTATAGTCTAAAATATAAACAAGATGATCCACCTAAATACTCTTGATGTACCCACAGCTCTAGCTCCATAAATTTCTGAAGCTAAGAATACTCTGTTCCACCAACTTTACAGATTTTAGTGAAGCTGAAACTGTCCCAAACACTCCCTATATATATCGTTCTTTTCCATTCTCTTGCCGTTCATGGTAGGTGCTTAAACGATTGACGGCAAAATGCACTTCATAAATCTGTCAATAATGGGCACGCAACAATATAATATTCTGCAGGACTGCAACAGAAGTCCTGTCAGTTGCAATGCGAAATGCAGGTCCGAGTAGTTGACATAAATTACAAAAGAAAAAGGACATCATCTCGTTATGACATAATCAAGATTAGAGCGGTCTGGGAGGAACTAGATTTAATCTGTCCAGTATCTTTTGACAAGATTGCAATCCAATTATTTGTCATGTATCATCCAATTCAAGAACTGACGATTTGTCAGATTAATGGTATGCACTCTGATTGGAATCCAAATAGGGCAGGTACAAGAGCGGCCAATGACGATGGAATCCAAGAACTAGATTACATAGGATTTGGGACTGCAGAAAGAAAATTTTAAGAACCGGATGGTTAGATCATTAGCTTCTTCAGGACTGTAATATAATTAGCATCTCCAAATCTGCCCTATAAGATAATTAGATAACCAGTTGGGACAAGCACAACTAACGCATGCAAGCTACTAAAATACTGTCGGAATCCTGGAAATAGTTTATGCTTGATTGATACGACGGTACCCGTGGAATTTAAGCCGGAGCGACATGCATTGAACTGCTAAGGTTTTTTTATTGTACTATGCTTATTTGATTAGCGAATTTAGATTACAGCATCCATTCTTACGCATAGAATATGACACCTTAATTCCTCTGTTAATTTCTGCTTGAACAGTGGTTGGTAAGAGAAAGTAAATCCAAAATCTCACAGTAACACAGTTTCGGTGAAGCCAGCTAGAGCTCAGCCTGCAAAAACAGGAGGAAGAAACAAAGTTCACAAACATAAACACAACAGAGATGACGGCCATGGCCCAAACTATAATAAGCATATTCATAAATAAGCCTATCTTTGGCCCACCACGAGCCAAGGCCATGGATGGGCTAGACCTTTTTTTTTTTTCGAGGACAGGCTTTTTTTTTTCTTTTCCCCTGAAACTAATGGCCTGAAATAATCATATTTGCAACTTACGAGAGAGAGAGAGAGAGAGAGTTGAAATAATAACCCATCTAAAAGAAGAGTTGAACATTTCCCGCTCATAGTTAGAACCTCTCCCGTTCTCCAAGATAACCCGTAGCTAAAAACATTGGCATCGCCATCTGGAATGATGTGTTTTATGGAAGTGATGCATGCTTTGCTGGTTATTATAATCATGGCAAACGGATAGATGCAATACTGGAGGCTAAGACTATCTCCAGTAATTTCTCTTTATTTCCTTCCCTTTCCTCATTCCCTTCCCCATATTCATTCCCTTCATTCCTATCATCTCCAGCAACATCCCCTCGAAGAGTTTTGTATAGGGTCTGAAGGGATTCTTTCTTCAAATCCCTTCTGAAGGGAACCGTGAAGGGAATTCATTGGAGCGCTTGGGATCCCTTTCTGAAGGGATTTGGAGGCTGAAGGGATACCGCTGGAGATAATCTAAGACTATCTCCAGCAATTTCCCTTCATTCCCTTTTCTTCTCTCATTCCCTTTCCTATATTGGTTTTATATAGAGATTGGAGAGAGAATATCTTTTTGAAAAGATTCTCTCTCCAAATCTCTTCTGAAGGGAACCGTGAAGAGAATTCGTTGAAATGCTTGGGATCTATCTACGAAGGGATTTGGAGGCTGAAGGAATACCGCTGGAAATAGTCTAATACTTGCCTGCTTGGTAGTACATCTAGTCTACCGTTTAGTTGTTTGGGTGCGCATTAAAACTACACACATTATGTTATCTGATAGTTGTTTTTTTCCCCTCAAATTTTCACTCGTTTTATTATGTTATTTGGAATACTCCTCTGGAGAAGTGCTTCTATACTTTTTTATTTAATAGTTGCATAAATATTAAAATATAAATAAATAGTAGATGATGATTACTTAACTCTTCGTTTTCTTTAAGATATGTACAACTTGTGTTGGGAAGGAGAGCTAAAGGTTATCTAGAATATAAATACTACCTTCGTTTGCAACATGGTTTACAAAAACAATGCTAACCAAACACAAAAAAAAAAAAATTAAAACAGTTATCGAAAACAAGATTATTATAATATACCATAATGCTAATTAGAGTCCTAGTGTTCTGTACGGAAAACAAGATTATTATAAATTCGTACGGAATCTCCGCGTCGCAAGTGGGGCTTGAATTAATTTTTCAGTAAGCATGTGATAGCATTTTCCAAGAGCAGAAAAGGAAAGTGAGGAAAAGAAAATATAGACACCTTAGCCAGTACATAAATGTTCGGTGCGAACAAAATTATAAAAATAAATTATTTTCCTAACTATAGAAATATCGATAGGTGGCATCTGCTGCAATTTCCGTGGTCATAAAAAATAATATATTTTTCAAATTTATTCGCACGGGCAGATTTGGATGAAAAAAGAAAAAAAAAACGTGTCCGGACTCCGGAGGGCTAAGAAAGCTAAGAACTCGGGAGGTAGGAGAGACGAGGGCTGCCTGTGAGATCCGCGAATACACCTCAGAGACGAACCCCCACAGATCTCTCCCCGCACCGCAGATCGGAACCCCGACCCCCCTCGCGCGGCAGCCATGATCTCCTCGAGCAAGCTCAAGTCCGTCGACTTCTACAGGTCCCGTCGGCGTCCCTCCCGATCTCCCCATTGATCCGAACATCCCTCCCCCCATTTGTCGATACCTTTCTTTGTTGCACGCTGTTCCGTGGGTTTGTTCGTGATGGAACAGGGCCAGCCCTTGCTCGCAGTTATCTTAGATGGGGCTGGCTCGACGCGGTTAGATGAATGCGGCGATTGGGTTTCGTTACATTGCTTTGTATCGGGCGGATTGAGTGGATTCTGGATAGCGGCGTGTTTGTTCCGGCGAGTTGTTGCGGTTTGGCGCGGATATTCGGCAGCGATGGCTTCCGTAAGTCCATCTATAGGTTAGTAGGGAATTAGATGATGTACATTGGGATGTGGTATACTGAAAATTCGAAATAGCGCAGTATTACCATGGTGCTATCACTGCGAGCGGTAGTGTGGTCATTGTCCAGAGCTATATTTGAGTTTCTACTCAAATTGTCAAGTATTGATGAGTTTTTGTGTTTGCAGGAAAATTCCTAGGGATTTGACGGAGGCATCACTATCTGGCGCTGGATTATCCATTGTAGCAGCACTAGCTATGGTTTTCTTGTTTGGAATGGTCTGTATTGGCAGTTTCTGGTCTATTGTCAATTACATTTACACTAGTTCTTGTCAGATTCCACTACCTTACTTGGTTTCTGTTTCTTATTTTAGTATTGCATTGTGCTGTAGCTGTTCATATCTAGGCCCCCCCGCGCCGCCGCGGGACTTTATTTTTTTTTGCACATCTAGCCCCCAATGCATTTTTTTTCTTTCAAAAATGCCCCCCCACCGCGGAAGGCACAGCAGGTGACACGTGTCCCTGCCGTGCTAGGGGAGCGAGATAGCGCGCGCGGTCGCATGCAGGTGGGTGTTGGCGAGCTCCGCTGCCGCGGCCAGGCAGCACGGAAGCTCTTGCTCCCGTACTTGCGTGATCTACCGCGGCGCAGGTGAGCTTCCGCACTCGCTAGGTGCAGTAGGGGGCTTCCACGCTCCCCAGGTGCAGTAGGGAGCGGGGAGGGGGCTAAAATTGCAAATGCGCGTGCGAGAGAGCTAGATTTGCAAAAAATGAAGTTCATGGGGCTAGATAAGAGATGAATTCATATTTGTCAGGAATATGTTACTGATTTCTTATTTAAGAGCTGTGAAGTTTTGATTGAACTAAATGATACTTTAAAGGTTAGTTTCATCTGAGAAGCTGTTGAATTGGTGTTGCAGGAGTTAAGTAACTACTTAGCAGTCAATACTACCACATCTGTGGTTGTTGATAGGAGTTTAGATGGCGAGTTCTTACGGATTGATTTTGACATAAGGTAAATTCTATAGCATGTGCCAAGTATGACTCAGTTCAGAGTTTACATATGAGCCTTTATGGTTGCATAAAAAATACCGCTACCTTTTGCCCTTTCTATTATGGTTTACACTTCAATTGGTGATTTTTCTAATTTCTCTATGCTATGCTGATATTAACCACTTGCTTTTGCAATTATACCTTTTGTTTTGTTAAGGCATACAGTATATATGCCAGCACAAGATACCGGTGCATGTTTGTCAGAGTGTTTACACTCTTTGGTGGATTGTGTCAAAAAAAAGCATGTGATGTGTATTTAGGTTAATAGTCTTTTACAATCAGCTAGTGTTCCAAATCCAACTGTTTCTAGTGTGTTCATAGAACAATGTTTATGGTATTCTTTCACCTGGATTTTCGCTGGTGTTTTCTATATGCAGCTGAGAGCCATTGTTAAAACTGGCACATTGTGTTTCCAGGACAATTGCAAGCACTAGGCAGTGCACTGCTCGTTTGTTTGATGGCATGATTTACAGTAGGATATCTGCATTAGTCTAGCTGGCTGTCTGGACTTTGGAATGGTGCTTTTGTTTTTTGCTTGGATGACTTCAGTGAAGCTAGGCTGCACAGGTTTATTGTTGTTCCCCCCTAAATGTTCGCTAACTGGCTTTTCATTTTACAGCTTTCCTGCACTTTCATGTGAATTTGCATCAGTTGACGTCAGTGATGTGTTGGGAACAGTATGATTCTATCTCTGCCTCCTGCGCTTATTTTTCTGATTCTATCTCTTGCCTTTCTGATTCTAGCTTCTAGAATATGGCAATGTAGAATATACATCTTTCTTTTTTTCTTTGAAGAACCTAGATTGTATGGTTTCTATAAAAAATGGTGTTGGAAGTACTCATATTTGTAAACTTGCATACTAAAAATCATTATACAAGCTTTAGCTGTAAGCTATGCATATTTTGTACACCAACTTTAAAAATATGAAATAGGTCAGCTTAACACTTTTTGCCAAGTTGACTTTATGTCAAAAAAGTGGAAACGTGAGCTAACTATTTTGCTACATCTGTAAGCGTTTCCCGCTTTTTATCTTGCTTTCTAGAGCATGCAGCTTTTTTCTAATTGTTAGTTTAACTTAATTTTCTGTTCAAAACATATGCAGAACAGATTGAACATAACAAAAACTGTTCGCAAATTTTCAATTGATCGGAATTTAGTACCTACTGGTTCTGAGTTCCACCCAGGACCTATACCCACCGTCAACAAACATGGAGATGATGTTGAAGAGTTCCATGGTGATGGTTCAGTCGCTTTATCTTCTCACAATTTTGATAGCTATTCACACCTGTAAGTATTCAATTATCTATTTCAATATCAAGCTACATAGTTGGACTTCAAACATCCTAGTCATTCTTCATTGCAAAATCATATCAATGGTCAACCAATTATTCATGATATTTTATTCATCATCAGCTTTGTGCTTGATATTCATGGAGAAATTTATACTTTTAGTTCCGATTACTTTGGCCAGGTTCTTTATCGCAAGCATCTTTACTCTTGCCTGTCTCAGATATTTGTCCTTAAGTTTTGTTCAGTATTTCAGCCCTCTTATATTCTTTGTGGAAACCGTAATATTGTTTCAGTTGATGCTTATCATATATTTTATTCTCTTTTCAGGTACCCTGTTTTGGTTGTCAACTTTTATGCCCCTTGGTGTTACTGGAGCAATCGATTGGTTAGAATTTATGTCCTTATGTTTCCTTGCATTTAGTTATTTTCGTTACTTATGTTACTATATTTGTGAGGCAATGGTTAGTTGATTATAGTATGATAATGTGCAAGTCATCCGAGTACTGTATAGAACTGCAGATGCCTTTGTCTTGAAAGTTTGTTCAGTGTTTTTGATGTGATCAAATTTAACAGTTTCTTATTCCATGTGAAGTATATTTGCAATTCTGTTCTGTTGATGTAATATCTGGATTCTGGAAATTTGTCTAATCATATACTTTTCCTTCAGAAACCTTCATGGGAGAAGACTGCGAAAATTATAAGGGAGAGGTATATACTGTTTTCTTTATTTGCCCCTAATAAGGCTTGGTGTTTCATGGTCTAACGCTGTTAAGTGTTAAATGCCATCCTCCTGGTTTTTGTCAAATGCAGATATGATCCTGAAATGGATGGCAGAATCCTTCTTGGCAAGGTTGACTGCACTGAGGAAGCTGACTTGTGTAGGAGGTCTGTCTGTTCTCATTGATAATTAAATTCGAAACGAACACATTTCACACGTGTACACTGCGATACGGAATCCATAAATCCTTGTTCGTTATGTACCATCAGAATCCGATTAATTAGTTGTAAAATTCCTTACAAAGTGATATTATGGTGCCATCATCTTTCATGAGTTGCTAGTGTTTGTGCCCTTGCATCCTGGTTTTGTGGGTGCTTATGCCTTCTGGAACTATTTGCATGTGAATGAGTTGAAAGCAGTTTTCTTTCTTTGTTGCATATTGAATAAACAGTGCCGGAATTGTACACCTATTGTCTCTGTGCAAAAAAAGGAGCTCTTCTGCATCTGATGGCTTTGGGTTTTCTGTAATGGTGCCACTGCTAGAGACGTGCGTTACTACATTTGAAGTTATGCATATTGAGTCTGAACCACTAGGAAAGCCTGAAGTTATTTTTCCCCCTAGTTTCACATCTTGGCATCTGTATGTTTGAATTGTACCTTTTTTTATTTTGTTTTTATGCAGGAATTTCACCTAATTATATGTACCCCCCTTCCAATTGTTTGTTCATTGAGTTAATATACAAATATATCATTCTTTTCATCACTTCAATTCATTAAATGCAGGCACCATATACAAGGTTATCCGTCAATTCGCATTTTCCGTAAAGGGAGTGACCTTAAGTAAGCACAGTAAACCTTACATTTTCTTTGAGATATCTTCTGGGTTTAATTTGCTACATGGTTATCATACCGAGACTATTAACCTTTATTTGCACAATACTTGTATTTATTTTTGCCCAAGTTCCATAAACGACCAAATTGATTTTGCACAGGGAGAATCAGGGTCACCATGATCATGAATCATACTATGGGGAACGGGACACTGAAAGTTTAGTTGTGGTATGTTGTGAATAATGTAGTTTCCAATTATTTTTCTTGATACATTACATGGTTTATCGTTACTATGACAGCATATCCTAAATTTTAGCTTACCTAAAAAAAGGTTATGACCTTTTCTCCTTTTTTTCTAGGGAGAACTAAAGGCTAAATATTCGTTGATTGTTAATCTGTGTTATTTATTGTTTCATGGGCTCCTCAAATTGTTCCAGATTGAATTCCTGAATCCTGATATATATTTTTAACTTCAGGCAATGGAAACTTATGTCACAAATATTCCAAAAGAGAACCATGTGCTTGCTTTAGAGGACAAATCCAATAGGACTGTTGATCCTGCAAAGCGTCCTGCTCCATTGGCCAGCGGATGTAGAATAGAAGGTTTTGTGCGGGTCAAAAAGGTAAATGAACTTCTGACCTAACTTGCATATAGCTAGCTTCTGTGGTAATAGTTGCAGCATGGAGAAAGTATTTCTTTCTGTGCATTGATTACTAGTTCCTCTTTATCAGGTTCCAGGGAATGTTGTAATCTCGGCTCGATCTGGTTCACACTCGTTTGACCCATCCCAGATAAATGTTTCCCACTACGTGACACAGTTCTCATTTGGCAAAAAGCTATCGTACAAGATGCTTAATGAACTGAAAAGACTAACTCCCTATCTTGGAGGACATCTTGATAGATTAGCTGGTCAGTCTTACATTGTTAAGCATGGTGATGTTAATGCCAATGTTACTGTAAGTCCTAAATTTTGCTTATTTTTCTTACTAAGATGTTTAGGACAAGGCATCAAAACTTTTGTCTAGCACCACACTTCTGGTTTCTTACTGAATAGCATAGCTTCTTTTTGTTTCAATTATGTCATTCTTAGATTGAGCATTACCTGCAAATCGTAAAGACAGAACTGGTTACACGGAGATCCTCTAAGGACTTGCAACTCCTTGAAGAATATGAATACACAGCGCACAGCAGCTTGGTGCACAGCTTCTACGTTCCTGTTGTGAAATTCCATTTTGAGCCATCTCCCATGCAGGTTGACATCTTGGTTTTATTTTATTTATTTATTTGCTTGGTCTGTTAACAAGTTCAATCCATCAAACTGATTTTCATTTATTCTCAGGTCTTGGTGACTGAAGTTCCAAGATCCTTCTCCCATTTCATCACAAATGTCTGCGCTATTATTGGTGGAGTTTTCACGGTGGGAGCATGCCCTTGTTTATATTTTCTGATTTCTGAATCTATCAAGTTGACATGGCTAATGAAAAGTAACCTCCAAATTCTAGGTTGCTGGAATACTGGATTCCATCTTTCACCACACTTTACGACTGGTCAAGAAGGTTGAGCTAGGAAAGAACATTTGAACAATAAAGGTAGATCTTGAGAAGCAGCCTCAAGCTCAAGCAGCCTCAAGTTTAGTGGTTGCACTAGTTAGTCATTATTTTGTTATACAAGGGTAGCGATTCTTACTATATGAAAGAGGAGGGTGGGGTGTTGAGAGAGGGAAAAGTTGGGGCATGATATAACTAGGAACCTCACTGTTTTGCTAAATGACTTATTTGGAATAATAAGACAGTGGATCCTCGTAAGTTGTAACTGCACCTAGTGTTAATTTCGCAGGATTATCTGCTGTGCTGCTTATTCTGTACTGTTCTGCTGTCATGTCCAAATTCAGCTCTGGAGAGCAGAATATACATCTGGTGCTTTTATTCAAGTTTTCTTGTTGTCGTCCAGATCTTGAAGTCATGGCACCAAGCTACAGTTATTTCATGCATGGCTACGAGCCTACGAAGCATCAAAATGTCGTTTCTTGTATGGAGGTGGGGCACTGTTGTACTTTATTACTCATATATCTCAATATTCTGTTTTAAATACGCAAAGGTTATGCCTGTCATTTCATTAAAATACTAGCCATGTGTCCGTGCGTTGCAATGAAAACTTAATTTACGATAAAAAGTTTATTTGCAAAGAGCATTAATAGTGGCAAAGATGGATAATTAAAAAACAGTGGCAAAGATGGGTAATTTTGATGAAGTGATGTAGGCAAAGATGGGTAATTTTGATGAAGTGACGTGGGCAAAGGTGGGTAATTAAAGAGCAGTGGTAAAGGTGGGTAATTTTAATAAAGTGACGTGGGAAGAAACTCTCACTTTATATAGTAGAGATCTGTTTCTGATTACTGTTACCAAGGTATGAAGTTTTTGATGGTGCCACAAGGTCTATAACGAGCTGTAGAGATTCTATCCTAGAAAACTTTGCTTGCCCAACTCAAAACTCTTTAAGATAAACTGAATTCATAGTACTGTCCATTTGCCTGCCACCCCAAAAGAAAGCGAAGAAATTGCCGGCCGGCCTTCCAACGGTGTGTCCGTCCGTCTGCGTGCCTCTCGCTTGTGGTAGAGGCACGAACGGAATCCACATGCAAAACGCCCAGTTGGCAATGGCATCAGGTGACATGAACCGTGGAGGTGCAGTGCGAGCTGCTCTCCCTCTTGAACGGGTACAAGACGACGCTGCACGCCACCTCGGCGGCCGCGCTCAGCTTTAACGGCCGGAGCGACGCGGCCTTCCCGGCCACCGCCGTCGCGGCCTCGAAGGGCAGCGCGCCGGTGACTACGTCGGACACGTAGAGCTTGTTCGGGATGACTTTGGCCGCGTCCACATGCACCCGCGCCCAGACCGTCCTTGTCGACAGCGCCGGGATCTTCCCCGCCGGCACCGCAGACCGCCCCACCGTCGTGTCGTGGTACGTCAAAGCCGTGACCACCTCGCCGTATCGGAACGGCGCGTGGTTCGGGTTGTGCACGGTGACCTCGACGGCCAGGGAGAGGTTGAGCTCCGGCGGGAGGACGTTGAAGGCGTTGAGCTGCGTGTCGACCGCCGTCGCCACCACCCGCGGCGGCTGTGGACGGAGCACGGTGAAGTAGAGCGCGACTAGGGCGACACCGAGCAGGAGGACAACGGCGAGCAGCGAGAAGCAGCATATTATGGCGGCCTTCTTCTTGATCCTTGCCATGCTAGCTTGATACGAAGCAAAGAGAGGAAATTTTTTTGGCGTTTATTGATATGCTATTAATGCTGGTGTTAGCACGGAGGTCACCGTGGTAATTTAGAGGGAGGTTACCTTTACATTTCAGTTTCTACTATTTTTTTCTTAATATTTTGGTTCTTTCTCGATCAACATGAATTATTTTTTGAACCGTATGTGATCACGAATCTCAAAGCACTATAGGTAGCGCTTGTAGCTCCATGTGCTTGCAGTTTCAAATTTTCACATACACAACGGTGCATTCTAGACTCAAATTAAAGCTACATGTCAAACTGCAGTTATGTATGATCACTGCAGCCACTACATAAATATTGTCTGAAACCACTGCAACAAAACTATGTTTGAGCTAGTTAAACATAATTGTAGTTCAGATGAAATATTAAATTACTATAGAAAATATTACTTAACATGCTATATTAGTTTCCTACAATTATTGTACCATTGATTTTATTTAAATTTCAACAATATTACTGCATTACATGATATAATTGCCACGGTTAACTAATTGATCTTGAATAAGAGGACTATTCTACGATAACTATGGACTATGGGGTACTGTTGCAGCCTCTTGTTTGGTATAACTTTTTTTGGACATGCTTATTTGATAGACATTCATGATCATATAGTTGACGTGCGCGTTCGAGGCATTTGTCAGGGTATTACATGTTTCAGGAAATCATTGTTTATCAGTTGTGCCTCTTTTTTTTGCAACTCTAGCATCCTATGCATGCGTTTGCAAATTTGTCCTACGAAAGGCACGGCAGACGACACTTGTTCCCTACCATGTCTGGCTAGGTAGCACAGAAGCCATTCTACTGCAGTGAGCCACACCGCTGCGGTCAGCTAGAGCTCCTGGGGTGTCGGCTAGCTACGCTCTTCGAGCGTTGCAAAAGGCAAATGTTGTCTGTCATGCCTTCTATGGTAGTGGAAGTGGCTAAATTTGCAAATACATATGAGAGGCTAGATTTGTAAAGAAAAAAGAAAAAAAAGAAGAGGTACATAGATAAGCGATGGTTCCATGTTTCAGATAGTGTAAGTAGTTTGGTGATTGGTTTTTTCTCAGGCCACCACACACACTAGGTCTAGGTGTGCGGCGATGACCCTTAAAATATCGGTTTTGCTAGGTATCGGACGTTCTAACACTCCGTAACATTTTTTTTCTACACGTGCAACATTTTCTACCAACGCGTGCAACATTTTCCTTCGACAAATGCTACAGTAAACGGATGTTGCAAGCGTTCAAAAAAAATGTTACACGCGTTGGTAACAAATGTTGCAGGAGTAGACAAAAAATGTTTCAAGAGACGTCCGAAGAAAACAAAAAAATCTGACGTCCGGACGGTAGTATTCGCCTTAAAATATGCACAGTGTACACTCCGGGTCCGGGATGTAGTACGCTTCTGTCTTCTCTACTCAATAGAAATATGCAGCTTCTGCGTAAGTCGGAGTGAGGCAGAACGCAGAAGTGTAGGACTACAGAGTTTTATTTAGGCGGTGTTTGACATATCTCAGTTTTACTAAAATTTGTAAAGTTTATGGAGTAGATTATTTTTAGCTCCAGAAATTTATGGAGCTGGAGCTATAGGTTCATTAGTATTTAGATAGGTCATCTTATTTATATTTTAGATTAAAAATATAAATTTAATTCACTTTATATTAGCCTATAAGCTTCAGATGTGAGGTGGAGCTAAGATTTGGAGCTCTGCCAAACAGGACTGAACATACCAAGTTCTTTTACAGAATTCACCCAAAAATTGGTTAAAAAAAATTTGTTAGGGTTTGTGTCGAATATGTGTACGAGTATGATTACAATTGGACTCGTGTTGTAATAGAGGGGAGATAGAGTAGGAGTCGGACTCTATGTCCTTGTCCTCTATATAAAGGGTGCAGCAATTGTGTAACCGAAATAACGACTAACAATAGTAGCATAGGCAAAGAAGGGGCATGGCTCATTGTGTGGTCGTGCTCCATGTAGCCAGATATCTTGCAGATTGTTGATTGGGAGAGCGCCCATAATCGAGCCCGCAGATGTAGGCGCAAGCCGAACTGCGTTACCAAACATCGTGTCTCCTTGTGTCGTTCTGATCTTACATTGGTTTCGGTCTTGTTTTTCCTAACAAGTGGTATCAGAGCTGAGGTTGCAATGCGCGAGATCAAGGGGGAGGCACGAGGGCTGGCGATTCATGCACTTCACGTCCGGATTTCAAGTCCGGTTCAGTTCTGGACTTCTCGAGTCCTTTGTCTTCGCATGTTCTGGAGACGAGGCGAGCACACAGGGGCGACAACAATGGCGACTTTGACCACGGCAGCACAAGCCTGCGAGGCCGGAGGCGGGCCGGGTGGCGCTTGAGCCGAGGCGGGCTGGACGATGGTGCTGCGGGCGCGAGGTGGCCAAGGCAATGGCGCTGCGGGCGACTGGCAGCGCGCTTCGTGCGCGGAAGTCGAGGCGGCGCCGGTCCGGCACGCTTTGTGCGCGGGAGGCGGCGCACGGTATATGGAGACGTCGCAGACCAAGGAGGCGGCAAGCTGCCGGCGATGCGAGTGCCGTCGCAACCGGTGGCACAAGAGCCAAGGCGTCTCCATCCTCCAGGCGCGGGAGTCAAGGCGTCACCGGCCAGCCAAGACGCGGGTCTGGCGACGCACAGACGAGGAGCCGAAGTGGGGGCGAGGTGACGCTGGTGGCGGGGCTCGCTTCGGGCGAGGCAGCCGCGGGGAGCCAAATCTGGCGGTGCGACGCTTCGGGCGAGGCAGCCGCAGGGAGCCAAATCTGGCGGCGCGACGCTTCAGGCGAGGTGGCCGTGGGGAACCAAATCTGGTGGCAAGGCAGTGTCCAAGAAGGACACGGTTGTTGGGTAGGAATCGGAGTCGAAGAAGGAAAACAAAATTTGGGAGTTTTTGCTTCGGTTTGTGATTTCCGATTTGGATACAACTTACAAGGCCAGGACGGGGACGTGGGCAGCAGTATATAATCAAAGCCAATGAAGCCAAAGGGGAACAATCCAAGGAGCAGAAGAGGATTTTTCAGGAGAGAAAAATTCAGATCTGCACAAGAATAATAAATTGTTTTGAGCGCAGTTTGTAACAAGGCATGAGATGTGGTTCTAAAGGAGAGGTGCTCGGGAAGGTTGTTGGTGGTTTGACCGGAGAGGTCAAACATGCTAGCCGATGGCGAAGTCAAGATCGATCTATGCTAGGAGGTGAGAGGATCAAGCAGCCATGTCAATGATCTGCTCAAGGTGGAGAACGGATTAGGTGATTTAGATTGGGGATCTGCCATGGGCAACAGATCAGGCGGTAAAACTGTGGCTCAGAGGGTTGAACCGACAAAAGGAAGGAACAAGCAGTGCAGATGTGGCAATGGCTAAAAGATGACTCGAAAAGCAACAACAGGATGCAAGAGGAAGTTCATGTTCCAGGTGCAGAGAGTACTGTTGTAGGTGGAGTCATGGAGGAGCCAAAGTTCACAGGGATAGCATTGTACGTTCCAGAAGGCGGTGGGTCTGAAGCCAAGTCAGACTCATCGGGTGGCTCGACGTGAGCTACAAAGGCAACAACCAGAGTCCAGGTATGCGGGTTTGACGTGAACAGGGACGACTTCAAGGTGACGGACCATATTCGTCAATGTGGAGTTTGTTAGGGTTTGTGTCGAATATGTGTACGAAAGTATGATTACAATTGACTCGTGTTGTAATAGGCAGGGGAGATAGAGTAGAGCCTGACTCTATGTCTTTGTCCTCTATATAAAGGGTGCACTGATGTAACCGAATAACGACTAACAATAGTAGCATAGGCAAAGAAGGCGTGGCTGTTGCCAGGCCGTGCTCCATATAGCCCAGATGTCTTTGCGGTATTGTTGATTGGGGAGAAGCGCCATAATCGAGCCCCGCAGATGTAGGCGCAAGTTGAACTGCGTTACCAAACATCGTGTCTCCTTGTGTCGTTCTGATCTTACATTGGTTTCGGCTCTGTTTTTCCTAACAAAATTAAAAACAACTCTCCGTTTCCTCTATATTCTTGAACCCTGAGACATCGGTACAATTGATTAATATACACTACCCACCAAATCCCCAAACAAAAGGTACAATATTTAGGGAGACTTTTTACTATTCTTATGAGAGGTAGAGGATAAAAAGTCTTATATTTAGGGAGAAATCTATATAACCTATATATTTTGTCCGCACAATTGTACCTAAGTGATGTCATTTTGTACTCCTCGGTTGCTGGCACATGTCTATAACACATTTTTACAACATAATCTCTGAGGAGTAAGGTTTTTTGTTTTTTGGAACATAGCAATCTCACAGAATTTTGTAGTAGACAGTTTACACATCGTATGCACATAATTAGCAGCTAATTAGCCCACATGTACGGTGGAGGAGCATTGTGGGGTGCTCTCCTGCCTAATCGGGTACACGCTGATATTGCACGTCACCACCGAGCTAGCGCGGATCTTGAACTTGCCCAGCACCACGGCCTTCCCGGCCACCGTCGTGGTCGTGTTGAACAGCAGCACCCCGGCCACCGCCTCCGGGATAAAGTAGGGGGTGAACACCACCTTCACCGCGTCCACCTCCACCGTCGCCACGACCGTCTCCGTCGTCCGCGCGCCGATCGCCCCTGCGGACACCGCCGACTGCCCCACGGCCGCGCCGTGGTACATCACCACCGTCACCACCTCGCCGTACCGGAACGACGCGTAGTTCGGGTTGTCCACGGTGACCTCCACGTCGAAGGTAAGGTTGAGCGCCGGCGGGAAGGGACGGAAAGCGGAAATCCTCGAGCTCACGATCGTCGCCACCACCCGCGGCGACCGCGGCCGGAACACGGTGAAGTAGAGGGCGACGAAGACGACGACGAGGGAGAGGATGACGGCGAGCAGCACGCCGCAGCAGATCATGGCGGGCTTCCTCTTCATCTTGGCCATGCTAATGGAATTACTTGCCTCGCGGGAAGCAAAGAGGAGGAAGAAGTAAAGAACAGTACTTATCTCGTGCTTCCTGATGTGTTGTTGGTTTTGGAAGTCAATGGCCAGAGGGAAGGAGAGAGTGGCCATATGTAAGACGGGAAGCTTCATTGGAATTTCAGCTGATTTTGTCTTTAGTTTGTAATTTGGGGCTCGATGTATGCTTGCTTTGCTTCTTGGTGCTAATATAATATAATACCTCTCCTATTTCTAGGGGGATTCACGGCCTGTCGTCGTTTTGAGCCGAGCCGGCGGCTCGGTTCGGTCGGTTGGTCAGCTCGACTCAAAATTTTTTCGTGTTTAGATCTCTCTAAAAAGCCATAATTACGTATAGGTCTTTTCCATGGTTTTTTACGAAAAGGACCTTCTAGTTCAGAAGAAACGCGGATCTTTCGTGAGAGGACTCTAAATAGATACCGAAAAAATCGTAGTGACATTTGGATCATTCCGACTGTTTTACACGAAAAAGACCTTTCGATTTAGCGTAATCGCAGATGCACTTGCATTCTTTCAACCGTTTCTCGCGTTTCCTCTACGATTAAAAAAAATAGACAGAAAAGCCGAAATTGTTTCCGCGAAAAAAAAGCACGGCCGGCCGGCTCGGCACGTTTTTCCCTTTTCACGTGTAGGTCCCTCAAAAAATGTGTAATTATGTGTAGGTCCTTCGCGTGGTTTTTTACGAAGATGACCTTCTGGTTCAGAAAAATCGCGAATCTTTCGTGAAAGGACCCTAAAATACCGAAAAAAGGTAGTGCCGTTTGGATCATTCCGGCTATTTTTCACAAAAAGAACCTTTCGATTTAACGCAATAGCGGATGCGTTTGTATCCTTTCAACCGTTTCGCACGTTTCCTCGAAAAATCGCCGAAAAAAAAAACAAAATTGTTTTCGTGAAAAAAACAATACACGCGACGTATTACACCGCGAAAACTATCCTAGTTGTCTGGATTGTTTGGAGATTTGTGAGGGTTTCAGACGGCCGGATGGCAGGTGAACAAGTCCTCTCCCAGCTCTGGAGAATAGTAAACTAAAATGGAGGGCGACAGGACGTATTATGATACTTCCTCTGCTATAGTTACCTTGGAATATAGCTCAAAACTATTTACCTGTTTTGCTTGGGTTGCATCCATGTGTGATTTGAGTGCCTGAAATTGAAGTTGTTTCACTTCAAATGTGTATTATGAATTTATTTGGATTAACTTAAGGTAAGGACTAGGGATCCCGGACCCCATTAAACTACAGATATATATATATATATATATATATATATATATATATATATATATATATATATATATATATATATATATATGGTTCCGTGGAAACCACCCGTAGAAGTTTTGAAAAATTCTCAAAAAATTACCATACGTAGGGGAGGTGAACTTTACAATCCTGCAAATTTGAAGATGAAACTCAATCGTATTTGAAAGATATGAAAAGAGAAACAGCAAAATGAATAGCATAAAAACAGTGAAAAATTACTATTTATACTGAATTTGTCTTTTTCATATCTTTCAAATGTGATTGATTTTCATCTTCAAATTTTGCAAGATTGTAGAAGATCACCTCCCTACATATGGTAATTTTCTGAGAATTTTTCAAAACTTCTACAGGTGATTTCCACGGAGTTTTCACGAAATGGGTGGTTTCACGAAATATTTTGCATATATATATATATATATATATATATATATATATATATATATATATATATATATAGAAAATGATTCCATACTCCTGGTGTACGTATTCCACCTCTAATATACTGTTTAAATGATGTTGTTATACCTCTTTATCCTTTTGAGTATACTCTAATATTGATTATAAGATACTCCAAAGTGAATTCTACGAAAAATTTCATTAAAATCCACCCTTTATAACATAATTTGTTTACATATTCCTTTTACATATAGAAAAGGGTATATAGCAAAAAAATAAAGGGTATGATGAAAATTTTTCAATCATGTTGTATTGGAGTATCTTAGAATTATTATTGGAGTATACTGAAAGTGATAAAAGAGTATAAAGCGTTTATTTAAATGGTATATAAGAGGTGGGAGTATGTACTCCCGGGAGTAC
Organism: Guadua angustifolia; assembly: GCA_036346375.1. Classification (NCBI taxonomy): domain Eukaryota; kingdom Viridiplantae; phylum Streptophyta; class Magnoliopsida; order Poales; family Poaceae; genus Guadua; species Guadua angustifolia. The sequence goes on along the minus strand of CM070513.1, from coordinate 11,457,140 downwards.
GGAAAAGTCTTCCTATATATAATATATATATGCGCACACAGAGAGAGACTATATCTGACACATGTTTTTAGCGTATTTTGTAAATACTTTTATACACAATTATAAAAAAGAGTATGTCTAAAAACATACATACTACATCTGAAAAAAATATACATACTATCTAGATAATCTTACATGCTTATATACTATATATACATATACCCTCAGTTGTGCAAGATATTCTCTATATTGTGAGATATATTATATGGAGTAACCACCTGGGAGTAAAGCTATGCGATGAAACTATACAAATTATTTAGGGCCTGTTTGGCAGAGCTCCAGATCCTGATTCTACAGCTCCTGATTCTCTATGGAATCGGTTCTCTGGTGAAAGTGATTTCTATCTGAGAAATAGTTATGAACTTGATGGGGAGATTCATAACTGGGAGGTTGTGAATCAGGTGGGGAGCAGGTTTTTTTGGCTCCTATGCTGCAAGTCAAAAAACATAAATTACTTCCTCGGATTTCTAAGTAAAGCTGGTTGATTTTTTCTTATTTGGTAGAGCTTATCAGTTTTTCATGACGAAACTGAAGCTGAGAGCTCTGCCAAACGCATTATTACAAGGGCCCAATTTGAAGATTAGGGAAATTTCACGGGGAGCCTAGCGAACATATTTTCTTGGTTCATCGCTATGTGCGTATAGCTGTACGTACACCGATAAATTAAATATAGTAATATATGCTTACTAGAATTATATTGGTGATACGTAAAGATTCAGGAAGATAACATTCTCTGACATGAACTTGAGCTTGACTAGCAGTTTTTTTTAGGTCAAGTTTGACTAAATTTGTGACATGATTTGTGTACGGAACAATTTTAGCACGCTTAACTTGCAAGAGAAGAAGGCACTGATGGATAGAACTTTAAATCATAGTTTCACTTTAGATCTGAATCTTATAGATAAAAATAAAGTAAATTAAATTTATATTTTTAATCTAAAATATAAATAAGATGACTCATCTAAACACTTTAAATATATCCACAGCTCCAGCTCTACAAATCTGGTGGAACTAGTAATATCCAGCTTCACTAGATCTATATATCTGATGAAACTGGTGCTGTACCAAACATAGCCGAAATCTCTACTAGTAGAAAAACAAACATGCACTGGGAGAGCTCATAACCTGCTTGCGTATTTCAACAAGTGTAATATGTGCCATGCATATATACCTCAGCAAATTTGAAGCATGTGTGATCTGATATATCTCAGCAAATTTAGATACCTGTTTGCACCAGAATTTGGCAAGTGTGAAACGAATCGGCAGAATCACGAGTTTGGATAATGCACGGGGCGTCTTTAGAAAGTTTGGATAGCATACGGTAAATAATTGGAAGGAGACCAATTAGGAAACTATAGCCGACTCGGATTATGTTGCCGTGATAGAACAGGACTCGGATCGGCTGACGGGTATATAAGCCGTGCCAGGGCTGCTTGAAGGACATCATCCACAGCAAATCACATCTGCCAATTTTCGTTCTTATTGTAGTTTTTAGTCTTGTAATACTCTTTTGTAAGTCGACATCGATCAAATAAAGTTGCGTATCGCCAATTGTTTGATCGTCTTCGATTTCTTCAGGTTTGATCTGTTCTGTCTTGTTGCGCATCGCCTTTGCATAATCGATCTACCTTTACCCTTCTGATTAGCCCTGATCGGCTAATATGTTTACCTTTTAATCAGCATTTGGCTGATTCTACTTTAGTCGATTCGTTTCTAAGATCAACTTAGATTGAATTTCACGATTCTTTTCTTATCGATTGCAGGGTCAAATCGATTGGCACGCTTAGCGCATTTGAACCCGGTGTTCGTCCGGTGTGTCTCGATCAAAAACCATACGTCACGTTTTTGGTGTCAACACATTTTTGGCACGCCCGATGGGACCACGATCGGAAAGATGACTGCAGGCAAAACTGTTGCACTAGCCGACGTAATACTGACGCCATAATCGTCCCTATTTTGGACGATTTGACTCCGGAGCAACGTAAGGAGATTGAAGATCGAAAAGCTGCCTTGGAGGAATTAATGTTGGGTTGCTATCAGAAAACGCGACGAGGGGTCACACAGAAGATGGCGCTTCCCACATTGAACCCCCTTGGTGAAGCAGGCGTCGCATCGAATTCGGTAAGCCGATATATGCCAGCTCAAGCCGAGTTATCTGTTATGATTGAGCAATCCGTGCATCATGCTTTAATCAATCAGTCATCGGCCTTGGTTACGACCCTAAAGCCGATTATAGAAAATAGCGTAAAAACTATTGCACAAGAGTTGGCAGCGTCTGGAGGGTTATTAGATCCATTGCAGACACTCCCGACGTATCCGGTATACTCTATGGCACCAAATGCCAACACGATAAAGGTGTCGGCACCTGCACCCTCACTAATGACGACTCAACCCACTGTGTTGGCGTCGGCAAATTCTCGCCCGAGTCCAGTTACTCATTACCATGCATATACTGACGCTGCGAAACTAGATGCGGCTAGTATGCCTCCATCAGCATCAGGGACCGCCTACGTTTAGTCGGCTCATCAGCCGATTGAATTAGATAGAGGTCATAAACCCCAAGGACCAACCCAAGTAAGAAATCCGGTTCCACATAGGGTAGTTTCCTACGCAGAGCCCTCTGTTCCATTACCTGAGGTCCCGGCTGTCCGGACCAATGGATGTGAATCATGGCAACATCAGTACCCATCGGTTAAACCAAGCTGACCGGCCGAGTTCGCACTCGGGGGGCTGGATGCTGTCCATTATGGTTGGGTGAATTCTGGTGCTACATCGGCCAATAACATTAATTGGGCCGATCAGATTTCTATGATTTTGAGGGATCAGTTCGGATTACAGCCCAAAGGAAAAATGATCGGCTATAGAAAGCCGTACCCAGATTATATTGACCGCATGCCATACCCCCATAATTTTAGGATTCCCGATTTTGCAAAATTTTCAGGGGATGATTCGGTCACTACCTTAGAACATGTTGGACGGTTTATCGCCCAGTGTGGTAAAGTAGCTCAGTCCGTCGGATTGAAAATTAGACTTTTTCCTTTGTCATTATCAGGAACTGCTTTTACTTGGTTCACAAATCTGCCTCCAAATTCGATCCATTTTTGGAACGATTTAGAGAGCCGATTTCATGAATACTTTTTCTCTGGCAGTCTAGAACTAAGGATTTCGGACCTAAGTGCTGTCCGGCAAAAATTTGGTGAGTCGGCTTCTGATTATATTAGAAGGTTTAGAGAAGTGCGAAATCGATGCTTCAGTGTAGTGTTGCCCGACAATCAACTAGCCGATTTAGCATTTCAAGGACTGATTCCCCCACTCAAGGAAAAATTTGCTGGACAGGAGTTTACTGATCTAAGTTATCTGCTTCATCGTGTATCGGCACAAAAAAGCCGATATTTAAGTAAAGAATTCAAGGATAAAATTAGGCTAAATGACAATGGCAAGGATAAGGCCAAAGTAAACATGGTTGATTGTAGTTCAAGTGAAACTTCTGAGGATGAAGCAGACGTGAATATAGCCGAATGGATAAAGGGTTCCAAGAAACCACTTATCTGTTCATGGCTTAAGCCGATGAGGAGTAAGTCAGAGGTTAAGTATGCTTTTGACGTATACAAGTGTGACCGCATATTTGATATGTTATTACAAGAAAAGTTGATACGACTACCAGAGGGACATACCATACCATCAGCCGACGAGATAAAAAAACGACGGTATTGTAAGTGGCATCATTCTTTTTCTCATAACAGTAATGATTGTAATATCTTTCGGCAATAGATACAAGCAGCCATTGAAGACGGTCGGCTCAAATTCGTAGAAGAGCCGGCCATGGAAGTTGATGTTGATCCCTTTCCAATAAACATGGTTCAATGCTCAAGCAAAAGAAAGGAGATTGTCGATGAAAGACCTAAAACAACGCGGCAAGTCGACATACAATCTAGTTCGAAAGGAGAAACACTGAAAATAACAATCGGCTCACTACAAATAGAAGCCGATCAAGATGGAAAAAATTCAAGGACCGTTAAACCGAAAGGAGAATTGCAAGTCGGACGATGGTATAAAGCCGAGCGGTCTCCACCACGAAAATCCGCATTTAAACCTAAACCAACTTTTTCGCAGTTGCTTGAGAAGTATGAGAAGATAAGCCATTGACAGAGGCAGCAATCTCGCCGACCAGAAAACTCGCATCAGCCAAATAGCATGTATCGGCCAGATAATTTTTATTGGCCCGACAACATAGAAAGAGCTCACCAGAGATGTCCCTTTTGGCAATTTTGTTGGGAAAGGGGTGTAGCATTGCCTTCTCCAAGATCATGCCCCATGGAACATTACCCACAGAGAGATTGGCCAAGACAGCCAGTAAAAGAACGGTTGTCTGGATCGGCGCCAGATCGCACGGAGTCGGGGTATAAAAAGCCGATAAAGGAAAGGCTGGGCACGCCAAGTCAAGAAAAGAGTGTAGAGCCTGTGGAGAATCTGGCCACTAAGATTCGCAAGCCAATTGAACCTAAGCCGAGGTGGTGCCCAACAGGACTCAGCCGATCTCAACGCAGACGGCTTCAGCGCCTAAGGACGCAAGAGATGAGGGAGGCCGAAGAGGAAAAGCAAAGGGATGAGACATTCAACGAGTTACGACCGATGAAACCTATCAAAAGGGAATGGAGAAGAAAAGAGCAAGCAGATGATGAATCGGATTCTTCAGATGATTTGCTGTCACCGATGATTAGAGATGATACCCCCCTATGGACATCAACATGGTCTTTACTTTACGAGCCGAATTCAGTATCAAAACTGAATCAGTTAAAGATACGTTCGCTCAACTGTGCCTAGGTGCACAGGACGCCGTTTTTGAGAAACCTCAAGACCCTCATCGGCACTTAAAGCCGTTGTATTTGAAAGGGTATATCAACAGAAAGCCGATATCCAGGATGTTAGTAGATGGGGGAGCTACTGTAAATCTGATGCCACTTACCACTTGCAAAAAGTTGGGCAAGACAGATGAGGATTTGATTAAGACGAACATGGTATTAAATGATTTCACTGGTGATCCCACCGAAGCAAAGGGAGTGATGGTTACAGAGCTAACTATCGGTAGCAAAACTTTGCCGACAGCATTCTTTGTGATTGAAGCAAAAGGGAATTACAGTGTGCTCCTTGGACGAGATTGGATACATGCCAATTGCTGTATACCTTCAACCATGCACCAACTTCTTGTATAGTAGAATGGAGACGAAGTTGAAGTCGTCTCAGCCGACACATCGGCACATATTGCTATGGCTAGTTCCGATGCGAATTGGCCACACGAAGAGGCGGAGTGCATATCGGGTAAGACTTTAGATGATTGCGACTTTATATGCATTGGTAAGTCAGGATTGATGCCGATTAGTGTTAGGCCAGGCACGTTTGATCGGGCAAATGAAGTCTTAAGAAGATGGGGTCAGAAATGATCCAAGTTTTGCAAGACAAAGTGAGGAGCTATCGGCATATAATAAATTCTTGTGAAGCAATCGAAGATTTCCAGAGCGAAAAATTGGGTCAAGGTTTCACTTCTGCCGATATGCTTGAAGAAGTCGATATAGGAGAAGGTGATAGAAAAAGATCAACTTTTGTAAGTGCAAGATTAGATCTAGAGTACAAAAACAAGTTGGTTGGAATACTTAGGAATTATAGGGATTGTTTCACCTGGGAATATTATGAGATGCTCGGGTTAAGCCGATAACTAGTAGAACATCGGCTGCCTATAAAACCAGGATATCGGCCATATAAACAATCTCCTCGACGTTTTAATCTAGAATTGTACGATGTGACAAAAGAAGAAATCGAGAGGTTACTGGAGGCCAAATTTATAAGGCCTTGCCGATATGCTGAATGGGTATCCAATATCGTTCCTGTCATGAAAAAGAACGGTAAGCTTTGGGTATGCATAGATTTCAGTGATTTGAACAAAGCCACGCCAAAAGATGAATACCTAATGCCTATAGCTAGGGGTGAAAATGATAAGGGTTATTCCCGACCGATCCGGTACCGAACCCGATGAAAACCATATCCGGGAAAAAAAATCCGTATCCGGTCAGATACGGATACGGTACCGGATAGTTGCTACTAGATACGGTAGCGGATACGGGAGCCGTGAAATCCGACCGAATAGCTTCGGTATACGGTAACCGGATACTATCCGACCGGATATCCGAATGCTGAAAATACGTGGCATTCGTATTATGTATACATATATTGTAGGAAGAAGAAATTATTAGTGATGATGACTGATGGTACGGCATGTCGAACTTATTATGGTTGTATGGATTTATATAGAAGTATGAAATGTTAATTATATTAAACTTGTGGCTTGTCGATTGTCGAATTTGTGTATGAACTTTGTGTATGAATTTTGTGTATGAATTTGCTAGTGATTGTCGAATTTTGTGTATGAATTTGATACCCTTGTTAAACTTGTGTTGTGTGAGTTGTCAAACTTATGTAATATATATGAATTTATTGCTAGTCGAATGTTTCAACAAGTATGTATCTGTTTGTATTATCCGTTTCTGAACCGAATCCGGTATGTATCCGCCCCGACAGTACCATATCCGAAACTCCGAAATATCCAAATTCGTATCCGTATTCGGTCTTACCGTATCCGATTCCGAATCCGGGGAAAAAAATATGAGTTAGGATACGGGAACAACAATATCCGACCGTATCCGATCCGTTTTCACCCCTACCTATAGCCGATATGCTCATCGATGTTGCGTCAGGTAATAAGATTATTAGTTTTCTTGATGAGAATGCTGGATATAACCAGATATTTATGGCAGAAGGCGATGTCCCTAAAACTGCCTTCAGATGCCCTGGTGTTCTAGGGTTGTATGAATAGGCTGTAATGACATTCGGCTTGAAAAACGCAGGTGCTACTTACCAGCGAGCAATGAATTTGATTTTTCATGATCTAATCGGCCACATTGTTGAAATATATATCGATGATGTAGTGGTGAAGTCCAAAGACGACTGGCAAGATTTGGCCGATTTAGAGAGGGTGTTCCAGAACACAAGAGCTCACGGGCTGAAGATGAACCCTTTGAAGTGCGCGTTTGGTGTGTCGGCTGGCCAATTCCTCGGTGTCAGCATACTCTGCGCTGGGGTACCCTCTCCGCCGCACAAAAGCAGTCAACACGGCGGTCAACATGACAGACCCACGTGGCACCGGCGAAAGCGTGGGCGTAGTACGCTTCGCCGCCGGCGGGCGCCCACGCGGCACCTAGCGCCGGCGAAAGGTGGCGAAAGCACGCCGCCACGGCGGTCGATCCACGTGGCGCCCGGCGGCGGTGGGCGAAGCACGCTCGCCGCCCGGCGGTCGGTCCACGTGGCGCCCGGCGAAGCAGGTGGGCGGCAGCGCCGCCGCCGCCGCCCGGTCGGTCCACTTGGCGCCCGGCGAGTGGTGGGCGAAGGCCGCCGCCGGCGGTCGGTCCACGGGCGCCCGCGAGCAGTGTGGAAGAGCGCTACCGCCGCCCGGTCGGTCCACGTGGCGCCGGTGAGCGTGGGCGAAGACGCCGCCGCCCCACCGCAAGGCAAAAGGTGGTGCGAGGTGGCTTCACTCGAGGGCTCCTTCCTGTCGTGCATCGTTACAGGCGGCAGACAAGCCGTCTCGCACTGCTAACCGCAAGGGTTTCGCTATAAGCCCATTCCTCCGACGCCTCTCACCAACCTGGCCAAGAAGGGGTCACATCCCGGCGGACCAGCGGCCATGCGTCGGCATTTAATGAGGCCGAGGAACGGGACAACACGAGAAGGGGTAATAAATGTATGAAGATAAGCATGATGACCTCCTTTTACCTACTCCGTTAGCTTCGCCTATATAAGGGCCTCCGATTGCATGGGAAAGGGGTCGCATTCGAGTAGTGTTGCCTTTGAGCAAGCGAGAGCTCCGCAAAGATAGTCTAAGAGAGAGTTTGTAACCCGAGAGCTTTGTACTAGCTTTATGCGCTCTATAAACCAATCAAGCAGAAGTAAGGCTATTACCCAAGGCAAAGGGGCTGAACTCAGGTAAAATCTTTGTGTCATCCCTAGTTCAGTAGACGCAGGAATCCCTCGCGTGGGGTCTCTAGGTTTTCACCTCTAGGTTTAGCTACCGTGAAGACGCTCTCCTTCCAACCAAACCCGGCTCAGGACTCGGCCTGTCAAAGCGGAATACGCCGATAGGGGCGCGCCAGGTAGGGGGCTAGTGGTTGGTTTTTCCGGCTAACTCCCCGGTGGACTTCGGCGTTCGTGATTTAGAAGCAAGCCCGAGCATATGAAGATGGCGGATTCCCAGCATCAGAATATCGCGGGGGCAAGCGACGACCAAGGCGCCTCTCGGTCATCGCGCCGGTTGAGGGACCGTCTCACCCCGCCCCTGCAAGGCGGCGCTACTGCTCCCTTGGAAGGGGGAGCAACCCGGCGTCGCAGCTGGCCTTGGAGGCGCCACTCTGCCGTAACTTGCACGCGCCTGCTCTTTTGGACCACCTCCGGTGGAGTTCGCGGAGACTCCGGCCACTCCGTGGTCGCGAGCATCGCCGCCCGCCAGGACGCGGGCCAGCTTACAGGTAGGCCTCCCCCGGTCAGCACGGTCGTGCCTTGACGCCTAAAAGCGCATGCAGCGCTCTCAGCCTCCACCGCCCTAACGAGAAAGGCCCTGGCCAGGTGGGTCGGGGTCAAGGAAAGGGCGCGCGTAGTACCGGTCCTGGTTCCCCGAGGAACCGTGGGGACCTCCGCTCTCATCTTGACGAGAACCGCCGGCAGCGCGGTGATGACCTTTCATGGTCGCTTGCCGCGCCACCGGACCAAGAACACCGCCACAGAAGCGGGCGTGGCCGACGATGAGAGTCCCCCGTGGCTTTCGTTTGGGCCAAGGAGGAGGTTCACCTCCGACTCTCCAAGGAGCCGCCTCGGCTCCCATGAACGGTCTCCTGACCGGGCTCCCGATGAGCGCCTCGGCTCCCCTCTGGCGTCGGGTGCTGCTTTCCCCGGCGGCTGCGCGTGGCGTGGCCGGACAGTTCTTGGCGGCTATAGAAAAATATGACGGCACCACCAACCCGGAGGAGTTCCTCCAAATCTACACGATGATGGTGCGGGCGGTGGCGGATCTGAAAAGGTCATGGCTAACTACCTCCCAACAAAGACTAACAGTGCTCGCCTCGCTCTCGCTGCTAAATCTCCCCGAGGATCGTGCACTCGTGGGTAAGTTAAAGCGACATCTTCGCTACAACTTCGGGGCTCTTTGCGCAGCCCGGCGTGGAGGATGACCTCCACGCCTGGAGCAAGAGAAGGGGAGTCGCCGTGACTTCATCCGCGATTCTCGCCATCGCCGCAACACAATCCCCACATCTTCGAGCAATCGGTCGTTATCGCCAGGGGGCGACGCGATCAAGAAGATGAAGGAGAAGATGGCCACCTGCATCATCGCTCCACCTCCGAAGCTCTTCTCCTCGCACATAAGTGTGCACGGCCGCGGAGGCGAAGGCCACTGCTCCAAGGGTGGCTAAGGCAAGGACGAGGCCGGACCTCGAAGGTTCCGATCGCAGGCAGCAAGAAGGCGCGAAGCGCGAGGCGAGAAGCTGCAGTCCTGCCGCCGAAAGCGACGACGAAGAAGATCCCCGGCTCGGAAGCGCAACCGCCGCGATCTGCGTGATGATCGCCGCGAGCGGCGTGACGACCGTCGTGACTGGCGCAACGATCGCCGCGATCGGCGCGATGACCGCCACGGTCGTGGGAACGACCGCCACGACCAAAAGGAGGGCGAGCCCTACTGCCCGATACATAAGACCAATACCCATGACCTAGACAATTGTCGGGTCGTGGACAAGATGGTGGAGAAGCGGCTCAAGGAGCGCCGCCCCGACGATAATCAAGATGAAGATCCCCCGCTGGCCTTCCAGCAGGCCGATCACGTGGTGGCCTATATCCATGGTGGTTCGTCCACCTTCCCCTCCAACGCCGCTTACAAACGGCTGAAGAGGGAAGTGTGTGCCACCACATCAAGCTCGGGGGCGGGTCGGATGCTGAAGTGGTCTGAGCAAACGCTCACCTTTAGTCAGGCTGACCATCCCGAGGGCGCCAACGGCCTGGGGCATCTCCCGGTCGTAGTGTCGCCCACCGTTCGGAACGTGCGGCTAACCCGCGTGCTGGTGGACGGAGGGAGTTCTATCAACCTCCTGTCCTCCTCAGTGTTCCTGGCACTTCAGATCCCGCGGCAGATCTCGCCGCCACCGCCTCTTTTCGGTAGCCCCAGAGGCTGGTTTGATGCCCCTCGGTCAGGTGCGCCTCCCCGTCACCTTCAGGGAGAGGGATAACTATCGCACCAAGTTGGTGGATTTCGAGGTCGCCGACTTCGACCTCCCCTATAATGCCATACTCGGCCGGCCGCTGCTGGCCTGGATTCATGGCGGCCACCCACTATGCGCACATGGCGGTGAAGATCCCGGCCCGCCGCCCCATCGTGATCGGGGTGGATAAGGCCGAGGCCTTGCGTTGTTGTCACAGACTGGCGGTGCCACTGCGTCGGGCGCCAGACGCCACTTCCTGGGAGCCCTCAGCTCGGACCCGCGCCTCACCCGCTCACGGTGAGGTTAAGGTGGTCGCCTGAGTGAGGGCGAACCCGAAGATCGTCAACATTGGCGCCAACCTCGCCAATAGGAAGACGCGCGTCACCTTCCTCCGCCTAACTCGACGTGTTCGCTTGGCAACCGTCCGACATGACCGGGTCCCCAGGAGGTGATCGAGCATCGATTAGTAACGCCTCGAGGCGCGGCCCGTCCCGCAGAAGGTCCGGAGGCAGGCGCCCGAGCGCTAGGATGCCATTCGAGAGGAGGTAGAGAAGCTGTTGAGCGCAGGGATTGTCCGGGAGGTCTCTCATCCTGAGTGGCTCGCCAACCCTGTGCTCGTCAAGAAGTCCAACGGAAATGGCGATGTGTGTTGACTTCACCGACCTCAACAAGGCTCGCCTGAAGGACCCTTACCGCCGGGTCGATCTCATTGTTGACTCCACGGTAGGGTCTGCGAATCGAATCTTGTGCTTCCTAGATGCGCACTCGGGTACCACCAGATCAAGATGGCGCTTGAAGATGAAGAGAAGACCACTTTTGTAACGCCTTTACGTGTCTCTCGTTATGTAAGAATGGCTTTTGGTTTAAAAATGCCTGGTTCCACTTACCAACGTACATGCACATTACCTTCCGCCCCAGATAGGGCGTAAATCTTGAGGTTTACATTGATGATTTAGTTGTGAAGATCAAAAGAGTGAAGAACTGATCCAAGACCTGGAGGAAACCTTTGCTAACCTCCGTAAGAATTGCCTGAAGCTCAACCCCGAGAAATGCGTGTTCGGTGTGCCCTCCGGCAAGCTATTGGGCTTCCTAGTGTCCAGACGGGGCATTGAAGCCAACCCTGACAAGATATCAGCCATCGAGCACATGAAGCCGCAGACGACTCAAGGTGTTCGAGGTTCGGTCGCTGCCGCCTCCTGGGCGATTCATTGTCTTACCGAGAAAAAGCTTGCCTCTGTTTAAGCTACTGAAGAAGACGAACCGCTTCGAGTGGACTGAAGAAGCCCAGAAGGCGTTTGAAGAGTTGAAGCAGTACCTCTCCTCTCCCGTCTTTGGTTTCCCGTAGGGTGAGCCGCTGTCTCAGACATAGCGGCCACCCCTGAGGTGGTGAGCGCGGTGCTGATTGCGGAGAGAGAAGGTGTCCAGAGGCCGGTGTACTACATCAGCAAAGTGCTGCACGAAGCAGAGACCCGACACCAAGCAGCTCGAGAAGATGTCAGACGTGATTCCGTGGCATCCAGAAATCGCGCCATTATTTCAAGGACGGAAATTACTGTGGTCACGGCCTACCCTCTGCGAGAGATCCTCCACAACCGAGAAGCAGAGGGCCGGATTGCAAAATGGGCGGTGGAACTGGGGGAATTCAACCTCAAATTCGCACCGACCGCCATCAAAAGTCAGAAGCTGGCGGAGTTCGTCGCCGAATGGACTCCGCCACTCCGAAGTCGAAGAAACTCCCGCGCCTCTCCTGGACCTTGTTCTTGATGGTTCCTTCAGTTGGAGGCGCGGGCCGGAGTTGTCTGGTCTCCCCGACCGCGACATCCTCCAAAGATGTGGTTGCCCTCGAGTTCAAAGCCACAAACAACGTGGTCAATATGAGGTCTCTGGCGGTTGCGACGCTTGGCGTTGGGCATTCGGCGCCCAAGTCAAGGAGACTCCTTCTTGGTCATCAATCAAGCGGAAGGAGTTCCAATGTTCGACCCCACCATGGCGGCATACCGCGAGGTCCGAAAAATGGAGCGTCATTTCAAGGTTTGGGATATATCCACGCCCCCCGGCGACAATCACCTTTGCGGACGGCCGTCAGAGCTTGCGCCCTCAAGGGCTCTGCTCCGCCGAGTCTTCGAGGAAAGGCTATTGCGACCATCCATCGCGGCCCCCGATTCAGGTGGGGACGACGGTGTCATTGCCGCAGCCCCGGTTCGAGGGGACGGCAAAGAAGGTTATTGCGCCTCCGGCCAGCGGTGAGGGCGGTGCCGCTAACATGGCCCCTTACGGGGAAAGGTAGCGTTCGCCTCAGCCCTCGTGCTGGGAGGAAGATTTGCCGTGGCGCCGCAGCGCCAGGGAAAAGCTTGGCCTAACGGAGTACCCGGCGAAAGCACCGAGTGGTCGCCGCTGGCTAGGAAAATCGTGGATGGATCCTATCCTAGCCTTCTGCGTGACCAAGTGATCCCCGACGATGATGCCTCACCGAGAAGATTGCACGAAGGCCAAGTGCTATACCCGGTAGGTGGGGACCTATATCGTCAGACGTAAACGGAGTTCTCTTGAAGTGCATCACTTTCGAAGAGGGAGCAACCGCTCTCCGATATCCATGGAGGCGCAAAGGGAGCCTATATGTCCAAATTAACGGCCGGTCAGAAAGCGTTCGCCAGGATTTTATTGGCCCATCGCCTCCGTGATGCTTGCGAGTGGTGAGGACATGCGGCTTGTCGGTTCTTCGCCAGTAATCCACCAACCAGCCCAGCTCGCAAACCATCCCGCTCTTGGCCGCTTATGTCCGGGGTCGATATCCGGCCCGTCTCTGGGCCACGGGGGCTTCACCCACCTCTTCGCCGCCATCGATAAGTTTACGGCGGGTTGAGGCCGAGGCGGTGCGTGCCATCACGGCCCGCCGCCGCCAAGTTTATGCGGGATCTTCGCCGCTTTGGAGTCGCCAATCACATCATCACCGGCAACGGGACCCAATTCACCGAAGGCGGCTTTCCAGAATTTCGATGAAATGGGCACCAAGGTATGTTTTTGCCGGTGGCCCATCCCATGAGCAACGGGCAAGCGTAACGCGCCAACACGCCGCGCCAAGGGCCTCAAGACAAGAGCATTTGATCGGCTTCACAAAAGAGGGGCGCGAGGTGGACGGAAGAGCTCCCGGCCGTGCTGTGGTCGCTCCGTACCACACCCAAAGGCCACGGTGAAACGCTTTTCTTCCCGTGTACGGGCGTAGGTCGTTTTTCCCTCCGAGTGCCGCCGATTCCCCGGCGTCTCGGTGTTCAACGAAGAAGACCAAGAGGATCTCCGGCGAGAAGATGTCAACCTTTTGGAGGAGGTGGGATCGCTACGCTCTCCGCCGCCGCGCTACAAGAAAGTCTCAAAGCGGTACCACGCCACCCGGTCTCTCGAGAGAACATCGCCGAGGCGACAGTCTCGCGAGAATTGACGCGATGCCGGGTTGCATAAACCGTCTCGATGGGAAGGCCCTTTAAGGTGGTTCGAGATCTCGCCCGGCGGTCCGGCTAGCACCGAGGACGGCGAAGAAGCGATGAATTCCTATAACATAGAGTTGTTGCGGAAATTCTATCCTTGAAGAAGTTGTGGTGCTCTCGCCGCCGCCTTGGCCGCCATGAGGTAAGGTTCTCCTTGGCTGATTGGTGGCTTCTGGCGGTTAGTAAAGCCGCTGTTTAGAAGGCTTTCAATTTACCATTGTTGTCCTTTTCGTGCCCTTGGTGGCAAATTTTTTGCATAAATGTTGCTGGTTCCTTATGTTTGCTAAATCCTTGGTGATCTACTGGGTCACCTCGTGTCCGTGTCCGACAAAGACGGGCGGCCGGGCGGGCAGATGCGGTGCTCAAACGCTGCTCGCGACGCCTCGGGTTGGCTTTTCAAGCACGCCGGTTGTCACCATGCGAGCATCGTTAGTCTAGTACCCCTCCTGGAAGCCCGCAGCTTTGACGCACAGCACCATGGTTCGATCTCCCAAAAAATCGTAAGGACTTAGAAATCAAAAAGGGATCGGGGCTCACTACCTGTGGGGACCTATATCGTTCGGTTTTATCTTGCATGTGCCTACTCATTCTGTTAGTAGCTGGGCACCAAGGCATGGAGTCACCGGCTTATTGCATGAAGTCTCCAGGCCTCTTGGCGGTCGCCCAGAAGCACGGGGGCTGGTCGCCCCAAGCTTCTTCGTGGTCGCCCCAAGCTTCTTCGTGGTCGCCCCCAAGCCTCTTCGTGGTCGCCCAGAAGCACGGGGGCTGGTCGCCCCAAGCTTTTTCGTGGTCGCCCCGAGTCTCCCCGTGGCCACCCAGACGCTTGGGGGCTGGTCGCCCAATAACATAAAAAGCAAGATAAGTGCTTCATACCATATTCTTGACCATTTCCTTATGTGCATGCGCTAAGATGGGTCAAGTTACGCGTGATTGTCGCAAATACCAAAAATTAACGGCCCCTCATGATGCTAAGAAATGTGCTAAAGTGTTAACGTTCGGCGCGGCCAAGCGACCGGAGTGCAGGTTAGACGTGGTACTCAACCACGGCTCGTACGCCTCGGGTTGGCTCTCTGAAGCACCGCTGGTTGTCACCGTCGAGTGCCGCTGGTCTAAAACACTTCCGAACTTGTTGCCTCGCCGCTTATGTTGCGACATCGCCAGCGATTGTCGGGGTCCGAGTTCCAGAAGAGTTTGAACCAAGTGGCAATCCCGCGCAAAAACCAAACGCTAGGATCAAGCTACGTCTAGCGTTTCTTGTCGGACTTAAGGTCGTTTTTGCCTAAGTCCCATATGACTTGTGTGATCCTTACTGGTGTTTGCAGCAGACATGTGTAATCGCTGGCGGAACTCGTGGATGCCGCCCTAGCCTGCCGCTCGTGCATTCCTAATGGTTAAAAGGGCTGGCCGCCTAACGGTTTAATCTAGCAAACTTGATCACGCAAAACGAATGAACATGCAAAATAGCATTGAACCCAGAAATATCTGATCTGCTAAGTACCACTTAAGTGTTTGTACATGCAGGAGGATCAAACAAAAGAAAGAAAAGCAAAAAGAATCAAGAGGTCGCTGCCCTTCACTCGCCGCCAACGCCGATGTCGCCGCCTCGTCGCCTTCCACGGCCAGCAGGTGGAGACATCCATGGCCGGTTGCTCAACTTGCAAAGATCCCGCCACGCGTTTCGGGCGCCGACGCACCGCCTCCACCGCTTGCGCGTCTCCTCAATGCCGCCGTCACCGCCGCTATGGGATCAAGGGCGGCGCTACCGCCCAAAGATGCCGCCAGATAGGTCATGGTCATGATCGCGACCTCGACCTTCTCTCGTGGAGCGAGCGGCTAGGGCTTCGTAGCGATCCGGAGCGCCCGCGGCTGGTTGGCCACGTATGAATTGCAGCGTGAGTCCTCCAACGGCAAGTTCAGGCCACCCCAAAGGGCTCTGTGCACCTCTTCATGCGCTGAAGGCCTTCTTGAGCATGGCGATAAGTTGCGCCCAAGCGGAAGGACTCCACCTCCGAGGTTTCAGCTGCGTCTCCGCCCTCGCGCCGATCTCGCCCTTTCGGCCCGCTGCTCGTGCATGGCGGCGTCGGTTCTCTCGCGCCAATGCCGCCTCGCCAAACCGCCTCACCCGCCTCATTGCAGCTCGCTTCTCACCGACGCCTAACCGCTGGCGATATCGGCCTGTGTTCGGGCGGCGGCGGCAAGGGTGGTGCCCAGCGAGGAATGCAAATCCCTGAGCCCAGTGAAGAGCTCGACGTGGCGTTCGGTGGGGGCAATGGCGGGGCGAGGGGCGAGGCTCCCGGGGGCGCTGGCGCTGGGATCATCCGTTCCGGCCCTCTCTGTGGCAGCGGCCGGGGGCACTTGGGTGGAGGTGCTCGGCTGCGGTGGCGCCGGGCGTTTCGCCTCGGCTGTTTTGAGGGGCCGCCTTTGGCGGTACCCTCAAGCTGAGACCGGCCATCGAGAGTGTGAGGCCACCTTGTCGGGTGGTGGCCTGGGCTCCCATGGCCGAAGAAGTTGGCGCCGTGGTCAGAGAGGCCGGTCGAGGAGAAGACGTCGGGCGGGCGCCATGAGGCGACCACCGCGATGAAGTCGAGATTGGGGCAGCTGTGTAGCCACCGCGAGGAACCGCCACTGCAGGCTCGTGGATGGAAGTCTGCCAGCGCTTCACGCTGGCCCTCTTGGGATCCGGACCCGTGGTGTCTGGGCGAGTGATCGCTTGCCCGCGTCGGACGGCGGGGCCGTGGTCCTCGATCACCCGGTCATGGGTCGACACCACGGCGGCCCCTGTGGAGTCCATCGGCGGAGCGATCTCACGACTTTAGGGCCCGCTGCTCAGATCAGCCGAAGGCCGGGCCGCCGAAAGGGGTGCCGGCTGAACCGCACAGATAAGCAAGGCGAGCCACCAGCCCTGGAGCTGCTCGTCCAAGTTTCCGTGCTCGCAATGGACAAAAAGTAGGCGCTGGTTGGTAGGAGACCACAAAAAGAAGCATGTGCACGAAAAAGCTAAAGAAGAACGAAGACTCACGCCCGCCACGTCTTGCTCAGTCGTTGCCGCCCGTGAATCGCCATGCAGGCGGACGGGCGGCGAAGAGGCTGATTCTCCAGCCACGAAGTCGGGCCACCAAACCTCAGATAGTCCGGCTTCCCGCAATGGAGGAAGCGGGTCGCCATTGCGCAGCTCTGCTGTCTCCTCGATCGGGCGAAGTTCCATCCTCTGAGGCCTCCGCTGTTCTGGGCACGTCCAAGGCGTCAACGCCGCTATCATCCTTGATGTACAGCCATTCGCTGCGCCATGACTTCCAGTTGGACCTAGGTTGGAAAGAGATGTAGCGGGAGGCCATCCCGTCCCGCAGGCGGAAGTAGCAGCTCCCCACTACCTCATTATCATTGGAGGCGCGACAGAGGAAGAAATGACGAAAAAGTGGAAGATTCGGCATCACCCCCATGAACATTTCACAGAGGTGTGCGAAGATGGAAAGAAAGACAATGGAGTTGGGGGTGAGGTGAAGGTGGTGGATCCCGTAGAAGTGAAGGACGGTAAGGAAGAAATCAGAAAAGGGCGGGGCCAGGCCGGCCATCATAGCCCAAGTATGGATGAGGATTTAAATCGGAAGGCATCATGGCGTGGCGGTCCCCTTGGGAAGCGAAGGTGCCCTCTAGCGCTAGGATGGCCATCCTACCCATCGCATGGGTGTCCGCGGTGGAGGCAGGGATGGAGGGTGCCATGGAGATGAAGAAAGGCTAAGGCCCAGGAAATTGATGACAAAGAGCGAGTAATATTTTATTTGAGCCGATGACTCTTGAAGGCTGAAATCAGGTACCCTTCGATAGAAAAATTATGTTTGTCGTTATACTTTGCTTGTACAAAGTTAAGACATTATATATTGGCATCGACCTGCATAATAGTATGTAGAACTGATATCGTCAAATACATGCTGTCTGCGCCTATCTTGAGAGAACGACTTGGGAAATGGGCTTATGCTCTGACCGAGTTCGATCTACAGTACGAATCGGCTAAAGCCATTAAAGGTCAAGCAATAGCCGATTTCATTACGGGACACGACACCATGACGGGAATGGTTGATGTGGCTCCCTGGCAACTGTGTTTTGATGGATCGGTTTGCCAAGAAGGGAGTGGAATAGGCATTGTGTTGATTTCGCCAAAAGGGCGTAGCATTGAGTTTGCATATCGGCTTAATGGCCGATGCTCTAATAACCAAGCCGAATATGAAGCATTACTCAAGGGGCTCCAACTATTAGAGAGCATCAGAGTAAGCAACGTAGAAACATATGGTGACTCATTGTTGGCTGTTCAACAAGTTAAAGGAGAATTTAGATGCAACGATGAAATACTGTCGAAATATCTGAAGCATTGTTTTAGTACTATCAACAGATTTTCTTCATTTTCTATCAGCCATGTACCCAGAGAGATGAATGACAAAGCCAATATGCTGGCTCAGGCAGCCGCGGGCTATAAGGAATACAGCCGGTATGAAGCACTTGACATAGTCGACAAAGCAGTGTTATGTACTGCCGATTGGAGAGCAAAGATAAAATCCTATTTGACAAACCCATCCAGACCCACTGAGCGTAAAATTCAGCAGCAAGCATTGAAGTATGTTATGTTAGGAAATGAGCTATATTATCGGACGATGGAAGGTTTGCTTTTAAGATGCTTGGGCGATGAGGAAGCAAAGGTGGCTGTGGGGGAAGTCCATGAAGGGATTTGTGGTTCACATCAGTCGGCTTATAAAATGAAGTGGATCTTAAGACGAACAGGATATTTTTAGCCGACGATGTTAGAGGATTGTTTCAAGTATTATAAAGGGTGCCAAAGTTGTCAAAAGTTCAGAAACGTGCAACTCGCGCCGGCATCGGCTTTACATCCGATTATCAAGCCTTGGCCGTTTAGAGGATGGGGAATAGATGTAATCGGCCAAATATTCCCAGCATCAAGCAAAGGCCATAAATTCATCCTTGCAGCCACAAATTATTTTTCAAAGTGGGTAAAAACCATTCCACTCAAGAAGGTCACCAGTATAGAAGCTATCGGTTTTGTCAATGAACACATCATCCATCGATTCGGTATTCCTCAGACTATCACAACCGATCAAGGAACCGTGTTCATGTCTAACAAGTTTAGAAGCTTTGTAGAAAGTTTGGGCATCAAATTGCTTAATTCGTCACCATATTATGCCCAAGCTAATGGACAAGCCGAATCGTCCAACAAATCTCTGATCAAGTTAATCAAAAGGAAGATTGATGAAAAGCCGAGACATTGGTATACTCGTTGTCAGAATCGTTATGGGCGTATCGGCTAGCGTTCTATGGATCGACTAAACTCTCACCATATCAATTGGTGTACGGCCAGGAAGCCGTGTTACCTGTGGAAATAAATATTGAATCGATGCGAGTGGCAAAACAAAATAATCTATCGGCCAACGAATACAGAGACTTGATGTTGTGGAATTTGGACGATGTGGCGGAATTGAGGTTAATCACACTAGATCGGCTAAAGAGGAACAAGAAAAGAGTTGCGAAAGCATATAACAAGAAAGTCATGCCTAAGTCGTTTAGCGAGGCCGATTTAGTTTGGAAAACAATATTGCCGATCGGGTCTAAAGACAATCGGTTTGGTAAATGGTCACCAACATGGGAAGGACCGTATAAGATAAATCGGCTTGTTGATGGAAATGCATACATACTTGAGACGCTTGAGGGAACTGTGTTACCAAAGGCAATCAATGGAAAAGATTTAAAAAAGTACTACCCTAACATATGGATCAGCGCATGAATAATTAAGAAGTACAACAAGAATTCGAAATAAATATAATCGGTTAAACAGCCGATTAAACGTATTACAAAAGCATAGCAAAAGTATAACAAAGACTGCTTCAAAACGTAATCGACATCGCTGAATTTACAAGCGCACCGTGATCCTAGCCCCTAAAGCCGACAATGCCGTAGCTGCCTTGGCCAGTGTCTTAGTAATGCCATACACAATATTCTCATCATCCTTGGCATTGCCTGGCACGGGGACAACTTTGGCCGATTGATCTCGGACTTGGGCAACGGCCAAACCGACGTCGTCCTTGAGACTCTTCAAAGATGCGGCCGTTGCATTCATCGTGGCAAGGGAATCGGCCAGCTGCCCGTTCACTTTGGCCAGTTCATCTTCGAGCATCTTCTTAGTTGACTCCAGTTCGCGCACAGAAGACTTGGCCGCTATAAGTGACGAAGCGCTTTCATCATACTTCTTCTTCTTGGCCTTGGCCTCGGCAACCATCTTATCCAGAAGGCGACGATCGGCTTCTTGTGCTTGTCGTTGGCGATTCTAGCAGTGGCTGCATCAACCTCCACCTTCCTTTCATCCAAGTGGCAGACATTCAAAAGCGCTTCCGTAGCTTTAGGCGGCAGATTGGCTTCAACGGTAGCCATCGCATCACGAATAGACTACGCGTTGGCAAGGATCACAGCCTCTGGTTGGCTCACCGCGATGAGAAGTCGATTCAACTTTTCTTGCATGTTTGGCGTGGACTTAACCACCGAAGCCGACGCTTCCATTGATGCATCAATGATCTCGCGAATGTCGGCGGGATAGTTGTCCGTTGCCATCACCTCTGGGTCGACCAGCTCGTCTAGGGTGAAGCCGAGAAGATTGGACAAGTCGTCCGGTACGGCCTCAGACGTAGGAACAGCCGATCGGGCCGGTGACGGAGGAGTTGGAGGCTTCGTCGTCACAGGCGGTTGGGCCGAAGTCCCTTGCAGGTCGGCCAAAATACCAGCCACTTGGGCTGACGGCGTCGGATGCACCAGAAAGCAGAGATAAGGATTGAGTAAGAAAAGGATAAAGGAAAGCTAAAGTACCAAAACAAAAATTACCTCAACAAAAGCCGACGTGTGGGGAGAACTCTCAGCACTTTGTTCCTTACGCTTCGGGTGCTTCCTGGCAGGAATTTTGGTTGATTTGGGTTTTTCTGAAATCGGATAATAAAAATTAGCAATGGGCGATGAAAGAAGACACTGATCAATTGGTACTCACTCGGTAGCCGGTCTTTTTCAATCTCCGATAATGACGAGCTTTGCACTCGAAGATTGCCTGAAGTATAACCAGTCAAGCCCGTTGATTGGTGCGGTCTTTTTCCTTTTGACCCACTATCCGACGGGCCCGTGGTAGCCTTCTTGCCAGTCGCAGTGACCTGAAAAGGGAAAATGATGGTTAATAACTGATTTGGAAACCGGGGCTCAAGTCGAAGGGATTTTTCTCGGAAGAGCCGATACCTCTACAGCTACCGAAGAATTCGTATAACCCGAACTATCCTCACTTGAGCTGCTGTTGCTGTTTGAGACAACCATCGACTCATGATAATCTGGTAGGAATTTATCTATAATAGCCGACGGCGTACGATCCAAGTAAAGGGCTTCTGCTATTGATGACCACCAAGTGGAAAATTGACTGGCTCGACGAGAGTTCAGGAAGAAATATGGCAGATTGGTAACCTGAAGCTCATCGACTATCTCCAGAACTATTTCTGCCGATGTTGCATTCCTCACCCTGGCCCTAGGCTGAAGCCGATCAAGAAGAGGCATGCAAGGGATCACTTGGCCAAAACCCAATTGGCGGGCATAAACCGAAGGGTGATAGAATTTATATGAAGGCTAGAAAGTTCTGTTTCTAGAATTTAAGCCGACATGAAGAATGCTAGGGGAGATGAAAATCTGATAAAACTTCAAGGTTGATTCCGGCATAGACGGACTATCGGCATCTAAATGAAGAAAGGAAGGCCATTGGAAATCGACCACATTACTATAAGAGAAGAAGTCTTGTTGGCTAAAGACCACATTGTCTAAATTCAAGAAAAAGGATAAGTACTTCTTCAAGCCAGCAGGAGTAATCTTGGTATCGCCACTAGAGCACATTATGAGCCTCTCCCCGTGTGATCGGCTAGCCCTGTACTGCGGGATGGTGTTTTCAGGATAGTCTTCGCGGGGAAAGGCTGAATCTTCAAACGGTTCAGAAATAAGTGATCGACTAAAAATGCTATACAGCCATAACTGAATGAACCATAGCGGAACCCCAACATTGCCGACAATGAACTCGGCAAAACCAGAAAAAAGCCGACTCCGAATGATGTGCATCATCTGATAAACGGCACCTAGAAACATCTTTCCAAGAGTGAGCCGACGGCCTTCTATTAGCTGCTCCGCTACCAGCTAATAAACTTGGGTAGGTCCAAGGGATGCACCGCAGAAGAGAAATCGTTCTAGCCAGAGATTCAGAAAAGCTGTGTGTTCTTCATCCGATACTGGCCCATTTACTTTGTTATTGTGCTGAACGTACTTTGACCATCCTTCGCCTTTAGATTGGATTAGCTTAAAACGGGGCTTACCGCTGAAAGCCGATATTTGATCTCCATCGGGCCTTAGGCAGCATAACTCAGCCACATCCAGGAGAGTTGGACCGATTGGACCAGGGCAGAAAAGGAAGGCGTTGAAAGTATCAGACCAAAAGTAACATGCCGTGGCCATCAAGGGCTCATTGGCTTCTGGATTGGCTAAGCTTAAAGGGAGACATTCGGCTATGCCCATTCTCTCCCATTCAGATTTCTTCTGGGCCAATACCCGTATATACCAACTTCTCCATCCTTTAAGTGCTGTCGGCCAGGCCTTAAAACTTTTTCCCCACTCCTTTACGTTATAACCTTTTGCCGATAAAGGGAGCCTCGGATTTCTCACATCATCAGATCGGCATCAAATTTCCTCATCGGTCCTAGATAGTATTGATTGTCACTTTCTGGGATCGGAATTAGTACCTTAGAAGAATCCATTCAGCCGACTGGGGAGATCGTCTGGAAACCTTGTCACGGAAGCAGAAAAGCCAATGGAAGGGGGTTTGAGAGCACGAAAGCGTGAAAATGACCGTGGGGGTCCCGCATATATATAGCGCGATGAAAAGTGAAAAGTGGCGGGAAGAGAATTCGAGGCGACACGTGCATTTAAACCGCACCGAGATTTTTACGGCGCAATTAATGCTGCGGTTACTGAAGCAAACTTTAGCCGATGAAGGAAGAAGCCGATGATTTTTTGAAAGATAACAAGTTATTTTCAAAAAATGGGGGGCATATGTTTGCACCAGAATTTGGCAAGTGTGAAACGAATCGGCAGAATCATGAGTTTGGATAATGCACGGGGCGTCTTTGAAAAGTTTGGATAGCATACGGTAAATAATTGGAAGGAGACCAATTAGGAAATTCTAGCTGACTCGGATTATGTTGCCGTGACAGAACAGGACTCGGATCGGCTGACGGGTATATAAGGCGTGCCAGGGCTGCTTGAAGGACATCATCCACAGCAAATCACATCTGCTAATTTTTGTTCTTATTGTAGTTTTTAGTCTTGTAATGCTCTTTTGTAAGTCGACATCGATCGAATAAAGTTGCGTATCGTCGATTGTTTGATCGTCTTCGATTTCTTCAGGTTTGATTTGTTCTGTCTTGTTGCGCATCGCCTTTGCAGAATCGATCTACCTTTACCCTTCTGATTAGCCCTGATCGGCTAATCTGTTTACCTTTTAATCGGCCTTTGGCTGATTCTACTTTAGCCGATTCGTCTCTAAGATCGGCTTAGATTGAATTTCACGATTATTTCCTTATCGATTGCAGGGTCAAATCGATTGGCACGCTTAACGCATTTGAACCCGGTGTTCGTCCGGTGTGTTGCGATAAAAAACCCTACGTCACGTTTTTGGTGTCAACAATACCATAAGTTTTATTTTAGACGTATATTTCAGCTAGGTATTACATGAAGCAGTAGTACTGTCTGTTAAAGCAAAATGCTCTGTGTTCTTTAATTTTTTTTCTTTATGCTCAGTTGTTCAATATTTTTTTGATCCAGTTATTATCTTCCTCCCGTTAACTTCAAGAATTAGAAATAAAATTTGATATTGTAATTGGATGGATGATGTTCGAGAGGCTAGATCATCTCTAGTCACGAAATTATTGTACATGTATATATTTGTATCACAAAACAAAACGAACTACAAAAAATAACTACGGTTCCATTCTATTTGAAGAACCAAAAATAGCGACTAGAGGGGTGGGTGGAATATGAGGAAAATAAAATTTTCCTTTAAAATTCCAAGCGACTTCTCTGGCTAAAAGAGCCAATCAAAAGGCCCAGCTAGACTAGCGCTGGTCCATTGCTCTCAGGTGAACAGTAAAATCGGATGAACATCAAAATCAACACGATTTCAAAAACAAGAATCGAGATAACCTTTGATCAGCTAATTCAAATCCTGTGAAACTTTGTGTGCAACTTTCTATGGATGTTAGGAACATATTCCAACCATCAATCGCAAGGATTGATGCCAAAGTTCTGACCTTTTTTCAGTTTAAAGAAAGGTTGCACCAAGATCAAATTTCACCTTAAGTTTGCTCGTGGGGATTTAATGATCAAGATAGTTTTAAATGATCTCCCACATATCATAACAAGCAAGGACACCAAATTAACACCCCTCAAAAGTGCAAGATGAGATCTGCTAAGAATCCTCTTTTTTTAAGCCAATAACTGGTTTCTTGATAAATGCTTTAGAGATCTTGTTTAAAACTTACCTAGATTGGGATATGATTCTGTAGAAAATTCATTCATCAACCATTCATCATTGGCAGTACAAAATCAAGAAAGAAAGATCCAAAGAGATGTCAAAGGCTTAAAAAGGAGACTAAAAACTTGAGTAAGAGTAAGTTCTAGTAAATCTTACTGGCTGGGAACATATTATAGATGAATTCCTCAACCCCTTAGTGTCCTAATCCAGTAGGAACACATCAAATAGGAGAAGGTAAAGCAAAACTCAAGTTGCAAGAAGAAATCAAGCAAAAATGCAAGAACTAAAATAAATTTTAAAACATAGATGAACTTAGATCTTGCATTGTTTAGAGAAGGATGGTTACAAAACCACACTTGTAGGTGGGCAAAACTCAAAAGAGTATAAAGAAACCAGAGAACCCTTCTCTCGAACTTGTTTCCAACACTTAGTATGGAGACATCTCTCTGCTCCTCTATTTATACCACATTGATAGCAACCTCCACTCTTAGATTACCTTCTTGGCCCTCAAGAAATTTCATCAAGAGTTGAGATTCACTCCCCTCATACATGCATAGGCTAATCTAAAAATCAACAACATAACGGGTTTTGACCATCCACTAACTTAATCACTACTCCACCCACGAATTAACCTTTGATCCAACAATCCTTTTTCTCTTAAGTAGGATTCAAGTTAGCATCTCATCCATTCATTTGTCATCTAGGCTTACAACAACTCCCTGGCCTCAGTCATCTTTCGGAGTCACGTTGACTGTTTGGACCTCAGCTCTTCTAGCCTAGTCCTGGTCTCCTCTGCCTCATCATAATCTAGCTCTGAAGTCCTAGAATCATCTCAGACAAGAAATACATCACAAAGCATTACCCCCAAATAACATGCAATAGTAATCTCATAAAGATCAGTGATCAAACATATAAAGATCCCACCTTGGATCATTTAATCTGTGACCACTTTTGGCTATGACCACTCAAAACTACTCTTGACTATGATCACTCTTGCAGAGGTCACGACCACTCTTACAGAAGTCACAACCACTCACTCAGAGGTTACGATCACTCCAAGGTCATGACCACTCAAGGCAATGCTATGACCACTCAAGGCACAACCATTGCAATTCTAGGTAAGGCTATGACCACTCTAGGAAAGATCATGACCATTTTGGGCAAGGTCATAACTACTCAAGAGCTCTACGATTGCTCAATTCAAATTGCACAAAGCCAAAGCAAGTTTATTTCAAACTCAAACCTAAACACCACACACTCAAACACAATCAAATACTCATCACAAACATAGGTAGATCATTGCATGGTCTCTTACTATCGACAACAATTAAAAACTGGAAGTTCAAGTTCTTTACTTATCAATCTAGAAGGACATTAGAGGACAAAGGAGAACTTACTGAATGTAATCACAAAGAAAGAAAGAAAGAAAGAAAGAAAGAAAGAAAGAAAGAAAAACGAACGAACTTGCAGAATGGCCCTGCTTTGCCATTTTGTATGCATGTGTTATGATGGCTGCGGCCCGGACGACGCTTGCCTACCCTCGATCGTTTTGTGCTGCCGTCCATGCTCCCGCGCACGTGTCAGTCTTCTATTGGTTTTAGTCTTCCAGGTTGGCCTCTGCAGTCTTCTCATCCTCCCCAAAGGGGTCTTTAATTTGTTTCTTTTGTTATGCTTGAAGGGTATACGCATGCAGTAGCACAGAGATGGCAGACAGCTAGAGTGAGGCCGCAAGCTCGGCATATATCCATGTTGCCTCACGCTCTACGCATCACCATTGCCTCCTCCGGCAACCGTGGTGCAGCACAGCCTGCACTGACGAGCAGCGCATGGTGGCGGTGCCGCATGCGACCGCTAGTCCTTTGCTCACCGAAGCTGCTCGCTCTAACATGCGGAGCAATTTTACTTTGACCTGGTCAATTTCTCCGCATGTTTACTTGGTCCTGGTCAAATTCATCGATCAAGGTGAGGGAAAACTTGAGAGGCCTGACGAGACCTTCCTTGATGAACTGTCTTGATCCGTATGGGATGGATAGAGGGTTGGAAAATAACGATGAGGGTCTTCACGAAGCCACAAGAACCACCACCAACGGCAGCATCGTGAGTATTGCGAACGGTCTATACTTTCTGTCTCAATATAAGTTGTATAAATGTTGAAGGAAGCAAAAGGATAAGTAATCAACATCTACCATTTATTCATGCTTTAATATTTATGCAACTTTTAAAAACAAAAACATTTATTCATATCTTCATTTTTATTCTTCATTTCACACGTTGCTCTTTCGTATCAAAATATAAGTCATTTAAGATATTGACACACTTTATCTAGCAATTTCTACACAAACATGCTATTTCAAAGAAAAAAATTATATATTATAAAATATATATTTTATGATGGATATAGTGACATCAATTCCATGTTATCAATCTAGATAATTCTTTATAGAATTTGCTATGTCACATGAGTCTAAAAATTTGCAAAATCATTGTCGAATTTGCTTAACATTGGATTTGATGTGGAGATTCATGCTTCAGCTAGCCATTGCCCTCCACTCTAGAGCCGTCATCTCGCTTAGCCATCAAGGTTCTCCTATTTAGGGTTCGTGTTCACTTAAAAAATGCCCCTTGGGCTTAATGAAAAGGGAGGTCAGAGAAGCAAAGGCATGGCGATGGGTGGCATCAGAGCTATGGGACAGAGAAAGGAGGTGGGTGGCAACAGCCGGTAGTTGTGATGAGAAACATGAGGTTAGGAGGTTGTGGGTGGGCCAACGGTGGTAGCCATCACAGACAAGGTATGGGGTGGTGTGGCGACGAATTGCTGGAGAAGAGGAAGAATGACGGTGCAGGAGGTGATTGGGATGGAGGGAGGGAGGTGAGATGGACAGTGGGAGTTGGAGCTGGCCGACATGTCTCACGGCATCGCCAACAGCACCGAAGTGGCGAAGGAAGGCAGTGCACGGGGAAGGGGTAGTCATAGCGATTAAGGGTTAGGAGAATTAGGGTTAGGGGCTGGAGGGCAGTATATATGGGAGAGAGGGGGAGAGATCTAGATGGTTGGGTGAAAATCTAGCAATCTAAAAAATCGACCGTGATTTAAAAAAATAGACAACTATGTGATAATTGCTTTATTATTTATACGTTAACAATCAAACCTAAAAATATTTTACCAACACATGTCCAAGAAACACTTATATATTTTGACAAGCATGGAGCTAGTATTTTTTCTAGCGAAAGGAATTACCTATGATTCAGTGAAGACGAAAAGCATGTGGCCCACCACAAGGTGTTACACAAACAAACGGCTGATACTGGGCAGGAGCATGGACGGGCCAGCCCAAGAAGATCGACCAGGACCTATTTAATGATTTTGCATTCCTACTGGGCCACGTTCTGCTTAGCACCACTCGCACTACGCGACATTCTAGTCGAGTGGAGGCAACCATGGGCGTCCCCCAATGCACCGTCTTGGCCTTACGTACCTAGGCCACACGTGTTGCATGCAAGGTTACAAATCCCGGCAAAAATTTTGTGAAATCTCAGTGAGATCTCGGATTCAGTCGGGGACGCCATTAAAAATCTTGGTCAAATAAAGAAATTGAAAAAATAAAATAAAATTATTACAGTAATTTCAAAAATTTTGGCAACGTTTTGGCAAAGCTCGCCAAAATCCAAGGTTCCTTAATATTCAACTTCTTTTGATCGGATTTGGCCCAATAACCCTGTCGGCGTACTTTACGCCAGGGTACCCTCTCCGCCGTAGATAAGTAAGACCACGTGGCGGCTAGCTATGCGAGGCGAATCAGCCCTCTCGCCAGAACAATCGACCCGTGGCGGCTTTGGCGGCGAAAAGGGCTAACTAGGCCCTTCGCCAGCGCCGACCGACGTGGCGGCTGGCGAAAGAAGCGGGTGAACCAGGCCCCTCTCGTCGGGTACCGGCCCACGTGGCAGCCTGGCGAGCAGGCGGACGATCAGGCCCTTCTCGTCGGACGTCGACCCACGTGGCGGCCTGACGAGCACGCGGGCGATCAAGCCCCTCTCACCAGGCGCGACTCGTGGCGGCCCTGGCGAGCAAAGCGAGCGAACCAGGCCCTTCACGGGCGCTGCCTGACGTGGTCGGGCTGGCGGAAAGGGCGATCGAGCCCTCTTGTCGAGCACCGGTCCACGTGGCGGCCTGGCGAGCAGGCAGTCAGGCCCCACTCTCTAGGCCACGCGGGCAACCAAAGGAAGGCTTCACCTCGAAGTCTCCTTCCCCTGACACGCCGTGTTAGAGCCATTGATTGTGAAGAGATCTGCTGTCGACACGACGATGGCCCATCCCTCTGACGCCTCACACCTAACTCGTCGCAGGAAAGTCACATCTCGGGTGGACCGGGCAAAGCCATACAACGACATTAAATGAGGCTTGAGGGACAGGACTAAATTAATGAGTGTAATAAATGAGTTGTAGATCAGTATGATGTCACCTTCTCACCTGCCCGAGCCAGCCCAGTCTATATAAGGGAGCTCTGGTGCATGGGAGATGGGGATCTGATCCGAGCCCGGAAAAAGAAAAGAGCGAACTGAGAAAAGCATTGTAACCAGCTCAATACACATCAAAAAAGATCTAGCAGGACGTAGGGCTGTTACCCACACTGGGGGCTCGAACCTGGGTACATCGGTGTGTTCTTTGGTTTGTTGACCCCCGGGATCCCTAGAGGGAGAACCATTAGGGTTTCCAATCGCGAAGACGCCCTCTACTGAACCATATTCTCTGTTCTGGGAGAAACCTCGTCCATTGACAGGGTCCTGGCCGGCGAAATACGCCGACAGGGGCGCGCCAGGTAGGGGGTTAGTGGTTGGCTCACCCAGCCATCTCTCCGACAGATCCCGGTCTTCTGTCTGGAAGGACCGTGCATTTGGTGATGGCGGGTTTACACTCACAACAGAAAGAGGCGGCGGAGGCTAGCAACGCCCATGACACATCCTAGCACTCCCGCCGGACAAGGGATCGTCTCACGCCGCCCCTGCAAAAGAGGCGGTGGTGCCCTTCTGGCAACGGCGAACATCCGATTCCATGACGGTTGGCTACGGAGGCGCCACTCCGGCCAAAACTCTGATGCAAAATTGCCTCTCTGGACCACCTCGGTGGAATTCGCAGGAGACACCCCGGCCACGCTGTGGCTTAGGGACATTGCCGGTCTCGTAGACACGGCCCAGCTCCATGTGGGGATGCCTAACCGGTTAGGTACCGTCGGTACTCCCCGATCGAGGGTTCGTGTTGACCGCACCCAAGCTTCCAGCCGCCCGAGCGGGAAGCGCTCTGGCCAAGAGGGCCAGAGCAAAGGAAAGGTCTTGCAAGACGCAGGTCCCGGCTCCGCAGGGAGCCGTGAGGACCTGAGGGTTCATCTGGAGAAGCATCGTCGATGGCGCGGTGATGATTTGCGTAATCACCTGCAGCGCCGTCGAGCCTAGGGGCAAGGCTGCGACAGGTGGATGGTTCGTGGGGATGAAAGCTCCTCCCATGAATCCCGCCTGCGGAGCAAGGAGGAGGTCCACTCCTCCGATTCTTTGGGGAGTCGAGATCCGCACTCCCCGGTATGGTCTTCGGGCCGGGGTTCAGGTGGACGACATGACTCCCCCTACGGTATTGGATGCCAGGCGTTTTCCTGACGGCTACGTCGCGTGGCGTAGCCCGAAAGGTTTCTCCCGGCATCCATCGAAAAGTACGATGGCACCACCAACCCGGAAGAGTTCTTGCAGATCTACACCACGGTAGTGCGGGCCACTGGCGGGTCCGAAAAGGCTATGGCCAAGTATTTCCCAACGGCCTTGACGGGGTCTGTCTGTTCCTGGCTGTTGAACCTCCCGCGAGGATCGGTACACTCGTGGGAGGAGTTGTGCGGCCTTTTCGTCGCCAATTTCCAAGGCTCATACACACAACCGGGCGTGGAGGACGATCTCCATGCTCTCGAGCAGGAAAGAGGGGAATCATTGCGCGACTCCATTCGACGATTCAGTCATTGTCGCAACATGATCCCCCGGATTTCCAAGTAGTCGGTCATCATCGCCACTACCTCCGAGCTTTCCTCCACTACCTCCGAGCTGAACCACAAGATGCGGCAGAAGATGGCCACCCGCAATATCACCACTACCTCCGAGCTTTCCTCCCTCACGCACAAGTGCGCACGGTGGTGAGCTCGGGGCAATGTCCGGTCCCTTCAGTGATCAGCAGAGACGGTTGGGACTCGAGAGGTCCCTGCCTGCGAGCAAGAAGGCACGGAGGCGTGAGGCGATTGAGACCAGGCGGGTCCTAACCGCTGAGCGCGAGCGTAGGGATATCAGGCCACGAGGGCGCGACCACCGTGACCGGCGGGATGACCGTCGTGGTTGGAGAGATGACCACTGCAAGGAGAAGGAGGGCAGGCCCTACTGCCCAATCCACAGGTCCAACACCCACGACCTGGCCAGTTGCTGGGTTGTGAGTGAGATGGTGGAGTAGCGGCTTAAGGATCCCTGCCCCCGCGATCACGACCAAGACGAAGACCCTGCCCCGCTGACCTTCCAGCAGGCAGATCAAACCGTGGCGTACATTCATGGTGGCTCGTCCACCTACCCCTCCAACATGACGTATAAACGCCTGAGGAGGGTGGTTTGCGCCACGGCACCGAGCTCAGGGGCGAGTCGGATGCTGAAGTGGTCGGAGGAGCCGATCACTTTTAGTCGGGCCGACCACCCTGAGAACACTGTCGGCCTAGGTCACCTTCCGATTGTGGTTTCGCCCACGATCCGGAACGTGAAGCTTGGGCGAGTGCTAGTGGATAAAGGGAGCTCCATCAACCTCCTGTCCTCCAAGGCATTTCGGGCGCTCTAGATATCGACGCAGGAGTTGCGCCTGGCCTTGCCCTTATACGGCATCGCCTCGGGGGCTGGCTCGGTGCCCCTAGGCTAGGTGCGCCTCTCCGTCACCTTCGTGGAGGAGAGCAACTACCGTACGGAGATGGTGGACTTCGAAGTCGCCGACTTTGACCTCCCGTACAACGCCCTGCTTGGCCGACTGGCGTTGGCCAAGTTCATGGCGGCGACCCACTATGGATACATGGTGGTGAAGATACCAGGGCCTGGTGGCCCCATAGTTATCCGAGTGGATAGGCCGGAAGCCTTGCATAGCCACAAGCATGCACTGGACCTGACCGGCACCACCTGTGTGATGCCGGCTGATGCCGCCTATCCGGGAGACCCTCAGGCGAAGACCCGTGCCTCGCATGGCTCGGCCGGTGAGGTTAAGGTGGTCTTCCTGAGCGAGGGCGAGCCCGGGAAGACCGTCACCATTGGTGACAGCCTCAGCGCCAAATAGGAAGACACGTTCATTACCTTCCTCCGGTCTAACTCCGACGTGTTCGCTTGGCAACCGTCCGATATGACTAGGGTCCCCAGGGAGGTGATCGAGTACCGATTGGCAATGCTCCCAGGAGTGCGCCCAGTCTGGCAAAAGGTCTGGAGACAGACACCAAAGCGGCAAGATGCCATTCGGGAGGAGGTAGAGAAGCTGCTGCGCGCAGGGATTGTCAGGAAAGTCTCTCACCCCGAGTGGCTTGCCAACCTTGTGCTTGTCAAGAAATCCAACAGGAAGTGGTGGATGTGCGTCGACTTCACCAACCTCAACAAGGCCTGCCTGAAAGATCCTTACCCCCTGCCACGCGTCGATCTCATTGTCGACTCGACGGTAGGGTGCGAGCTGCTGTGCTTTCTGGACACGTACTATGGGTACCACCAGATTAGCATGGTGGCGGAAGATGAAGAAAAAACCGCTTTTATAACCCCAATGGGTGTTTATTGCTATATTAGAATGGCTTTTGGGTTAAAAAATATTGGTTCTACTTATCAACGTGCCATGCATATTTCTTTCCGTCCATAGATAGAGCGAAATCTTGAGGTGTATGTCGATGACTTGGTTGTGAAAGTTAAGAAGAGCAAAGAACTAATCGAAGACCTGGAGGAAACCTTTGCTAACCTCTGGAAGAATTGCTTAAAGCTCAACCCCGAAAATTGTGTGTTCGGCGTGCCTTCTGGGAAGCTGTTGGGATTCCTCGTGTCCAGTCGGGGCATTGAGGCCAATCCTGACAAGATAGCAGCCATTGAGCACATGAAGCCGCCGGTTCGGCTCAAGCAAGTGATGTGCCTTGCTGGTCGCCTGGCGTCCCTTGGGCAATTTATCGCTTGGTTGGGAGAAAGAAGCCTACCCCTATTCAAGCTGCTGAAGAAGACTAACCACTTCGAGTGGACCGAAGAGGCCCAACGAGTATTTGAAGACTTGAAGCAATACCTCTCCTCCCCGCCAGTGCTGGTCGCCCCCGGGTCTGGCGAACCATTGCTCCTGTACATCGCCGCTACCCCTATAGTGGTGAGCGCAATACTGGTGGCGGAGAGGGAGGGCTTCCAGAAGCTAGTCTACCATATCAGTAAGGTGCTACAAGAGGCAAAGACCAGGTACCCGCAAGCACAGAAGATGTTGTACGCCGTCCTAATAGCGTCTAGGAAGTTGCGACACTACTTCCAGGGGCCAAAGATCATGGTAGTCACTGCCTACCCTCTGCAAGAGATCCTCCACAACCGGGAAGCTGAAGGCCGTGTCGCCAAGTGGTTGGTGGAGCTGGGGAAATTCTGTCTCAAGTTTGTACCCCGCACCGCCATCAAAAGCCAGAAGCTGGTGGAGTTTGTTGCCGAATGGACTCCCGCCACTCCTGAAGCTGAAGAGATGCCCGCGCCTTCTCCCTGGACTTTATTCTTCGACGGCTCCTTCATGCTCGAAGGCGCGGGGGCTGCAGTTGTCCTGGTCTCCTCGACCGTGCGACATATTCCAGTACGTGGTCGCCTTGGACTTCAAGGCCACCAACAACATCGCCGAATATGAGGGCCTGCTGGCAGGGCTGCGCGCCGCCTCGGCGTTAGGCGTCCGGCGCCTCCAAGTCAAGGGCGACTCCCTGCTGGTCATCAATCAGGCGCGAAAGGAATTTCAATGTTCTGACCCTACCATGGCCGCATACCTGGCGGAGGTCAGAAAGATGGAATGCCACTTCAAAGGACTGGGATATATCCATATCCCCCAACGCGACAACCATAAGGCGGACGGGCTTTCATAGCTCGTGTCATCAAGATCTGCTATCTCGGTCGGGGTCTTTGAAGAAAGACTTACGTGACCGTCCGTCGCTGCCCCTGTTCAAGGTGGGGACGACGGTGTAGCCGTCACAGCCTCCAACTCAGGTGGGGAGGATGGTGCGACTGTCGCGGCCTCCAATTCAGGGAGGGAAGGCAGTTCGCCTATCTCATCCCCCGGTTCCGGGTGGGAAGACGACGGTGTCGCCGCTGCGGCACCCGGGGAAAAATCTGGCCAGGCGGGGAAAAACTCTGACAGCTGTACACTCTGTGATGCTTTGCTTGTGGAGCTGGAGAACCTAAGGACTTTGCATGATAGTGTGCTTGTTGATCTTGAGAATCTGAAGTCGAAGAATGCTAGTCCTGTTATTATTGATATTCCCGCCGATGCTAGTTTTTCTCATGCCCACACAAATGCTTCTCGTAATAATTGCCCTAAATTGCTTGTCGAGATTGATGCCATGAGCTCACACCTTAGAAAGCTTTCCTCTAGAAATGATGAACTTGAGATGCATGCTTCTAAGGACCCGGTCGGCTCATGTGAGGGTCAGAAGCAACTAAAACTTGACAATGATGCTTTGAATGTCAAGTGTGATCAACTTGCTAAGGATTTACTAGTTAAATCACAAACTGGTTGCTTGTCGTGTGTTGGGGTTAATGATGATGTGGATAAGGTCCACGCAGAGTTTAGGAAGAAATTAAAAGAACAAGTCCATAGGATTAGAGAAGCATCGTATGTTTCTTGTGAGTCCCTCAAGCTTGAGGCAGACCATGCTAAGGGAGAAAAATAGACGGCTTTGGTATCTCTTCTTCTCTTTCGGTTCTTCTTCTTCTTCCTTCACCCTGCTCTTCTTGGCGCTTCACTTTTCCGGGAGTGTCAAGTATCTTATGAGCACTCTTGAGAAATTTGTTGGAGGCAAGAAGAAGCTCAATCTCATTCTAGACCACCCAAGATTAGCGATTCAATCAAGGTCTAGAATTTGATTACTTGGAGCACGCTAGGACTCATCCTCCTACCATTGTGCGTAGTTCCAAGAGTGGAGAGATAGTGGTTGCTCCTGTGTTGAGCACCATTGTGTTTAGGTCTTTGGTGTGGTCCACGGGACTTGACGAGAAGGATGCTTCTCTTGTTGCTACGCCTCTAACAAGGCAAAGTACACATGCACCTTCAGAAGAAGGATGGTCACCTAGTAGATTTACGCTTGAGCGCCAAGATCACTTTCGGCGTGGCGTGTTGATGCTCTTAGGGGTATTCAGGTCATCCCGGACTCGAGTGCTCTAAAGCGCCTAATCGCTACTAGACGAGTTAGAGAGTCGCTTTGTTTTTGGGCGGCCCAGACTCGGTTTTCATCTTTGTTGATCGAGTTTTAGTCCTGGAGTTGCTCGTGGTCGATTTTTCGCCGTCCTCTTGATATTCCTCGTTTTTCCCATCGAGGTAGATATCGGCGGTGTGAGTGTTTTCGGGTAGGA
This sequence comes from Guadua angustifolia, assembly GCA_036346375.1. Taxonomy (NCBI): domain Eukaryota; kingdom Viridiplantae; phylum Streptophyta; class Magnoliopsida; order Poales; family Poaceae; genus Guadua; species Guadua angustifolia. The sequence goes on along the minus strand of CM070513.1, from coordinate 11,422,131 downwards.
GATTTAGGCACCTCGTTGGGATGGTTCGGCCTTTGCACCACGGCGAAGCCAAACCGATGTACTCCTAGATCTTCCACTAGAGCCGCTTCTTCCGATCTTGTTAGAGTTGGCGTCGAGAGACACTAGAGTCGATCTTCTTCTTTGTGGTGGTACTTTGAGCGTCGTGTAATTCAAGATTGGGTTCCCAAGTCTTCACTTTATCCCAAAGATCGAGTCTTCTCTTCGACTTGATCAGTTCGGTCGGATGGGGAAGGAGATGTTTGGATTGTTGACTCGGTTGTTCTCGCCATATGACCGAAGATTCTCGTTGGTTCTCTTCCCTAGTCCGAGCCCCTGTGATGAGTTGATCACTTTTGGGGATGCTTCTTCAGGTAGAGTCATTGCTAAAGGTACCGTCTGCATTAATGAAAATTTTATTCTTAAGGACGTTGCCTTAGTGAGTAAGCTGCAATATAATTTGCTTTCTATTTCTCAGCTTATCGATGACTCTTTCGAGGTAAGCTTTAAGAGCAATGCTTGTAGAATCCTCGATTCATCAGGAGGATTAGTTTGCGGGATTTCTAGATTTGGGAGAGTCTTTCGTGCTGATTTTTCTGTTTCTTCTGGAGACTATCTTCGGTGTTTGATTGCTTCTGAGTCCTGTGATCTCTCCTTCTGGCATAGGAGACTTGGTCACATTGGTTTTGATCATTTGACTAGAGTTAGCAACCGCGATCTTATTCGTGGTTTGCCCAAACTCAAGATGGTCAAAGACTTAGTTTGCTCTCCCTGCCGACATGGCAAGATGGTTACTGCTTCTCATCCTCCGATCACCGTAGTGATGGTGATGCACCAGATGCAGCTTTTACACATGGACATTGTTGGTCCAGCTAGAGTGCAGTCAGCAGGAGGGAAGTGGTATGTCCTTGTCATTGTTGATGATTTTTCGAGATATTCTTGGGTATTTTTCATGGCCTCGAAGGATGAGACTTGTTCTCACTTCAGGGACTTGTTAGTAGGTTGTCTATTGAGCTTCCGGTGCATTACGAGCTATCTGCATGACAATGGCACCGAGTTCAAGAATTCCTACTTTGAAAGTTTCGTGTGGAGTCGGTTTAGAGCATCGGTTCTCTTCTCCCTACACCCCTCAAAGAGAATGGCGTAGTGGAAAGGAAGAACAGGACTCGGTTGAGATGGCTGTGGCGATGCTAGATGAGTACAAGACTCTAGGAAGTTTTGGGTGAGGCTATAGCTCTTGCTTGTCATGTTTCCAATCGCGTTTTCGAGAGCACATTTGCATCGCACTTCTTATGAGTTGAGGTATGGTAAAGCCGGTGTTTCTCATTTTCGTTTTTGGTTGCAAGTGTTTTATCTTGAAGTCCGTAACCTAGATAAGTTTGAGTCTCGTTCTTCCGATGGTATCTTTACGGGTTACTCGACTTCCTCTCGTAGCTATAGGGTCAGAGTTGTGATGCGAATAGGATCATAGAGTCCCGTGGACGTGACCTTTGATGAGGCTAGCCAGTGCTAGACCGATATTTCGAGCTCTTCTTATCCCTCCGAGACCATCTTTGTAGAGGATGAGGATGATGGAGATGATGGTGTTCCACCCGATCCGATCTCCTCTTCACCGAGGTGCCTCCTGCTTCCATTTTCGCACCTCGGGAAGATCACCCTTGCCTTCAGACTCTCCTTGAAAGTGGCTCTGTTCCTACCTCTTCTCCTCAAGAGGTAGAGGCCACTCGCTTACGGTCCTCCACGACACATTCAGCGTTCTCATCCACCTGAGCAGATCATTGGTGATCTATTTGAGCGTGTTACGCGCTCAAAATCAGGCTTATCTTCTTTCTGCCTTCACTCTGCCTTTGTTGCCTCTTTTGAGCCAAAGGATGTTACTCATGCATTATCCGATGAATCATGGATTAATGCTATGCATGAGGAACTGGAAAACTTTGAGAGGAACAAAGTTTGGCAGCTTGTAGAGCCCCCATCTGGTCATAATGTCATTGGGACCAAGTGGGTGTTCAAAAACAAGCAGAGTGAGGATGGGGTTGTCATTCGTAACAAGGCTAGGCTAGTTGCACAGGCTTCACTCAGGTTGAGGGTCTTGACTTTGAGGAGACCTTTGCCCCTGTAGCTAGACTAGAGGCGATTAGAATCCTGCTTGCATTCTCTGCATCCCAGGGCTTCAAGCTCTATCAAATGGATGTCAAGAGTGCATTTCTCAATGGCTTCATTGAGGAAGAGGTGTATGTCAAGCAACCTCCAGGATTTGAGAACCCCAAATACCCGAACCATGTCTACAAACTTTCCAAAGCCTTGTATGGACTTAAGCAGGCCCCTAGAGCTTGGTATGAGAGGTTTAAGTCCTATCTTCTCAGTCATGGTTTCAAAATGGGTATAGTAGACAAAACTCTATTCATCGAGACACGTGATTCTCGTTTCCTTCTCGCCCGATTTATGTGGGCGATATTATCTTTGGTGGTTCATCTCGGTCTCTTGTGTCTCATTTTTACGAGGTGATGAGCACAGAATTTGAGATGAGTATGATGGGTGAGTTGAGCTACTTCCTCGGCTTCCAAATCAAGCAGACTCGGGAGGGTACTTTCCTGCACCAAGGTAAGTACACTCGGGACCTCCTGAGCCGGTTTGATATGTCTGATGGGAAGCCCGTGATGACTCCTATGGCCACCACTACTGTCCTCGAGCCCGATGAGGATGGTGAGCCTGTTGATCAAAAGGAGTTCCGGAGCATGATTGGCTCCCTCTTGTATCTTACTGCCTCGCGGCCGGACATACACTTTGCTGTGTGTATGTGCGCTCGCTTTCAGGCTTCTCCTCGCGTCTCTCATCGCCAGGCGGTGAAGCGCATCTTCAGGTACCTTCGAGCTACCATTGATTATGGTATCTGGTACTCTTCTTCCTCTTGTCTATCCCTTAGAGCCTTTTTCGATGCTGACTTTCTTTGGGTCAGAGGATAGATAGGAAGAGCACTTCGGCACTTGCCAATTCATTGGCACTTCTCTTGTTTCTTGGTCATCTAAGAAGCAATCCGAGTCGCATGATCCACCGAGGCGAGTATGTTCTTTGCACCGATTCTTTGTAGCAGTGCTCTGGATGAGATCGACCTTGCGGGACTTTGGGTTAGAGATAGAGAGTGTTCCACTTTTACGTGATAACACTTCGCTATTTGCATTACTAAGAACCCGGTCTGACACTCCGGACCAAGCACATTGATATTAGATATCATTTCCTTAGAGACCATGTAGAGAAAGGAGACATAGTGCTTGGTTTGTGGAGAGTGACCACCGGTTGGCGATATCTTTACCAAGCCTTTGGATAGCTCTAGGTTTGTTGCCTTGAGAGTGAGCTTGAGTTGTGTGCCCTTACCTTACGTGAGGGGGAGCCGTCAGTATATTATGTATTATATTTTATTTTCAGTTTTTCCTTTCTTCTGTATTGCTCTGGGTGCTATGGGTTTTATTTTCTAGAGTTCTGAGTTCACTTCACCTAGACTTCTGGCATGCCTCGGCATGGACCTCTCATCTTATGCTTTAGGATGCTATTCTCTTCTTCTTCTCGGTTGAGCTCACTCACAGTCTTGTAGGTCTAGCAGGTGTTGGGCCCCCTGGGTAGATAGGGTCTGTGTTTGCTCCTGGGCTAGAGTTTGAGAGCTAGCTTTCCTTTGTCAGTCATTGGGGAAGATGAGAGCGAGTTTGAGCCTAGTGTTCTCTGCTATCTTTTCTATACTCTATAGTCACCCAGTTTGCAGTTTCTCAATCTTTCTCTCCTCATTTCTGTATTTTTGGCTTCGATTGAGTTCTTGAGTTTCTCATTTGCCTAATTCTACTAATAACTCAATTTGAACCAAATTTGTGCTTAAAATTGATTCACATGTTGAGGGGGAGTTTGGGAACCTGTGGATGCATTGCATATAGACTGCATTTTCTTTTGTTTTATGAACTTTGTCTATTATGCAATTGACTCAATCTTCATGTAATGCACCTTGCTACATCTTTTGAAGAAAATCACTAGCTTCGAGTTGTCCAAGTTCATCCATCATGCTAAGCTTGTTAAAATTTGAAAATTGAAAGTTTTAACTGAAAAACTTGATGAAACATGTTGCTTTTTCTTGCTAAGTTTCGTCTCTAGAGGTATTTACCATGATTTGTGAAATTTTGGAGTTCTCTAGAGTCTCTATAGCAACTTGGGTGAAACTAGCTTGATCCATACTTGAGTCCTTCAAATTGCTCATATGTGCTAAAATGAAAACAAAAATTGACTCTTTTTGTGCAAAATTGATCTCAACACTTTGCATTCACGAGACTGCCTCCCATTGCACTTGGGATGAACTTGGAATGCATCGTGTATGACCAAGACCATCCTCTTAAGAGTTCTTCTTGAGATGGTCGAAGATGGCATGAGTCAATTACTCTTGAAAAATGCAAATAAACAAAAAACATATGTGGGTAAAGAATGCAAATTATGTCAAACATTTGCACCCCGCTATGTCTTTTCAAATACTAAGGCAAAATTTGCATTATATGGAAAATGAGCTCGAAGGACCTTGTATGCACTTCCAGATTCCCCAAAGTGTTGAGTAGGTTGAACTCTAGGTTTTCCATTTGATGCTATGAGTGGTGTTTGCTTCTAGTTTTGAAACTTTTGTTAAGTTTTGCACTTGTTCAAATCTTGCTAAAATACAATCTTGTACACAAAGCTTGTGAGCAAAATGAATTTGTTCTTGGAGACATCCTAGTTTAGTCATTTTCTAAATTGATTAGCTTGGTGTCATATCTTGTCATTATGATCAGTTGGATAATCTTCAAAGCTCTTTAGGTTGCATCTCATGCATACATATTCAAAGGGGGATAAAATAAAAAAATTGACTTCTTGATGCCTATATTGCCAAAAGGGGGAGAAAATGTAGAAAAGGCATCTTCAAAGGAAAAATTCTAATCCACATTGGTTCTTATGATCTTTGTGACAATTGCAAACTTTTATGATCATAAGCATATTCGAGTGTTCCTTGTGAGTTTTATTGGATATTTTAGAGCTTTTGTGGAAAACTTGCTCTTTCTTTTATATTGCTCTAAAAATCTTTCTAGCCAACATGGTCATGATATTATTTCCTTCTCTCTGGACCGAGTTTGGCTTTGCATTCAAATTGCTTTCTTCTCTTTATTCAAACTTAAAACTTATGCCTTTTCATGTGTTTGTCAATATACTCATCAAGGGGGAGATTGAAAGACCATGTGGAGGTCTATCCTTGTGTGTGATGAGTAATTGACAAGAGTTGAGGTTGGTTTGATTTGAAATTGAGTTTGATTTGAATTGGATTTTCGATGTGAAGCAATTTGAGTGTTGGTTGCTTTTCCTAGTGCTACCCGCATGAGGGCGGTAGCATCGCACCGCTGAGAGAAATTATGTTCGATTAATGATTTTGGGATAATCATTGAAAATATCTTTGTGGGCATTGCTATGTGAAAGGTTTTTCCTTGTCTTTGATGGTTGCAGGGCGACGGTGCTAGGTCATGGTGAGGCGGAGGATGACCGGGACTAGGCGAGGAGCGTCGGAGGTCCAGACGGTCGGGAGATCGCCGGAAGATGATCGGAGACGGAGTCCGGGCAAGCCAAGAAGATAAGGAAAGGAGATGATGCTAGCTAGATGCCGCATGGATCAATGAGGGCCGTCGGATTGCGGTCTAGTTGATAGGTTAGCGGGTCTATGTAGTATGCTTTGAAAACCGTGCAAGAAAACCCGGTATGTGTGTGGGTTTTGGGTTAGCCCTTGCATGGCTGTATGAGTGGGTCAATCCTAGCCCTTAGATGAGTGTCCTAGGGTTGAGGGACTCATCCAAGGGTGGTAGGTGGCCCAAGAGTTGTATAAATAGGGGTGGAGGGGTGGCCTCCTCTCCTTGAAGGTTTGAGTTGCTCCTTTGAGCTTTGCCCACATGAAGTGAGGCTTTGTAAACCTTCCCACCAGAAATACAAAGAAATTTTTTGCATCATTGTGAATTTAAATTCCGCATTTACATTATGTCTTTACTTTACGCAATTTAAATTCAGCATTTATATTACGCATTTACTTTCCCGCAATCTACATTCATGCAACTTGGATTTGCTTCCCCTCCTTCTAAATGCTGATCTTGGATGTTTTGAGTATGTTCATATGGTTTTACATCTCTTTTGCACTCTTTGATTGAGTAGAGATCATCTTTTCTTTCAAGTTCCAGTTCTGTCCAGAACTTGTTCTTCGCGCAGCAGTTAGTCTTTAATTTTTAGAAAAATCTAGAAAAAGTATTTTTGCATTATTCTTGTTGGAGATTGTGCGGGACTCCTATATCCATCTGTAGAAAAATTTTGGAGTTCACTTGTTGCACCGTTTGGGCGCCATGAGGTGAAAACCGAGCCCCAAATTTTCTGCTCGAAGTTCCTGACTGTCTGTGTTCATAGATTTATAATGATTTTTCTACATGGATTTTTGATCTGAAATTTGGTGAAGAGCTTAACAACTCATCTTCTCATAGGGAGAAAATTTCTCATAATTTTTTGAGCAGAAGAAACCCACCAACCTCCTGTTCAAATTAAAGTCAGATTCTGGAAATATCTGCTTTTGCTTTTCTAAAAGAGACTTTTGTGTCTTGGCTTGATCTCTTTTAGAAAAGAAGTATTTGAATTGATTCCTCTCCTTTTTGGACACTTTACAACCAGGATTGTGATTGAAAAATCCCTCACATATTTTATGGATCACATCCATGTAAGCTAGGGATGCACATAGTTGTCTAGTCGTTCCGATTTTTACGGGTTTTACACGATTTCCCTTGCGCGATCTTTTCACGGTTTTAGTTGGAGTATTTTGGGGGAAAATTTAATTGCGACCATTTACCCCCCCTCTGTTCGCCATCTCGATCCTTCAGGTTGAAGCCGAAGCAGTGCGCGCCATCACGGCTTCCGCTGCTATCAAGTTCATGCATGGAATCTTCACCCGCTTTGGAGTCGCCAATCGTATTATCACCGACATCGGCACTCAATTCACCAGCGCGGCATTCCTAGAGTTTTGCGAGGAGATGGGTACCAAGATATGCTTTGCTTCGGTGGACCATCCAAAGAGCAATGGCCAAGCGGAGCGCGCCAACGCGCTGGTGTTGAGGGGCCTTAAAACCAGAGCATTTGATCGGCTCCACAAGCGGGGGGCGCGGTGGATGGAAGAACTCCTGGCTGTGTTGTGGTCGCTTCGAACCACACCTAATCGGGCGACTGGAGAAACACCTTTCTTTCTGGTCTACGGAGCTAAAGCTGTCCTTCTATCTGAACTGTCGCTGGGCTCCCCGCGCGTCTCGGCGTTCAACGAGGAAGGCCAAGAAGACCACCGCGGAGAAGAAGTCAACCTTCTGGAGGAGATGCGTGACCGGGCGGCCTTGCGTGCCGCTTGGTACTAGCAAAGTGTCAGGCAGTACCACGCCACCTGGGTCCATGAGAGAACACTGGCAGTGGGTGACCTAGTCTTGCGCAGAATTCAGACGCATGCTGGTCGCAACAAACTATCTCACCTATAGGAGGGCCCCTTTAAGGTGATCTCAGTCTCTCGACCCGGGGCGGTCCGATTGGCCACTAAGAACGGCCAAGAGCTGGCGAACTCCCACAACTTAGAGTTGTTGCGGAAGTTCTACCCATGAAAGGTTGTAAGTGTCAGGCTGCTCGCCTCGGCCGGCTAGGGGAGGAACTCTCCTCCTGAGAGCCGACTAGCGACGACCTATGATCAAGATAAGTTGTTTGCATTGTACATTATCGGTCTGTCTCTCGTATTTGCGCCCTGTTGGGTCGAATTGTGCATGGTTGTCACGGGCGCCGGTAACCTTACGACTCCTTGCTGATAAAAGGAAACACCCAGCGTTAGCGTCGAGCAAGCACGGGCGACCGGAGCGCGAGTTTGGCACAGTGTCCAAATGCGGCTAGTACACCTCGGGTTGTCACCGCGGACATCGCTGGCCTAAAACCACTCCTGGGGACCTGCTGCCTTGCCGCGCAGCGCTGCAGTCTGGTTCCAAGAGATCGCTAGGACTTAAGTTCCGAAGGGGCATAGGCCAGTGACAACCTCACGCAAGGACTTAAGATTCTATTTGTATTTCCTACTTGTGCCCTGATGGGTAGTATTTGGCGTGGGTGTCAGTGGTACCGACAATTTGGTGGCTCCCTGTTGATATCTGATAACACCCGCCGTTCGCGTTAGGCGGGGCAGGCGACCAAGAAATTTGAGTGAAAACCTGATGCTTCAAAGCGGCTAGCACACCTCGTGTTGCCACCGCGAACACTGCAAGCCCAAAACCACTCCTCGAAACCCGCTACCTTGACACGCAACGCCGCGGTTTGGTTCTGAGAAAAATCATAAGGGCTTAAGTTCCAAAAAGAAAGGGTCCATGACAACCCCGCACGGGGACTTATATTCTTTTAGCCTATTTCCTGCATGCCCCGTGTAACGTCTACATGTATTTTCAGTGGCTGTGTGCAATCACAGATAAAGTGGTAAAGCACTGGCCTAATCTAAACGTTCGAGATTGCATCGCAACAAGTTTGGGGGCTGGTCGCCTGACGATGGAATCAAGCAAACACAAGTGCATACAATCAAACAAACACACAGGTAAAGCCAAAAGGCGCTAATTTCATTGTGATTACTAAGATTGTTTTTGCATTCAGAAAAGCAAAACAGGAAAAAGAAGAAATGAAAGAAACAAGGGAAGCAGCCCGGGCCATCAGTTGTCATTGGCAACTTGGATGTGCTCGTCGACCTCCTCGACTTCCTCCTCCGGCAGTGCGGCGTCGGTGCCTGGGTCTTCCACGTGCATCGTCCCCCTCGATGCCGGCCACGATGGCTAGCGGGTCGAAGGACGCGTCATGGTTGGCGCAGCACGCTAGCACGAACGTCGCGGTGGCAACCACGACCTCCTGCCCTTCTCGGGCGGAGCGAGCGGCCAGGGCGACCGGCAAGCCGCTGAGGGCCTCGGCGACCCGAGTAACGCCATGGTTGTACTGCATGGTCGAGGACTCGAGTGGCTCACGGAGGTCCACCCCCAGCGGCTCCAAGGACCTCGCCATGCATCGGTAAGCTGACCGGAGCATGACGGCGAGGTTGTGCCGCGTGCGACGTAGCTCCTCCATTGCCTACTTCTGCGCCGCCTTGGCCTCTTGCGCCCGGGCGAGCAGGGCCACTCCAGTCGCCCTCTCCTGGAATAGCAGCGCCTCCCCCTTCGCCCTCTCCTACGCCAGCTCCTCGCGCAGCGTCACCATCTGCTGCGACATCTGCGCTTCACGCTGGATGGCTATCGTGAGGAGGGCGCTCGAGGAGGCGTGCGCCTCGCCAAGCCCGACGAGCAGCGCAGCCAAGCCGGAGGTTGGAGCGGTGAGCACGACCAAAGCGAGGTGGGCTTGAGTGCTAGCATCGGCAATGTCCACTTGGGCCGCTTCGGAGACGGTGGGTGGCCCCTGGGCAGAGCACCTTGAGGTGACTGGAAGACGAAGGAAGCCACCGGAAGCGTGATGTAGTAGAACAGTTTTCCTAGGGAGGGTTAAAGCCTATTTTCTTTAGTTGGAAGATTTCGGGTTTGGGTCAGGCTCTAGTGCTACTGGGCTCTTTGTTTGGACCTGTTGAGAGGTATTTAGTTTCACCCATTTTCTCTCCCACCATCTAGCCCAAAATTTCTTTTGCCCTCTTCTTTTTTTCCCTGGCCAAAACCCCTCCTCATCCTGCCCCTTGCGCCTCACTCCCTCCTAGCCGAATTTTCTTTCCCCTCCCTAGCTCCTCTCCTTTCATGGCAGCCCCTAGGTTTGTCCTCCCTGGTTGAAGCTTGGTTTTGCCCCCTCCCTAGCCGGCGCCCCTCACCCCCAGCTTGGCCTCCTCTCCTGCGCCTCCTCCCTCTTGCCGAATCCCCCTCCCCTTGCCTCTTTCCTTGGTTCTTGTTTGAGGTAAGTTTTGGTGCTTGCTGTTTTGGAGGGTTGTGGACCTTGAATGTGGGTATTCTTTGAGTTCTTGCTAGGGTTATTCAGGTTGGGAGTAGAAATAGTTGGGGACTTGGAGGATTTGAGCTATTTTGGTTGTTCTCAGTTTGGGGCAGTTTCGAGCTCCTGTTAGGGCTGGTTTTTTTAGTGACTTAGAGGCCGAATTAGAATGTTCCATTGCCTGGAAAGTTGTGGGAAATTTCATGTAGATTGTGAAAATATCATCATTTACCTGATTTCATTCAGTATAGCATTTGTTATGAGTTAAACACTGCATGCTGCTCTGGAGTTACTGAAATTTGGGGCTGAAACTTAATCTGCTGTTTAGAAACACTTAGAAGCTGAATTATAATATTCCATTGCCTGGAAAGTTGTGGGAAATTTCATGTTTATTGTGAAAATGTCATCATTTACCTGATTCCATTCAGTATAGCATTTGTTATGAGTTAAACACTGCATGCTGCTCTGGAGTTACTGAAATTTGGGGCTGAACATTAATCTGCTGTTTAGGAACACTTAGAGGCCGAATTAGAATGTTCCATTGCCTGTAAAGTTGTGGGAAATTTCATTTAGATTGTGAAAATGTCATCATTTACCTGATTCCATTCAGTATAGCATTTGTTATGAGTTAAATACTGCATGCTGCTATGGAGTTACTGAAATTTGGGGCTGAAACTTAATCTGTTGTTTAGAATTATTTAGAGGCCGAATTGGAACTTACAATTGGCTAGAAAGTTGTAGGGATTCTCGAGTAGATCACTAAACTGCTATTGTTTGTATGATTCCAACTCGCATAGCAATTTTTATGATGAAAATACTACACGCTGCACCGAGAGTGCTGAAAATAGAGGCAGATTCAGTTTGCGGTGTAACTTCACTTGTAGGGCATAGAGTTGCATGTTTAATTGTTGGTTGTGCTGGCCCCTCCACCGGGATGGAAGGGAAAGGAAGGGTGCGACACCGACGGGTGTGCATCCTTACTATACCGGTAACAAATGCTATACTGAATGGAATCAGGTAACTCATAACAAATGTCATCATTTACCTGATTCCATTCAGTATAGCATTTGTTATGAGTTAAACACTGTTATGAGTTAAACACCGACGGGTCCGCACCCGTGATGTCCGGAGCACATGGCCGCTTGCCTGCGTTCCGATCGTCGGTAGGGGCCGGGTCCCTGATCACCAAGGGACCGCGGCCGGTAGCACCGAGGGGCCGGTGGAGTCCATCGCCGGAAACAGCTTGACGATCCGGAGGCGCTCCACGGACTCTAGATCGCAGAGCGGCCGAGCCCCGGCGGGGAAATTCGAGACGCTCGGCATTGGCTGGAGCAGTCCAGACAGCCATTTGGAGATGGTGGGGCTGTCCAACCTTCCCGCGCCTGGCGGAAAAAGGAAGACAAGATTGTTGGTTGATGGCGACCACAAAAGAAAATATGTATTCATGAGAAGAATAAGAACTTACGGCCCGGGTGCGTGTGGGTGATGTCGTCGTCATCCGTGTACTGCCATGCAGGGCCGGCACGACGACGAAGGGGGCTGATCCTCCGGGCTACGAAGTCCCGGACTACCAGCGCCCCGATCAGGCCGGTTGATGCGGGCCGCCATCGCCAAGAGCTCTGCCGTCTCCTCGACGGGCGAGCTCCAACTCGCAGAACTTCGCTGCTGCAGGCATCCCGAGGAGGTCGACCCACTGCTGCCGCCAACGTGATACCTGGGGTTGCTCGCCACGCCTTCCGATTCAACCGGTACCGAGGGGATGTAGCGGGGCCAACCCGTCATGAGGCAATATGATGCCTCATGATTCCACTGCCATGAGCTACGACAGATGTAGAAGTAGCGGAAGAGAGAAAGATTGGGCATTACCCATATGAACATCTCGCAGAGGTATGCAAAGGTGGAAAGAATGGAATTAGGAGTAAGATGAAGATGGTGGATTTTGTAAAAATGGAGGACGGTGAGGAAGAATTCAGAAAATAACGGCACCAAGCCCGCCAGGAGTCCCCAAGCGAAGACGACGATCTCCCCGGGTTGGCATCGTGGTGCAGGGGTTCTGTGGCGAAGGTGGAGGGAACCCTCTGGCGCCATTTTGGAGAGTGTGGCCACCCTATCCTTGTCAACGGAAGAAGATGGAAAGGGTTGCGCCAATTGGAGCAGGAGCAAGGTCTACAGACAAGGGAGTTGAAAGGCCAAAGAGCAAAGTGAGCAAGAATCAGAAAGAGCGTGAGCCGCTGGTCAGGGGTGCGCATATATATAGGCCCGTCACGCTGACAATTTGCGAAAAGGGCAAAAGTGCGCGACGTTTCGGGTCCCGAGAAAAATCGGCGGAAGTGGGGAGGACCGAGACAGTTGCGTGTTCAGAAGTGGTGGGTTCATCTAGAAATGCACCGACATTAAATGAGGCCAAAAAAGAAACTGGCGTGCGTTCCAGGACGAACCCGGGGGCTACTGTCGGCGTACTTTACGCTAGGGTACCCTCTCCGTCGCATATAAGTAAGACCACGTGGCGGCCAAGCCCCTCTCGTCGAGCGCCGGCCCACGTGGCGGCCTGGCGAGCAGGCGCGCGAACCAGGTCCCACTCGCTGGCGCCGCCCGTGGCGACCCTAGCGAGCAAGCGACGATCAGCCCTCTCACGGACACCGCCCACGTGGCGGCTGGCGGCGGCGGGCGATCGGGCCCTCTCGCCGGACACAAAGGGCGAACCAGCCCCTCGCAGGCGCCGCCCACGGGCGACTGGCGAGCACGGGCGATCAGCCCTCTCGCCGCACTGTCCCATCGCGGCTGGCGGCGAAGGCGCAACAGCCCCACTCTCCAGACCACGCGGGCGACCAAAGGGAGGCTTCGCCTCGAAGTCTCCTTCCCCTAACACGCCGTGTCAGAGCCATTGGTTGTGAAGAGATCTGCTGTCGACACGACGACGGCCCATCCCTCTGACGCCTCACACCTAACCCATCGCAGGAAAGTCACATCCCGGGCGGACCGGGCGAAGCCATACAGCGATATTAAATGAGGCTTGAGGGACATGACTAAATTAATGAGTGTAATAAATGAGTTGTAGATCAGTATGATGTCACCTTCTCACCTGTCCGGGCCAGCCCAGTCTATATAAGGGAGCTCTGGTGCATGGGAGATGGGGATCTGATCCGAGCCTGGAAAAAGAAAAGAGCGAACTGAGAAAAGCATTGTAACCAGCTCAATACATATCAACAAAGATCTAGCAGGACGTAGGGCTGTTACCCACACTGGGGGCCCGAACCTGGGTACATCGGTGTGTTCTTTGATCTGTTGACCCCCGGGATCCCTAGAGGGAGAACCATTAGGGTTTCCAATCGCGAAGACGCTCTCTACCGAACCATATTCTCCGTTCTGAGAGAAACCCCGTCTGTTGACAGGGTCCTGGCCGGCGAAATACGCCGACAAACCCTTAAGAACATCATCTTCTATTAAAATTTTATTGAAAAACCAAAATTTTGTGATATTTTATAATTTGGCAGAAACACTATCAGATTTTTATAAAATTTTACAAGCTTTATCATGCTCTGAAAAATTTATAGTACCATATTTCATAGTCTAGAATCATACCAAAAAAATTCAAAAGAATTTAAATTCATTTGTTACCTTTAAAAAATCAAAAATAGAATGAACATTACTGAGACAGAATATACATCTGGTGCTTTTATTCAAGTTTTCTTGATGTCGTCCAGATCTTGAAGTCATGGCACCAAGCTACAGTTATTTCATGCATGGCTACTAGCCTACGAAGCATCAAAATGTCGTTTCTTGTATGGAGGTGGGGCACTGTTGTAGTTTATTACTCATATATCTCAATTTTCATTTTTAAATACGCAAAGGTTTTGCCCGTCATTTCATTAAAATATCTGTTTCTGATTACTGTTACCAAGATATGAAGTTTTTGATGGTGCCACAAGGTCCATAACGAGCTGTAGAGATTCTATCCTAGAAAACTTTGCTTGCCCAACTCAAAACTCTTTAAGATAAACTGAATTCATAGTACTGTCCATTTGCCTGCCACCCCAAAAGAAAGCGAAGAAATTGCCGGCCGGCCTTCCAACGGTGTGTCCGTCCGTCTGCGTGCCTCTCGCTTGTGGTAGAGGCACGAACGGAATCCGCATGCAAAACGCCCAGATGGCACGGTTAACTAATTAATCTTGAATAAGAGAACTATTCTAGGATAACTATGGACTATGGGGTACTGTTGCAGCCTCTTGTTTGGTATAACTTTTTTCGGACATGCTTATTTGATAGACATTCATGATCACATAGTTTACGTGCGCGTTCGAGGCATTTGTCAGGGTATTACATGTTTCAGGAAATCATTGTTTATCTAGCCGTCGTGCCCTTATTTTTGCAACTCTAGTATCCTATGCATGCATTTGCAAATTTGGTCCCTCCCTCACTACGAAAAACGCGATAGACAACACTTATCCTTTGCTGTGTCTGGCTATAGGTAGCGCAGAAGCCATCCTGCCATAGTGGGCCACGCCGCTCCCACGGTCAGTTAGAGCCCCTAGGGTGCCGGCTAGCTTCCACGCCTCCGGGCGTTGCAAGAGGCATGTGTTGTCTGTCATGCCTTCTGTGATAGAGGAGGTGGCTAAATTTGTAAATTCATACGAGACGATTAGATTTGTCAAAAGAAAAAGAGAAAAAAGAGGTACATAGATAAGCGATGGGTTCCATGTTTCAGATAGTGTAAGTAGTTTGGTGATTGGTTTTTCCTCAGGTCACCACACACACTAGGTCTAGGTGTGCGGCGATGACCCTTAAAATATACACAGTGTACGCTCCGGATATGGGATGTAGTACGTTTCTGTCTTCTCTGCTCAATAGAAATCAGATAGTATAGCACGCTACGTCGCGCCGCATAAATCTTATTTTGAAGTTTTTTGTTGTAAAAACGGTAGAAGGATCTAAATGCAATTTTAAATATTTCGCTATGGGATTTTTTCGCAAAATAACTGGACCTAAACGTAATTCTAAATCTTTCGGGTTTAGAGAATCGGCATTCGAGTTGAATTTGCAGAACTACAGGGTCCTTTTTGGAAAATAACCATGGAAGGACCTATTCGCGATTTTGGATTTTCTGGAGGGCTTTTTCGAAAAATTGTACCTTGTGGTCTAGCTGCTCTCTAAATCTTCCAAGCATAAGTTATACTAGGAATGTTTTCGCGGCGTGATACGCGGCGTGCGTTATTTTTTTTGCAGAAACAATTTCGTTTTTTTTATGACGCTTTTTTTTAAATCGTCGAGAAAACACGTGAAACGGTTGAAAGGATACAAACGCAATCACGCTCTTTTTTGCATTTATTTGAGGTCCTCTCACGAAGGATCTGCGATTACGCTAAATCAAAAGGTCTTTTTTATGAAAAATAGTTGAAATGATCTAAACGTAATTATGCTCTTTTTTCGATATTTATTTAGGGTTCTTTCACGAAAGATTCGCGATTTTTCTTATCTAAAAGGTTCTTTTCGTAAAAAAACGTGGAAAGGATCTACATGTAATTACGCATTTTTGAGGGAACTAGACGTGAGCGATCTCTCAGGCGCCGAAGTCTTTGGACTTTAGTATAGGTATGATATTATATGTAGCTCCTGCGTAAGTCGGAGTGAGGTAGAAGTGTAGGACTGCGGAGTTTTATTTAGGGGTGTTTGGTATATCTCTAGTTCCACTAAAATCTATAGAGTTGGTGGAACAGCGTATATCTAGCTCCATAAATTTATAGAGTTGGAGCTATAGGTTTATTAGTATTTAGGTGAGTCATCTTATTTATATTTTAGACTAAAAATATAAATTTAATTTATTTTATTTTAGCCTATAAGTTTCAAATCTAAGGTAGATCTGAGATCTGAAGCTCTGCTAAACAGGATAGAATATGCCAAGTTCTTTTACAGAATTCACCCAAAAATTGGTTAAAAAAAATTAGAAACAGCTCTCCGTTTCCTCTATATTCTTGAAACGACCCTGAGACATCGGTACAATTGATTAATATACACTACCCACCAAATCCCCAAACAAAAGGTACAATATTTATGGAGACTTTTTACTATTCTCGGTACCTCGCAAGAATAAAAGGTCTTATATTTAGGGAGAAATCTATATAGCCTATATATTTTTGCCCGCACAATTGCAGTCATTTTGTACTCCTCAGTTGCTGGCACATGTCTATAACACATTTTTACAACATAATCTCTGAGGAGTAAGTTTTTTTTTGTTTTTTTGGAACATAGCAATCTCACGGGAATTTTGTAGTAGACAGTTTACACATCGTATGCACATAATTAGCAGCTAATTAGCCCACATGTACCGTGGCGGAGCATTGTGGGGTGATCTCCTGCCTAATCGGGTACACGCTGATATTGCACGTCACCACCGAGCTCGCGCGGATCTTGAACTTGCCCAGCACCACGGCCTCCCCGGCCACCGTCGTGGTCGTGTTGAACGGCAGCACCCCAGCCACCGCCTCCGGGATAAAGTAGGGGGTGAACACCACCTTCGCCGTGCCACCTCCACCGTCGCCACGACCGTCTCCGTCGTCCGCGCGCCGATCGCCCCTGCGGACACCGCCATCTGCACCACAGCCGCGCCGTGGTACATCACCCTCGTCACCACCTCGCCGTACCGGAACGACGCGTAGTTCGGGTTGTGCACGGGGAACTTCACGTCCAAGGTAAGGTTGAGCGCCGGCGGGAAGGGACTGAAAGCGGAAATCCTCGCGATCACGATCGTCTTCGTCGCCGGCACCCGAGGCGGCCGCGGCCGGAACACGGTGAAGTAGACGACGACGAGGGAGAGGATGACGGCGAGCAGCACGCCGCAGCAGATCATGGCGGGCTTCCTCTTCATCTTGGCCATGCTAATGGAATTACTTGCCTCGCGGGAAGCAAAGAGGAGGAAGAAGTAAAGAACAGTACTTATCTCGTGCTTCCTGATGTGTTGTTGGTTTTGGAAGTCAATGGCCAGAGGGAAGAAGCAGAGAGTGGCCAATGGATGCTTGCTAGCTTTGCTTCTTGGTGCTAATTATCTGGATTGTTTGGAGATTTGTGAGGGTTTCAGGCGGCCACATAGCAGGTGAACAAGTCCTCTCCCAGCTCTGGAGAATAGTAAACTCTGTTGGAGATTAATCTTGACACCTTGCGTTTGATAGATTCCATGTCCGAGTCAGTTGCGCGCATGGCAAAGTTTCCTAGTCCATTCAAATCCGTAGTCTGCATGTATAGCAAGTTTCTTTCTAACCGTTTTCTTTGTGTCCCTATACAAGTTAGATTCGGATGTTCTGGCTGTTATATAAGCAGGTTCTCTGTACACTGTTTGGTCAAGAAAAAACAGAAAAGCTGTGTTAGTCGCAGCACCAAAAAATCTTTGCTTCTGTGTTTCATTGATTTTCAATTAGTCATTTGCTGTTCCGTTTGTTTGAGTTTCAACAAACTCCCAGCTCTGGAGAATAGTAAACTAAAATGGAGGACGACAGGACGTATTATGATACTTCCTCTGTGTTCTTTAATTTTTTTTCTTTATGCTCAGTTGTTCAGTTTTTTTTATCCAGTTATTATCTTGCTCCCGTTAACTTCAAGAATTAGAAATAAAATTTGATATTGTAATTGGATGGCTGATGTTCTAGAGGCTAGATCATCTCTAGTCACGAAATTATTGTACAAGTATATATTTGTATCACATAACAAAACGAACTACAAAAAATGATTACGGTTCCATTCTTTCTAAAGAACCAAAAATAGCGATTAGAGGGGTAGGTGGAATATGAGGAAAATAAAATATTCCTTTAAAAATTTCAAGCGACTTCTCTAGCTAAAAGAGCCAATCAAAAGGCTCAGCTAAGCTAGCGCCGGATAAAAGTCCAGTGCTCTCGAGTGAACAGTAAAACCGGGATAAACATCAAAATCAATATGATTTCAAAAATAAGAATCGAGATAACCTTTGATCAGCTAATTCAAATCCTTTGAAACTTTGTGTGCACATTCCTATGGATGTTAAGGATATACTCCAACCTTTAATCGCAAGGATTGATGCCAAAGTTTTGATCTTTTTCAGTTTGAAGAAAGGTTGCACCAAGATCAAATTTCACCTTGAGTTTGCTCGTGGGGATTTGATAATCAAGATAGTCTTAGATGATCTTCCACATATCACAGCAAGCAAGAACATCAAAGTAACACCCCTCAAAAGTGCAAGATGAGATCCGCCAAGAATCCTCCCTTTTTAAGCCAATAACTGGTTTCTTGATAAATACTTTAGAGATCTTGTTTAAAACTTACCTAGATTGGGATATGATTCTGTAGAAAATTCATCCATCAATCATTTATCATTGGCAGCACAAAATCAAGAAAGAAAGAATCCAAAGAGATATCAAAGGCTTAAAATGGAGGGAGACCAAGAACTTGAGTAAGAGTAAGTTCTAGTGAATCTTACTGGGTTAGAATATACTATAGATGAATTTCTCAACCCCTTAGTGTCCTAAATCTAGTAAAACACATCAAGTAGAAGAAGGTAAAGCAAAACTCAGGTTACAAGAAGAACTCAAGCAAAAATTCAAGAACTAAAATAAATTTTAAAACATAGATGAATTTAGATCTTACATTGTTTAGAGAAGGATGGTTGCAAAACCACACTTGTAGGTAGGAAAAACTCAAAAGAGCAAAAAGAAATCAAAGAACCCTTCTCTCGAACTTGTTTCCAACACTTAGTATGGAGACATCGCTCTACTCCTCTATTTATACCACACTAGGAGCAACCTCCACTCTTAGATGACTTTCTTGGCCCTCAAGAAATCTCATTAAGAGTTGAGACTCACTCTCCTCATACATGCATGGGCTAATCTGAAAATCAACAACATAACGGGTTTTAACCATCCACTAACTTAACCACTACTCCACCCGCGAATTAACCTTTAATCCAACGATCCTTCTTCGCTTAAGTAGGGTTCAAGTTAGCATCTCATCCATTCATTTGTCATCTAGGCTTACAGCAACTCACTGGCCTTAGTCATCTTTCTGAGTCACGTTGACCGTTTGGACCTCAGCTCTACTAGCCTAATCCTGGTCTTCTCCGCCTCACCATTACCTAGCTCTGAAGTCCTGGAACCATCTCAAACAAGAAATACATCACATAGCATTACCCTCAAACAACATGAAATAGTAATCTCACAAAGATCAGTGATCAAACAAACATATAAAGATCCCACCTTGGATCATTTAATCTGTCACCACTTTTGGCTATGACCACTCAAAGCTATTCTTGACTGCTATGACCACTCTTGGAGAGGTCACGACCACTCTTAC
The DNA here is from genome assembly GCA_036346375.1 of Guadua angustifolia. Classification (NCBI taxonomy): domain Eukaryota; kingdom Viridiplantae; phylum Streptophyta; class Magnoliopsida; order Poales; family Poaceae; genus Guadua; species Guadua angustifolia. Next base: position 11,402,847 of record CM070513.1, on the reverse strand, counting down.
AGAAGTCACAACCACTCACTCAGAGGTTACGACCACTCTAAGGTCATGACCATTCATTGGTGACACGAAGAAAGAAAGAACTAACTTGCAAAATGGCCCTGCGTTGCCATTTTGTATGCATGTGTTATGATGCCCGCGGCCCGGACGACGCTTGCCTACTCCCGGCCACTTTGTGTTGTCGTCCATGCTCCCGCGCACGTGTCAGTCTTCTATTGGTTTTAGTTTTCCAGGTTGGCCTCCGCAGTCTTCTCATCCTCCCTAAAGGGGTCTTTAATTTGTTTCTTTTGTTATGCTTGAAGGGTACAAACATGCAGTAGCACAAAATGCATGGCAGACAGCCAGAGTGAGGCCGCAAGCTTGGCATATATCCATGTTGACTCACGCTCTGCGTATCACCATTGCCTCCTCCGGTAGCCATGGTGCGGCGCACTCAAGACTAACGAAAGCAAAGGCGGTGGCGTAGCGTGACATGCCTCGCTAGTCCTTTGCACGCCAAAACTGCTCGCTCTAACATGTGGAGCAAGTTTACTTTGACCTGGTCAATTTCTCCGCATGTTTACTTGGTCCTAGTCAAATTCATCGATCAAGGTGAGGGAAAACTTACTTAGCCCTGAGTCCTGACGAGACCTTCCTTGATGAACTCTCTTGATCCGTATGGGATGGATGGAGGGCTAGAAAATAATGACGAGGGGCCTTCACGAAGCCACAAGAACCACCGCCGACGGCAGCATTGTGAGCATTGCGAACTGCTTGGCCACCAGGGCAGATCGGATGAGAGAGAGAGAGTCGCCATTGTTCTTATCTCCTTTTGAGCGGTGCTTTTATACTTTCTCTCTCGATATAAGTTGTACAAATGTTGAAGGAAGCAAAGAGATAAATAATCAGTATCTACCAGTTATTCATGCTTTAATATTTGTACAACTTTTAAAAAGAAAAACATTTGCTCCTATCTTCGTTTTTATTCTTCATTTCACACGTTGCTCTTTCGTATCAAAATATAAGTCGTTGAAGATATTGACACACTTTATCTAGCAATTTCTACAAAAACGTGCTATTTCAAACAAAAAAAATTATATATTATAAAAATATATTTTATGATGGATATAATGACATCAATTCCATGTTATCAATCTAGATAATTCTTTATAGAATTTGCTCTTTCACATGAGTCTAAAAATTTGCAAAATCATTGTCGAATTTGCTTAACATTGGATTTGATGTGGAGATTCGTGCTTCGGCTAGCCATTGTCCTCCTCTCTAGAGCCGTCATCTCGTTCAGCCATCAGGGTTCTCCCATTTAGGGTTCGGGTTCAATGGTGCCCCTTGGGCTTAAAAGGGAGGTCAGGGAAGCAAAGGCATGGTGATGGGTGGCATCAGAGCTATGGGATAGAGAAAGGAGGTGGGTGGCAACAGCCGGCAGTTGTGATGAGAAATATGAGTTTAGGAGGTTGTAGGTGGGCCAACGGTGGTAGCCATTACAGACGAGGTATGGGGTGCTGTGGTGATAAATTGCTGGAGAAGAGGAAGAATGACGGTGCAGGAGGTGATTGTTTGAGTAGCCCATGAAGGCAGTCAAGGCAGAAGGCACTGCAATGTAGTTAGGACAATTCTTGTATTCTAGGTGCAGTTCTCCATTCTTGGCACAAGAAGTAGAATGGCTACTCTGTGAAATGTACTTATCGTTGAGTATATGTTAATGATATAATCATTTTATATCCTGGAGATGCTCTCTGTTCTTAATTTTGTTGCTTGAAAAAAGAACTTGGGTCGCAATAATGTGACAATTGATGGTTCCTCACCGGTGTATATAGCTCGTGTGGAGTCCTGCATTGATGGCATAGAAAATAGTATGTTTTTATTTTAAAACAAAAGATGATTTAACAATCATGTATGTCAAAATACCCAAACATACATATAAATAAAAACGAAACATCCGCAAGCAAATTGCAGAGGATCTTGTAGTAATAAGAGAGTGGAGTAAAGAACAGAGTTTGACGGATATAACGACCATGTCGTTTGAAGCAGAAAGGATTAAAGGCAAAATAGATATAGTATAGATTAAGGAAAACTTAATTATGTCAGGAATTAACTCGACTCAAGTGCGAGCAACAAGCACATCGTAAACAATAATCGAGAACTATGACTCACAACTACAACGCAACTTGCAAGAGAGTCATCCAACACTACTACATCACAGTACTGCCTTCCATGACCGAAAAAAACGCAGGAAGACATTTGACGTGACAGATATATCGATCATGTCGTTTGAAGCAGACACATTGTTCCGCCTCCATCCATCCCGGTCAGAATAAAATGGGGTGGAAGGCTGTGTGCCAAAGTAAATGAAGAAAGTTGATTAGGGACTGTGTGTTCAAAACAAAGTGGAAAACAACTTGAGATATATATAAAGGTTATCTGGTTTTGATGCTTTTAATCTAAATAAAGAAGTAGTTTAAATTATTGATGCAAAAGCAAAATAATCAGTAAAGCCATTCCTTTGTAATAAGCCATGCATGTAGTAAATAGATCTACATTTTGTGCATGACTTGTTGAGTACAGTGTGTACTCACCCTTGCGGATAAATTTACCAGAAGAAGAGACTACGCCTGCCTATGAAGAGGAGTTCGTTGAAGGGCCGGAGAACTAGGAAAGCAAGCCTCAGTCAGGGCGTCTGTGGTGAAGATGGATCACTACGATACCTTTCCGCTGTTAAACTTTATTTACTCTGATTATTGTAAGCCCTGTGTGGCAAACTATTGTACGGGACCATAAGGTCGTACAACTAGTTTATATACATGTTTGCAGTATTTATTTAATATTCCGCTGTGTATGATGTGATATTATACCCTGTTTAGCCTGTGTGCACTAGCGCGATCCTGGACTAGTGCAGAATGCACAAAGTGTCTGAATTTGTAAATTCGGGGCACGACAGATGTGGTATCAGAGCATACCGACTGTAGGACTTAACCCTAGGTGGACTGGCCGATTAAGATAAAGTTAATTTCTAAAAGATAAAATTTCACAAGATTATGAATGAAATCTTGACCAATCTTATTCTTCTTAATCCGCACCTATGCTGCAATTTTCTGTTATTACTTTGTGATTTTAATAATCTAGTTCTAACGAGGTGTATTTTGGCAGATGAGGAGGATTCACACCTTTGGAGAGCGCACTGGAGGCTACGCTGCTGAGCTGTGGTACCTGCTGCAGTTTCTGGAGGGTTTCGTGAGGCTGATATACCGAGGTACTTCGCCTGGGATGTGAAGGTCACCGTCTACGCGCGAGACAGGGGGAGAGCTAGTCGCCCGGTTCACGTCAGCTGCAGGAGGTCTACGTTCGAGGCCAGCATCTAGGAGACCGCACGCCTTGTGATGCGGCAGATCGCCCGCACCTACTCCACCGAGCTTGAGGGCACTGTCTTCCGTCACCATCCGCGACGGGACAACCGCTTCGATAGGGATCCGATTGACGACGATGATGCTACGATCACCCACTTGGTGAGATACGTCATCGCCCAGGAGGAGACCTTGGATGAGACAGTCCAGGAGCTGCAAAGGGCTCGTGACGAGATCACGGAGGTCAGGGCTCGGCTGTGTGAGGCTACGGAGGGCCTTGGCATCTACATAAGAAGGGTGCACGAGCTGGAGGAGATCCTAGAGGGGCCAGAGCCAGAGCCGGAGTTAGAGCTGCACGACCCCGACCCTGAGGAGCCCGAGCCTGAGTAGGAGGTGCCGGTGCAGGAGGCACCAGTTCAGGAGGCACCAGTGCCGGTGGTACCAGAGCCACCAGCACTTGAGCAGGCAGCCCCGGAGCCAGCAGAGTCGGTGGGCTCCTTCGTTCGCCAAAGAAGGGGGCATCAGACCATTCGCCCTATGCCTTGCGCACGCCGCATTACCCGCCTGGAGGACCGCGGCCTGGATGGCTTGATGACTGAGTGTTTTAGTCTTTATACCAGAGTCAACTCCTGTGTTGAGTCAAGTGTTGAGTCGGGTTATCGAGTCAGTTTATTTGAGTCCGTCCTTAGAACGGTTGGTTGGTTTGAACTTATGAGTTGTTGTGGTTGCTCGTGATAAACAATTGCTTTGGATGTTTTATGTATGCTTGGTATATGCGCCGCAATGCCTGTAGGCACTTGTGAGCGGCTATATCCCTATGATATTAAATAAAATTGAGTGTTGAGTCAAATCTTTCCCCATATAAGATTCCTGTGAACTTGTCCACTTCGTTTTCTCTTTTCCTAAGTCCTCTTGTTCTTCAGATGGTGAACACACGTGGAGGTTGTGGAGCTGGAGGAAGCAGTTCGCAGCAGGGCGGGAATCAAGATAATGCACCAAATCCTCAAGCACCACCTGTGGACATGAACAATCTGGGAGCTTTCTTGAATGCCCAGACCCAACTCATGCAAACTATGTGTGGAGTATATGGACCCCGGGTATCTACATGGCGGACCGTACTAACCACCCAAGAGGGGATGGGCCAAGCCGACTACATGAAGATGGGTATTGCTCAGGAGGCAGGCCGCCATGCGCAACAAGGAAACCCCGAAGATGGAAACCAACCCTGCTTAGGGAGGATACAATTGTAATCCTAGCCGCTATCATGTATAACGGATAAGGAAAGAGATATAATCTCCACCTCGTATCCGAGTGGGACTCCTTTTTGTAACCGCCCTCCTCTGCTATATAAAGGGAGGGGCGGGGAGGAAAAAGAGAAGACAAGAACATCATCAGTAAATAAGCTAGCCAATCATAATCCCAGAACACAGGACTAGGGTATTATCTCCACCGAGAGAGCCCGAACCTGTATACATCGTGTGTCTTGTGCTACCATCGAGTTCCCGATCCAGCGCTTAGCCCCCTTTTAATTATTGTCGGTAACAACCCTCGACAGTTGGCGCACCAGGTAGGGGCTGCGCTAGGATCAATCTCAGCAAGCTCGATGGCTTCCAGCAGCGGAATTGCCAGAGCATAGGAGAATTATCTCCCGGCGTAAGGCGGCGTGGAGCAAAACTCGTCGACAAGCGTCTCCGTGCGGCGTAGGGGCCTTGGTCGTCGACACCCAGACGAGCGCAATGGCTATCATCTTCTACAACAAGTTCAAGTTCATGCCCAAAGGAATCTTTACCTTCGGCATGATCACCTTCATCGCCGACGAATACGGTGAACTCCGTCGCATGACCGGGGATCGCCTTGGGAAGGTCTCGTCATTTATGCCGTCGGAGGAAGCATACCAAGATACAAGCAGCCTCGACTTTGAGGTCCTGAATATCGACAGCAAGATTATCAACATCATTGAGGCACGCTACGCAAGACCAACCTGCAATCGACTGTCTGTTGTCGCGGGTAATGCCGTCGAGTTACTTCTGAGGCAAGAGTCGGTTGTTCGATCTACGAAGGCGTTGTCCACTGTCTTGCTGCGGCGTGTAGATCGGAGCGGAGAAATTCACCAGATCCATTGTTCGTGCACCAAGGTAGCGACTGCTGTCGCCGCTCTGCGAGTTAGCAAGTACCATAAAATCCATAGAAACTTGCGGTCTTTGTTGGCACATGGGAGTCGAGGAAAGGCTGACCAAGGCAAGGGAAGAGAGTCCGCGTTCACGGCCGATTGCTGTGGGGAGAAGATTTCCATGTTCTGCGTCGCCGTACTCGACTCAGAAACAAAGCTGCCGTAGTTCCTGCCTCCAGTTCTCACCACGTGTCCTAAAGCAAGACGACTTGGTCGCTTGGAGAAAATATCTTACATGCACCGAAGGACAGCTACCATCAAATCCCCAAGGATTATCGAACAAAAAGCGAAAGAATCATCCACCACCAGCATCAGTTCATACTACACCTGGTATTGAATAGTATCGCAACGACTCGGACTCCAACGAACTGATCCGTTACTTGATATTGCCGAGTACTTGCACAAATGCTGGTTCCAGCTAGGGTCGTCAATAAACAAAAGGAAGGTCCTACTGCCACTACGAAGAAAACAGAAATTCAAAGATTTGTCAAAGAAGCACACATCGTGCTGTACACCAAGTCCGATTAGGATCGGCCATCCGACCACTCGGAACCAGGCCAAGATTAGTCGGCGAGCTAACAGCTAAGTCTTTCTAATATTTAAATTATGCATTTAAATATGCGGCTTAATTTATATATATATATATATATCCGAGTGGTTTAAAAAATTATTCGGATCACTCGGGTAATTTTTTTGCAAAAAGATACTACTCAAATTTCTTCCTGATTATTGTTTCAGGAAATTATTTTGGTGTCGGTATTAAGCCTGACACATATAACGCATGGAGGCACTAAACCTGGCGCTCCCTCCGATCGATTAAATCGACATTCGAACTCAGGGCTGCACTGCCGCTTTCCCGACCGCTTTTTGGCTACTACAACAACTCAGGAGCTTCGTCACTCGGCTAGTGATGTGTTTCCACTAGTCAAGCAACTCAAGCCTCTATTAGGACTAAGTCTGCCAAGAGCCACGCCTGCGCCCCGAGCGCCACCTTCGGCACGGCCACGAGCCACACCTGCGCCTCGAGCGCCACCTTCGGCAAGGCTATGAGCTACGCCGCGCCGAAGCGCCACTTTTGCACGACCACGAGCCTACGCCGCGCTTCGAAGCGCCACCTTCGCAAGACGGCCATGAGCCTACGCCTGCGCCTTGAGCGCCACCTTCGGCACGGCCAAGAGCCACGCTGCGCTTCGAAGCGCCACCTTCGCACGCCACGAGCCACGCCTGCGCCGAAGCGCCACTGCACGGCGGCAGGAAGTCGGCGCCCGAAGCGCCACCTTTGGCATGGCCACGAGCCTACGCCTACGCCCCAAGCGCCACCTTCGGCACGGCCATGAGCCACGCTTGCGCCCTGAGCGCCAACTTCGGCACGGCCACGGGCCACGCCTGCGCCACGAGCAAGGACGGCACAATCGTCAGCAACACATGGAGCATAAAGCAGCTAAGTCGCTTTTTACTCAACTATGTCATTATAAAGAAATTATTGGCTTTCTGGACTTGCTACTTAGTTGACCCACAACTAAGTAGTAAGTCGGAGGCTACACCTAATAGTGTGCGCATGCGCACATTTTTTTCTGAGTTATGTTTTTCTTCTTTTTTACTTAGCAATTGCAAATGAATCCGAGCACGTTAATTCTGAGTTGTGAAGCTCTGACCTTATGAACGGCGAACTTTGGTCACCCAAAATGCGTGCCTGGGATAAAGAGCCATGAGCCGACTCCCGACGCTCGGGGGCTAGACTAGTCGGGCAGAGTGCTTAAACAAAAAGAGTCGAACCACTCGGATGAATTCAAAATCAATAAGGAAAAGGAGTAAAAAAACTCTAAAATTATATATAAACTAGTCAGACACCACATCCGAGTGAATGGTTTTACATTACCTAAGTTCTGCATATACATGATTTCAGGGCTTCTAAATTTGGATGCGACGCTTCAACGACGACATCAGCAACTTCGACGATGAATGAATTTAAAGGGAGCGGCGCTGAATTTCGCCTTGAGCGGGACAAGCGTTTTGACCTCTGCATACCGTTTGGGATACGGTATGTCCCATGATGGGCCACCGGCTATGCGCCATGACAGTCGGATATAATTCAACGCGTGGAGCTCTGTTGAGTCCTTCACGATCTCTTTGCCTACAATGGGCACTCGGCTGGAAAGGAAAACAAGTCGGGAAACTACATCAAAACTGGAAGCACTCGGCGTGAAGCATGACTCAGTTAGGCTACGACCAGGAAGGCGGCAATTCGATCACAAAGCACTCAGGGGCTACTGTGGAGTATATGGATCCCGGGTATCTACATGGCGGGCCGTGCTAACCACCCAAGAGGGGATAGGCCAAGCCGACTACATGAAGATGGGTATTGCTCAGGAGGCAGGCCGCCATGCGCAACAAGGAAACCCCGAAGATGGAAACCAACCCTGCTTAGGGAGGATATAATTGTAATCCTAGCCGCTATCTTGTATAACGGATAAGGAAAGAGATATAATCTCCACCTCGTATCCGAGTGGGACTCCTTTTTGTAACCGCCCTCCTCTGCTATATAAAGGGAGGGGCGGGGAGGAAAAAGAGAAGACAAGAACATCATCAGCAAATAAGCTAGCCAATCATAATCCCAGAGCATAGGACTAGGGTATTATCTCCACCGAGAGAGCCCGAACCTGTATACATCGTGTGTCTTGTGCTACCATCGAGTTCCCGATCCAACGCTTAGCCCCCTTTTAATTATTGTCGGTAACAACCCTCGACACTATGATGCAACAAATGCAACAGATGCAGAACCAGGCAGCAATCAACAACAACAACCAAGCTGTACACCATGGGAATCAATCAAGATTGTCAGATTTTATGAGAACCAGACCCCCAACCTTCTCTGGGAACGTCAACCCCATTGAAGCAGATGATTGGTTGTGCACAATTGAGAGGAAGCTGCACATATCCCAATGTGTAGGCAACGAGAGAGTTTTGTATGCCTCTCACCAGTTAGAGGGGACTGCTGCAGAATGGTGGGAGAATTATTGTGCGTCCCACGAGCATCCCCAGGAGATCACCTGGGATGAGTTCACTATAGCCTTCCGCCAGTATCATGTGTCGGAGGGTATGATGGAGCTTAAGAAGGAGGAATTTCGATCCTTAAAGCAGGGAGGCCAATCAGTGGCCGATTATCTCAACAAGTTTACTTAATTGGCTCACTATGCGCCAGAGGACGTAGCCACGGATAAAGCTAGGCAGTCCCGATTCATGAAGGGACTCAATTTTGGACTTCAAGTGGGACTGATCACCCACACCTTTCCTGACTTCCAGGAGTTAGTCAACAAGGCGCTCATTCTTGAAGATAAGCGCAAAGAGTTAGATGACAACCGCAAGCGTCGTATGGCACAACAAGGAGGATGCCAAGGTCAGCAAAGACCGAGGGTGGTACCCCAACAGTTCACCCGATTCCAGCCAGGGAGCAGCGCAAGAGCACCACTGCCCGTACAGCGACCCATTGGTCAGAATCCGCAGACACCAGCAAGAATCATCAGCCCAGCTGCAGGAAACCCGCCAATGGCAGGAAGACGTTGCTACAACTGCAATGAAATGGGGCATTTCGCCAATGTCTGTCCCAAGAAAGGAGGAGTCACTCCTGTTCGCTTTAATTTGGGTAACATGCCAGCAAGAACACCAGCTCAAGGTGGAAGCCGAGCACCTATCCAAGCTGGAGCCGCACCACAATCAGCCGTGCGAGGCAGAGTTAACCACATCATGGCGGATGAAGTTCAGAACACCACGGATGTCGTGCTGGGTAAGTTCCTAGTTAACTTAGTACCAGCTACTATTTTGTTTGATTCAGGAGCTTCTCATTCATTCATTTCTCAAGATTTTGTTGTGCAAAATGATTTGGATGTAGTCAAATTAAAGAGTATGCTTATAGTCCAAACCCCTGGATCAGAACTCCGAGCTAAAGTAGGATGTCCTGGGGTGAAACTATCAATAAATGGAATAGAGTTCTTCGCGAACTTAATTATATTGGACACTCAGACCATAGATGTTATCTTAGGAATGGATTGGTTATCCAAGCACAAGGCAGTGCTAGATTGTGGTCAGAGAGTAGTAACAGTTGAGAGCCCAAACGGCAAGAAGGTGGAAATTCAAGCAGTTACTGTTTAGGATAGTCAACTAATGGTTAACAGTGCGAAAGCTGTTGAAATGAAGGATGTTCCGATAGTTAAAGAATACCCGGATGTATTTCCAGAGGATCTACCCAGAATGCCACTAGACAGGGATATAGAGTTTGTAATCGAGCTAGTACCCGGAACAGCTCCAATAGCTAAGAGACCCTATAGGATGTCAACCGAGTAGTTGGTAGAAATGAAGAAGCAAATCGAGGAGTTATTAGAGAAAGGATTTATAAGGCCAAGCTCATCACCGTGGGGAGCCTCGGTACTGTTTTTAAAGAAGAAAGATAGGAGCTTCAGAATGTGTATAGACTATCGTGCACTTAATGAAGTGATGATAAAGAATAAGTACCCGTTGCCCAGGATAGATGATCTTTTCGATCAGTTGAGAGGGGCAGGAGTCTTCTCTAAAATAGATCTTCGATCCGGATATCACCAGTTAAAGATTCGGATTGAGGATATACCAAAGACAGCTTTCTCATCTAGATATGGACATTATGAATTCACGGTCATGTCCTTCGGACTGACTAATGCTCCTGCGTATTTCATGAATATGATGAACAAAGTATTCATGGAATATTTGGATAAATTTGTCGTCGTATTTATTGATGACATTTTGGTTTACTCCAAGTCAGAGGAAGAGCATGCTGGACATTTAAGGATGGTCTTGGAAAAGTTAAAAGAAAACCAGTTATATGCGAAATTTTGTAAATGTGACTTCTGGAAAAAGAAGGTTGAGTTCCTAGGTCATGTAATGACTGCTGAAGGAGTAGCTGTTGATCCTAAGAAAGTAGAGGCAGTATTACATTGGGAACAACCAAAGTCAGTTACCCAAATCAGAAGTTTTCTTGGTATGGCGGGATATTACCGCCGGTTCATTGAAGGATCTTCTTCAATCGCAAGACTTCTCACGCAATTGCTAAAGAAAGAGAAAAAGTTTGCGTGGTCGCCTGAGTGCGAAAAGAGTTTCCAAGAGTTGAAGAAACGTTTGACATCGGCACCTGTCTTGGTGTTGCCGAATACCAAGGATAATTTTGATATATACTGTGATGCTTCGCGTCAGGGACTGGGATGTGTACTGATGCAGAACGGTAAAGTAGTGGCGTATCGCCAAAGCGATTAAGGCCACATGAGCAGAATTACCCGACCCATGATTTAGAGTTAGCCGCTGTAGTGCATGCTCTGAAGATATGACGTCACTATCTCATCGGAAACCGATGTGAAATATACACTGACCATAAAAGTTTAAAGTATATATTCACTCAATCGGATCTTAACATGAGGCAGAGAAGATGGTTAGAATTAATCAAGGATTACAACATCGGAATTCACTACCATCTAGGGAAAGCAAACGTGGTGGCAGATGCCTTGAGTCGGAAAAGCTATAGCTTGAATTTAATGATAGCAGAAGAGCAGACTGAGTTATGTAAAGAACTTCAGAAGCTAAGATTGGAAGTTGTACCGGAAGGATTTCTAGCTACCTTGGAGGTTAAACCGACCCTTGAAGAGCATATCAGGGAATGTCAAAAGGATGACGAGAAGATAAATAGAATCAAGTCCAAGATGGACGAAGATTTAGCCAAGGACTTCAGAGTAGATGAACAGGGTACTCTTTGGATGAAGAATCGAATCTGTGTACCTCATAAGCCAGAATTAAAATAGTTGATACTGGAAGAAACACATGATTCCAAGTAATCAATCCACCCCGGCAGTGCAAAAATGTATCAGGATCTAAAAGAAATATTCTGGTGGCCAAACATGAAGAAAGAAGTAGCTGAGCACGTAGCATTATGTGATGTGTGCCAAAGAGTAAAAGCGATGCATCAGAGACCAGCCGGACTACTACAACCATTAAAGATACCCGAATGGAAATGGGAAGAAATCGGGATGGATTTCATCACCGGGTTGCCAAGGACTCAAGGTGGATATGACTCTATATGGGTCATAGTGGATCGGTTAACAAAAGTTGCACATTTCATACCTGTGAAGACAACCTACTCAGGGGATAAGTTAGCAGAGTTATACATATCGAGAATTGTTTGTTTACATGGTGTACCCAAGAAGATAGTATCGGACAGAGGTACTCAATTCACCTCGAGATTTTGGGATAAGCTGCATACAGCTATGGGTACCCATCTGAATTTTAGTACAGCATACCATCCACAGACAGATGGTCAGACCGAAAGGGTAAACCAGATTCTTGAAGATATGCTAAGAGCCTGTGCTTTATCGTAAACCACATCGTGGGATAAATGTTTGTCGTACGCAGAGTTTAGCTACAATAATAGCTATCAAGCCAGTTTGAAAATGTCGCCTTTTGAAGCTTTATATGGTCGACCGTGTCGAACACCTTTGAATTGGAATGAGACGGGAGAACGTCATGTCTTCGACCAGATGTACTTTTAGAGGCAGAAGAGAAGATTGCTCTAATTCGAGAAAGGTTGAAGACTGCACAATCCAAGCAGAAGAGTTACGCAGATAACCGGCGCCGTGATTTGAGCTTTGAGCCAGAAGACTATGTTTATCTCAAGGTCATGCCATTAAAGGGAGTTAAAAGGTTCCACGCTAAAGGAAAACTTGCCCCGAGGTATGTGGGACCATTCAAGATTTTAAGCCGCAAAGGTGAAGTTGCATATCAGCTAGAATTGCCGCAGTCTTTAGCAGGGGTACATGATGTATTCCATGTATCTCAAATGAAGAAGTGTCTGCGAGTACCGGAAGAACAAGCACCAATAGAAGCCATTGAACTACAAGAAGATTTAACTTATAAGGAATATCCAGTGAATATTTTGGATACCATGGATCGTGAGACCAGAAATAAGTCAACCCGCTTTTGCGGAGTTTAGTGGAGCAACCACTCAGAAAGTGAAGCAACTTGGGAACGCGAAGAAGATTTGAGGAAGGAATTTCCTGAGTTATTTTCTAGTCAGCCCTGAATCTCGGGGTAGAGATTCTGTTAAGGGGGGAGGTTTGTAACATCCTCAAATTTAGCTATTTTTGAATTTTTGAGAATTTCTGGAATTTATTTGGATTTATTCATAATTTTTGAAATTAACCTTTTCTCGGGAATAAATTTAATAATGAAAAGTTTTAATAAAATATAAATGGAAATATTTTATTTGAACTCAAAATGTTCTAAAATATTTTCTAGAATTTTTCTAAAATTTTTCTGATATTTTAAGTGTCTCAAATAATTTAAATGAATATTCGGAATTATTTTTAATCGAAAAACCATTAAAATTCAGAGGAACAGTAACGGGCCGAGCCCATTACTATGCACGCCGTAGGGAACCCTAAAGCCGTCGTTCGTTCACCGTTGGATTTTCATCTGACGGTTGAGACTTGGCCGTGTCGTTTCGTCGCCGCGCCGTTGGATCGCCGCGTGGACGGACGGATGGCGGTCACGTCGCTTCGTCTTCGTCTTCGAGTAACGCCGCCACCGCCGTGCGTTTCAATTCGTAACCGTCGCATTTACTCGCCGTCGTGCGTCTCCGCCGCTTCATCATCTAGCGCGGTGTATAAAGCACGTCGTCCCACACATGATGAGCCCTTTCACACATATCGAGAATCACCGTAGACACCGCACGACCTCGCCGAAGTCCCGAGTCACTCCGCCGTGCTTTGCGCCTACTCTGGTGACTCTCCACCGTCGCCGAGACCACCGGGGTACTCCTCAAGCCGTGACGCATCCGAAGGACTACTTCATCTCACCAGAACCGCACTAGAATGCCGTCGCTTGGGTCTTCTTCCTCATCTCCGGCAGCACTTCCTCGCCGCGCCTTCGCCGAGCTTGCAAGCATCGTCAGCCGTAGGATCTGCATCGCACCGTCTCGGTGAGTCCACGTGTTCCCCCTCAGTAGAGACCAGAGCAGTGCAACGGTAGATCCTCACCGTAGGATTCATAACGGATGGCTAGGATAGCGCCACGTGCCCTAAGAAGGGACTGCCCACGTGTGCTTAAAATTCGCGTTAGATAATAGCCGTCGGATTCGTATCGGACGATCTGGAATTAGCCACGTGGTCATCACAACAGTAAACCTCATTATCAACTGCTAGCCGTTGGATCCGGATCGTGTGGCTCCTAATTCGCCACGTAGCTCATTTAACTGTAGCCATTAGATCCGAGATATTAAGCGTAAAATTCGAAGCAATCTGAGCCGTAGAGTTTGAATTGAACGGACCGGATTCCGCTGCGCGCCGAGCCAGTCTCGCGTTGACGTGTGTACGCGGGAACCGAGGCGACAGAGCCGTCGCTGCTGTCGACGTCACCTGGTTATTGATCGCCGTTCGATCTTGATCTGAAGGTCACGGTTAAGCCACGCGTCAGCACCACGGTAACGATCCAAAGCGTCGGTGCAATCTTGGCCGTTAATCTTGTCGCACGAATCTTGGCGTTCGACTGGATTAGTTGAATTGTTATTTGGTTTATTTTCCGCCGTTAGATTTTGAACCAATGGTTGACATTGTGCCACGTGTCGCCACCGCAGTAAACCGAGCCGAATCGACGTTAGATCGTGGCCGTTCGTTTTAAATCGGACGGTCAGAAATAAATTGACTTCTCGGTTGATAGTTCGTCGACACGTGTCACGGCGAGAGTTTGCCACGTGTCCGAGGATGACGTCATCAGTGGGGCCCACATGTCAGACCTGGCACGGTGGGTGCTGACGTCATAACTTCGATTTTTCTTAATAAAAATATTCGGCCGAAAATATTTTTGGTGCTGACGTCATAAATAGTGATGCTGACGTCATAAATGCCGAATTTTCAGTATAAAAATAAATAAAGAAATTCGGTTTATTCTTTTTGATTTATTTTCAAACTTCAAATGGTTATAACTTTTGCGTTTTAACTCCGATTTGAGTGATTCTAATTTCTAAAAATTTGTAAAATCAAGATCTATTTATTGGTGAATTTTGTGGAATTTTTAGAGTTGAGTTTGCTCTCCATAAAATAAATTTATTGTGTGTACGTTGCTTTTAACTAGACGCTGATTTGTCGGAGATTCGCGAGGGGGAATTCCTAGAGCAAGATCAAGTTTCGAGCCAGGATCAACAACTCTTTGAAGGCAAGTTATGCTTTGACCATTTTGATCCCAAGCTTTGAAATGTATTTTGTTTCAAATTATGCATGCTAATTCAACTAAAATTTGATTTAAATATTTTGGGTGAATTAGCTAAGCCAACCTAATTGTTAAATGCCACCTTGATATTTATATTTGTATGCCATGATTCCTTGAGTAACCTAAGTTTGGTAACATATGTTGGATGATATTATTGTGCCAACACGGGAGGCTAGACCGTGAATAGTTGCTTAGCCATGCTTATTTCGTGAATAATCTTTTTGAATACAAAAGCAATATTGACTAAAAAGTAGTGAATGCATTTTGATAAAAGGTGGAATGATGTTGGCTTTGATACTGGAAGGTAGAGACCTGTGTGGTTCTACGGGAAGGAGGATTATGACATGTGTTGCACTGGTAATAACTTGGGTGGAAGTGATTTAGACTGGGGCAAGTGGACCGAGGCTTTGTGCCAGGTGGGCCTGTGTGGCAACTGGGGATGGGTTGAGTGTTGTGAGGGTTGTGTGCCAAAATATGAGAGAAGGATGTCTTGCTTTGGTCTGTTAAGGACTTCAACTTGCAAGCCTTTGACCAGAGTCTCTCGTACAACTACATGTCTGAATGGGAAGACCTAGCTTAGTAGGGTTCTGATGTCTTACCTTTGATACCTCGGGGTGGCGATTACGGGGTAATCAGACGGGAGTGTGCCTGTGCTTCGGCTTGGTACCCTATCCAACGGTGTTCGTCGGTCCTATACTTCGGCTCTGAGTGAGGGAAGTGATAGTGAAGGCAACACGGAGAGGTTCTTAGGCCAAGATAGAAGTCTCTAAAAAGCTTTGTTACGGTTAATCGCCTTTGTGGTGTGCGATTGTATCTTGTGGGTAAAGTGTACAACCTCTGCAGAGTGTCAAAACTGTTCGAATAGCCGAGTCCACGGTACTGGACAATGCTCGGGGATTACAGTCAAGTGGTAGTGTTTGAAAATAAAATGGGTTGGAAGGCTGTGTGCCAAAGTAAATGAAGAAAGTTGATTAGGGACTGTGTGTTCAAAACAAAGTGGAAAACAACTTGAGATATATATAAAGGTTATCTGGCTTTGATGCTTTTAATCTAAATAAAGTAGTTTAAATTATTGATGCAAAAGCAAAATAACCAGTAAAGCCATTCCTTTGTAATAAGCCATGCATGTAGTAAATAGATCTGCATTTTGTGCATGACTTGTTGAGTACGGTGTGTACTCACCCTTGCGGACAAACTTACCAGAAGAAGAGACTATGCCTGCCTATGAAGAGGAGTTCGTTGAAGGGCCGGAGAACTAGGAAAGCAAGCCTCAGTCAGGGCGTCTGTGGTGAAGATGGATCACTACGATGTTATTTACCTTTCCGCTGTTAAACTTTATTTACTCTGATTATTGTAAGCCCTGTGTGGCAGACTATTGTAAGGGACCATAAGGTCGTACAACTCGTTCATATACATGTTTGCAGTATTTATTTAATATTCCGCTGTGTATGATGTGATATTATACCATGTTTAGCCTGTGTGCACTAGCGCGATCCTGGACTAGTGCAGAATACACAGAGTGCCCGAATTTGTAAATTCGGGGCCCGACATACCTTGTGGATGATGTGTCAAAATCCATTTCAGAGGCATATGCATCTCCTGATGCAGAGTACTAGAAGGATGCAGTGTGTAGTGTGATGGATTCCATTATTGCTAATGGAACTTGGGAGATCATAGACCATCCATTTGGTTGTAAACCAGTTGGATGTAAGTGGATCTTTAAGAAACTTAGACCTGATGGCACTATTAAAAAATACAAGGCAAGGCATGTGGCTAAAGGGTATACCAAAAATGAAGGAGAAGATTTTTTTTGTTACTTACTCACCTATTGCTAGATTAAACACTATCTGTGTGCTTTTGTCATTGGCTGCCTCATATGGTTTCCATGTTCATCAAATAGACGTGAAGACGGCTTTCCTAAATGGAGAGCTATATGAGGAAATTTATATGGACCAACCTGATGGATTTGTAGAACCTGGACAGGTGGGCAAGGTGTGTAAGTTGTTGAAATCCTTGTACGGACTCAAGCAAGCACATAAGCAATGGCATGAGAAGTTTGATAAAACTTTGATATTCACCGATTTTGTTGTAAATGCCGATAAGTGTGTATATTATAGATTTGGTGGGGGTGATGGAGTAATTTTGTGTTTATATGTTAATGACATGCATATCTTTGGGACTAATATTAATGTGGTAAATGACTTAAAGTTATTTTTGTCCCAAAACTTTGATATGAAGGATTTAGGAAAGACTGATGTTATTTTAAATATCAAATTGATCAAAGGTGAGAATGGGATTATGCTTACACAATCTCAATATGTGGAGAAGATCCTAACTCGATTTGGGTTCAAGGATTGCAAAAATGCTCCCACACCCTATGACTCGAGTCTTAAGCTTAAAAAGCATCTAGGACAAGGGAAGGATCAGTTCAGATACTCTCAGATCGATCATTGGTTCTCTCATATATTTAGCTAGTGCTACCAGACCTGACATTACATATGTTGTTAGCAAATTAAGCTAGTTTACTTCTAATTCGGGAAATGATCATGAGCAAGCACTTGAGCATATACTAAGATACTTGAGGGGCACTATGTCATATGGAATTCACTATACTGGGTACCTTGCTATACTTGAGGGGTATAGTGACTCTAACTAGATCTCGAATGCAGATGAGATCAAGGCCACTAGTGGATATCTATTCACTCTTAGCAGTGATGCAGTTTTATGGAGGTCTTGTAAACAAACTATTTTGACAAGATGAACCTTGGAGGCTGAACTTGCAAAGACTTGGCACGACCCTTTGTTGAGGCATAATAGCTATGTGAGCTCTTGATGGACTCACCTATAGATGAAAAACCTGTGCTAGTGATCCTTATGTACTGTGATAACCAAACGGTTCTCACAAATGTTAAGAGTACAAAGGATAATATAAAGTCCTCAAGACATGTGAAACAACGCTTAAAGTCTATTAGAAATTTAAGAAACTCCAGAGTAATCACTGTGGACTTTGTCCAAACTACGAAAAATCTAGCGGATCCCTTTACGAAGGGTTTATCATGAAAAGTGACTATTTTTTCGATATGGAGCTACTATTTTTTACCAACACATGTCCAAGAAACACTTATATATTTCGATATGGAGCTACTATTTTTTCTAGTGAAAGGAATTACCTATGATTCGATGAAGACAAAAAGAGGGATATAAATTTTAACAAAATTTGCCAAATTTTCACTGAAATTTGAATTTCAAGCCACCACAAAAGCCAAACTACTGTCCGAAGAAAAAAAATTGAAATTGCTACAGTAACCACCAAAATTTCATTTTTCTACAAAATTTCATGATTTTTGGCTAGTTTTCAAACTTTTAGGGTCGGATTTGACTGGATTTAGTCCAATAACCCTTAAGAAAGTCATCGTCCATGAAAATTTGTGGAAAACTTAATTTTGAGACATTTTAAAATTTGGTAGAAATACTATCAGATTTTTATAAAATTTTAAATGCTTGATAATAATCTTAAAAATTTATGGTACTATATTTAGTAGTGTAGGATCATACTAAATTTTTTTCAAAATAACTAAAATTCATTTTGTTATCTTTAAAAAATCAAAACTAGAGTGAACAAAATTGGGACAGTAACGTTGTTAGATTTTTATAAATTTTCTTGAGTGTGATCATGATCTAAAATTTTTATGAGAGATTGAGAATTGCCTCAGTACCATTTTATAAAATTTTGTTAAAAATCAACTTTTTTTGTTTGGTCAATCAAATCTATGCAAGCATTGAACTTCATTTGTTATATTATATTTCAAAAATCAAAAAGAGAAAGAACACAAATATTACTGTTCCTTGTAAGAATTTTATAAATTCATTGAATTGTGATAACATTTCAAAATTTATACGATATCTTAAACATTTCCTTATCACATTTTTATAATATTTTCAAAAAATTTAAACCTTTTTTGTTTACTAAAGCAAATCTATGTATTGATCATCACGCTTTTATGAGGACATAGCATCGCGAATTTTCAAAAATTATTTAAGCATGATAATGATCTAAAAATTTTATATAAATATTATTATTACATAATAACCATCCAAAAAAAATTCAAAAATTTTTAACATGTTTTGGACTATTTTTTATTTTGTTCAAATTTGCTAGTAAGCCTTTTAACACGGTAGTAGCACTTTTCAAATTTTTAAAAATTCATGAATCTTTATCATTATATAAAAATTTTATGAGAATATTAGTTATATATCATAACCATGAACAAAAAATTTCAAAACTTTCTAACGTAGTTTGAATCATTTTTTATTCGGTTCAAACTTGCCAGACAGCATTTTATCCTGATCGTAGAAATTTTTTAATTTTAAAAATTATTCAGACATGATAATCATCTAAAATTTCTTCGATAACATCACTGGTGTGTCAAGAAACTCCATAAAAAATTCAAAATTTTTTGACATCGTTTGGACTATTTTTTGTTGAGTTGAAATTTGCCAAAATTTCAGCAATTTTGCCTAAATTTCAAAATTTTCGTCCGAAATTCAGTTCAAAATTCCTAATTTGGCTTTTGCTTTTTGAATTTTATCCAAAATAATGAGATTTCACTAAAATTTCAAATTTCGATGAGGAGCGAGATATAAATGAAAACGAAATTTGGAACCCTGGATAGAAAGCATGTGGCCCACCACTAGGTGTTACACCAGGAAATGGCTGATACTAGGCGGAAGCATGAGCGAGCTGGCACAACGAGATCGACCTGGACCTCTTTAATGATTTTGGATTTCTGCTAGGCCACATTCTGCTTGCCGCCACTCATGCTGCACAGCATCCTAGTCGAGTGGAGGCATCCGCGCACGTCCCCCAATGCACCATCCTAGCTTTGCGTACCTAGGCCGTGCGTGTTGCACACAAGGTTACAAATCCCACAAAATTTCATGAAATCTCATATATCCGTCGAGGACAAGATTCAAAATTCTGACCGGATAAAAAATGAAAAAAAAATCAAAAGTGCTACAGTATTTTTTAGAAATTTAGGCGAGATTTAAGCGAATCTCGTCGAAATATCAGGTTTTTTTAATCAAAATTTGACTTTTTTGACCGGATTTAGCTCAATAACCCTTAAGAATGCCATCTTCCATAAAAATTTGTTGAACAACCAAAATTTTAGATGTTTTATAATTTTGGTAGAAAAACTGTCAGAGTCTTATAAAATTGTACGAGCTTAATAATGCTCTTAAAAATTTATAATCTCGGTTGAAAAAAAGCCAGATTTTAATTTTGATTTTTGTATTTCGTCTGGGATTTGTCCAATATTCTGAGATCTCAATGAAATTTAAGATTTCGCCCACCCCAAGACGTCAACTGAAAACGAGATTTTAAACCCAGGTTTCATGCTGAGAAGGCCACCAACACTGCATACTTCAGCCCGTGTCTTGTGTTCCGCTGTAAAGATGCCTGTGCCGCAGCTCCATTCCTCCTAGACCCATATTGTTTCGGCTGTTTGGGCTAAGCTTACTAGCCCAAATCGACACACGCCTAAACATGGCATGTGCGACCGCATTGGACTGTGCACACTCATTTTAACCCTTAGCTACCTATCTCGAGATTTATATTAGTCCTTTGTACAAGGCAAGAGCCTATAAATACCAACCCTATTACACGCGGGAGAAATGGAGCTCAATTGGTCTAGCCACGTGTCACTGCACGCCAATTCGCGAAAAAGCTCCTCCGTTTGTTCAAATTGCGGATAGGTCCCTATAGATTACGAATAGGTCCTTCGTGATTTTTTCTGAGGGGAAGATATTTTTTCCCGAATCGCGTTTGGGTCCCTCGCGTGCTGTTTTACGGAAAAAAACCTCCCGTTAAATTTAAATCGCGAACAAGCCCTTTTCTAATTTTTCAGGATAGCGGACAGGTCCAAAAATGTAACAAACAGGCCCTTACTCCTTACGTCTAGGTCCTTTCCCTGTTTTTCCCGGAAAAAATGTTTTCATCACAAGAAATATATGTGCAGCTCTATCTCTAGACTTTTTCCCCAGCTCGGTTTTTCATCTCGATCTCTGATATTTTTTTAGAACATGTATTATTACTCGATGAACGCGTAGAGCGTTAGGCTCGACAAAAGAAGGTTGTCATCTCTAATAATTTTTCGCCCTTTTTCCTCTAGACTATTTTTCACCGGTGGGTGGTTTTACGGAAATAAAAATGAATCCAGGCCCTTCGATCGGTAGTTTTGCAAAAAGGGCCCTATCATTTCGTATATTCGTGTACGGGTCATTCGCCTTTATTTTTCCGTTTCCAAAAAAAACTCGTAGTTTTTGTATTCACGGTTGGGTTCTCCGTTTTCCCCGGAAAAAATGTTTTCATCACCAGAGATATGTCTGCAGCTCTATCTCTAGACTTTTTCCCCAGCTCGATTTTCTATCTCGATCTCTGATATTTTTTTTAAACATGTATTATTACTCGGTGAATGCGTAGATTATTAGGCTCGACAAAAGAAGGTTGTCATCTCTAATAATTTTTCGCCCTTTTTCCTCTAGACTATGTTTCACCGGTGGGTGGTTTTACGAACATGTATTATTACGCAGTGAACGCGTAGAGTATTAGGCTCAACAAAAGAAAGTTGTCATCTCTAATAATTTTTCACCATTTTTCCTCTAGACTATTTTTGGCCGGTGGGTGGTTTTGCGAAAATAAAAAAATACAACCAGGCCCTTCGATCGGTGGTTTTGAAAAAAGGGCCCTATCGTTTCGTATATTCGCATACGGGTCATTCGCCTTTATTTTTCCGATTCAAAAAAAATCCGTAGTTTTTGTATTCGTGGTTCGGTTCTCCGTTTTTCCCAGAAAAAATGTTTTCATCACCAAAGATATGTGTGCAGCTCTATCTCTAGACTTTTTCCCCAACTCGATTTTCCATCTCGATCTCTGATATTTTTTTAAACATGTATTATTACTCGGTGAACGCGTAGAGTATTAGGCTCGACAAAAGAAGGTTGTCATCTCTAATAATTTTTCACCCTTTTTCCTCTAAACTATTTTTCACCGGTGGGTGGTTTTGCGAACATGTATTACAGAAAGAACCATATAGTTTCGTATATTCGCGTACGGGTCCTCCAACTTTATTTTTTTCGAGCGCATGCTATCGAAATTCAGCCGGCACAACGTAGTGCGCAGATCAACCTAGTACCCTTATGAGGGCACATTTGTATCGGATTTCTTGAATCAATACAACATCCCTAAATTGGTGTGCCTTATTGTTTGCTTGCTCCCTTGAAGGCTCTCCTTAAGGATCTTCTCTCCCCGAGTCTAGCCTCCCGGTCGTAGGCAGGGTGGCACACCGAGAGAAGTAGGGTACACCTCATTGGATGCTCGAACCTATGTAAATCCCAATTGTCTCGTTCTCTCATGTACGTTGATCCGTTGAATAGCCGATGCACACCCCTACCTGTGTGTTGTTGTTCACCTGTGACAAAACATATTATTTTGCTCTGTATTGGGGTCATACGAGAACTACCTTTATGTGGGGTTGTGGAAGCCATTTTAGTATAATTCCACCTATTAGGGTCCAAATCCTGGTGTCCACGTTAACGTACATGTCAGTGTGGCTCAGTTGAACAACACGTACTCCCGCTCTGTGAGGTTGTGCATTATTTGTGCTCGAATTTTGCAATTCTAGGTGCGTATTAGGGAGTGCACTCAACCCATGGACTCCCTCCGTTCTTTTTACTTGACGCTTTTGTCTGTTCATAGTCTTCGAGATACGACTTTGATCGTTACTTTTTATAACTTTAAATTAATATATACTAATAAAATTATAAATGTATTTTGAACAACAAATTTAATGACGCAGTTTTGACGTAGCCATCCTAGATAGTTTAAAACATATTGGTGGTTAAACTTTAGAAAGTTTGACGATACGGATTATATATAGAACGTTAAAAAAAGAGAAAGGATTATAAGACTTGAAAACAAAAACATAAAAGATACAAGGGAGTAGTCCATCAAGAATGACCAGGTACGTGCTGATTATTGAGCAAAACTTCCTTTCCCGTTCATACAGTGTTGACACAGAACAGATTAACGCAAACTTAATTATGCCAGGAATTAACTCGATCTATACAAGTGCGTACAAAAAGCACATCGTAAACCATAATCAAGATCAATTATCTACATCAACACTGCAAGAGTGTAGCCAATCCCTAACAGTACGTCACATTCGGCATGCACTGATGACTAGTGCTAATCAATTAAGCCCTAAGCTCAACAACTACCAAGAGACCATGATGGCCTCCGAGCTGCCCCGCATCTCCTTCTCGAGCCTCTTCAGTACCGGCAGAGACTTCCCGGCGACGGTTGGCCGCAGGGCCACCTTGTACCTTGCGGGCCGGGGCGGAGCGGTGGTGTAGGTGTCGGACACCGCGGCGGCGTCAGCGTGCGACATCTTCTTCACCTGGTCCTTGGCGACGCGCACGGTCCGGAAGGGGTCATCGCGCGGAAAGTTGCCGTTGTAGACGACCTCCAGGTAGCCCTCCTCGGCAGCGGAGACGACGACCGCGCTGAGCCAGAGCACGAGACGCTGCCCCGTGGGTAGCTTCCCCACCGGCGTGCGCACGCGCACCTGCGCGCCCTTGCTGATGGACTCGGAGGCGGCTGACGAGGAGCGAAGTGGAGACTGGACGCGCTCCGCCTCAGAGAGCGCATGGTCGACTCGGAGAGCGACGGCAAGGACGACTTCTTTAGGATGGCTCCGGCTGACGCGGCAGCGTGGCCCGATCGGGGGGCAGAGGACGCGAGCGACGGGCGGGCGCGCTCCCGGGGAGTGTCGTAGGCGCCGCTGCGTGGCGCGGGCGAGCTCGGCGCAGAGCAACGCTGCGGCGGCGAAGAGAGGTGTGGTGGAGAGGACCTCTTCGCTACCCCTCCTGCCGGCGCGACGGCAAGCCTCCTACTGTTGTCGAGATCGCGGCGGAGCCTGCGCAAGGTGGCAGATCGCACCATCATGGTAGGCATGGTGGCTTCGCTGCGAAGGTGAAGAGCGAATGGTTTTGCCATGAGGAGAGGACGGCGCGAGGGTTATATGATCGGAGGTCTCCGGGTACGAGTCGGATTCGGAAGCGTGGGTTGCAAGCGATGGTGAGAGGGAGGAGGTCAAGATGCAGATTCATTGATCTTAGCGCCGCATTCACAACTCATTCATCTCGCCATTTCCTCCCCACACAACCATGACCGCGTCCGTGGCGCAGCGCTCCTCCTACAGCTCCTCTGCCATGCGCAAGATCCAACGCGACTTCGAGCGACGCAGGAAGATCGCCGTCGTGGCGAAGGGGGGAGTCGCCAAGAAGTCCTCCGCACCGCCTCCGCCGAGGAGATCCGCCGCGTTCCCGCCCGCGCCAGCCGGAGCGGCTATCAAGAAGTCATCCGCGCCGCCGCGCTCTGCTTCTATCTCGCGATCGCCGCGGCGTGAGCGCGTCCTGCCGCCGCTGAGGCCGCCTCTCCCATCGACGGCCGCCTCTGGGTTCATCAAGAAGGGTGCACAAGTGCGAGTCCGCACGCCTGCCGGGATTCTGCCAACAGGGCAGCGCCTCGTGCTCTGGCTCAGCGCTGTCGTCGTCTCCGCTGCAGAGGATGGCTACCTGGAGGTCGTCTACAACGGCAACTTTCCGCGCGACGACCCCTTCCGGACAGTGCGTGTCGCCAAGGACCAGGTAAAGAACATGCCGCCCACGGCCGCCGTCCCCGCCGTCGCGCCACGTCCCTCGAGTGACAAGGCGGTCCCACGGCCAACGGTCGCGGGGAAGTCGCTGCCGATGCTGAAGAAGCTGGAGAAGGAGATGAGGTACCACTCAGAGGCCATCTTGGCCGCATGGTAGTTGTTCGAGTAGGGGTAGTCATCGTAGTGTAGGGATCAGATGAAGCCCTCCCTTTTTTTCTTTTTGTTTTTGGGTTTTGATGGTTGTCATGCGGATGTTTTTGTTAGAAAATATCATCCAAATTTTTAAGCGTTGGATTGGTTTTCGAGATCATATTCAGACAGGAGGTAGGAGGGGGTTTTAATCGAATGGCTCCTTTATTTGATCTAATGGCCCGTGATTTGGATGAAGGCAGTCAAGGCAGAAGGCACTGCAATGTAGTTAGGACAATCCTTGTATTGTAGGTGCAGTTCTCCATTCTTGGCACAAGAAATAGAGTGGCTACTCTGTGAAATGTACTTATCGTTGAGTATATGTTAATGACATGATCATTTTATATTATGGAGATGCTCTCTGTTCTTAAGTTTGTTGCATGAAAAAAGAACTCGGGTCTGCAATAATGTGACAATTGATGGTTCCTCACCAGTGTATATAGCTCGTGTGGAGTCCCAGATTGATGGCATAGAAAATAGTATGTTTTTATTTTAAAACAAAAGATGATTTAACAATCATGTATGTCAAAATACCCAAACATACATATAAATAAAAACGAAACATCCGCAAGCAAATTGCAGTGGATCTTGTAGTAAATTAGTAATAAGAGAGTGGAGTAAAGAACAGAGTTTGACGGAAATAACGACCATGTTGTTTGAAACAGAAAGGATTAAAGGCAGGCAAACTTGATATAGTATAGATTATGGAAAACTTAATTATGTCAAGAATTAACTCGACACAAGGGCGAGCGCTCCGGGGGAGGTCCAACGCGCGTTGAACAAAGGCGCCCGTCCAACGCGCGCGAGACCGTTCGATGTAAGTGCTCCGCGCGGCGCGAATCAAGGCAAAGCGCATCTACACGGCTCCCGGTCAAGTCCATCAGCTCCGCTCGTATCGATTAGGCCCGCTCAAGCCACGATCCAGCTCGGCGCCATGGTTGCGTATACGGCATTTTTTTTCCTTTAAACCTAATATAGATTGTCACTTTAGGCCAGCGTATACAAGCCACCCTTTTCCGGACCTTACTCGATGATGCTCGAATATGATTCTTTTTCACCTATAATGCCTAAGAGCAACTCCAACCCAAACCCTTATATTTTCCCCCTAAATCACTCATTTAGGGGTGGTGTAAAAATTAGGGACACTCTTTATCAAATTTGTCTCCAACCCACACTCCCTATTACTCACCCCTATTATTTATCTAAACATTATTATTACTTTGCACCCATGAATCATTTACTAAAAATAGAAATAACAAATAAAAAAAATGTTGAAGAAAATAATAGGGGGAAGGAGAAAACCCCTAGATGTAGGGGTGAGAAGGGGTCTCTCTAGAATAGGGGTTCTTTATAAGGGTTGGGTTGGAGCTCACATTTTTCCATTTCTCCTTATAATTTAGGATAGGGGGAGGTTTAGGAGGTGGGTTGGGCTTGCTCTAACAATGTTGTTAAAAGTCTTACGTTAATGTCTTATGGTTAATTTGGCCTCATACATCAGGTGTGGAACCGTCGCCACAAGCGGTTCAATTAGTCTCCATTTAGCTTGGTATAGGCGTAAGCTGGATTACGGTTCTCATACATCAGCTTGTACATGTATATATTTGTATCACATAACAAAACGAACTACAAAAAATGATTACGGTTCCATTCTTTCTGAAGAACCAAAAATAGCGATTAGAGGGGTAGGTGGAATACGAGGAAAATAAAATATTCCTTTAAAAATTTCAAGCGACTTCTCTAGCTAAAAGGGCCAATCAAAAGGCTCAGTTAGGCTAGCGCTGGATAAAAGTCCAGTGCTCTCGGGCGAACAGTAAAACCGGGATGAACATCAAAATCAATACGATTTCAAAAATAAGAATCGAGATAACCTTTGATCAGCTAATTCAAATCCTTTGAAACTTTGTGTGCACATTCCTATGGATGTTAAGGATATATTCCAACCTTTAATCGCAAGGATTGATGCCAAAGTTTTGATCTTTTTCAGTTTGAAGAAAGGTTGCACCAAAATCAAATTTCACCTTGAGTTTGCTCGTGGGGATTTGATAATCAAGATAGACTTAGATGATCTTCCACATATCACAGCAAGCAAGAACATCAAAGTAACACCCCTCAAAAGTGCAAGATGAGATCCGCCAAGAATCCTCCCTTTTTAAACCAATAACTGGTTTCTTGATAAATACTTTAGAGATCTTGTTTAAAACTTACCTAGATTGGGATATGATTCTGTAAAAAATTCATCCATCAATCATTTATCATTGGCAGCACAAAATCAAGAAAGAAAGAATCCAAAGAGATATCAAAGGCTTAAAATAGAGGGAGACTAAGAATTTGAGTAAGAGTAAGTTCTAGTGAATCTTACTGGGTTAGAACATATTATAGATGAATTCCTCAACCCCTTAGTGTCCTAAATCTAGTAAAACACATCAAGTAGAAAAAGGTAAAGCAAAACTCAGGTTACAAGAAGAACTCAAGCAAAAATTCAAGAACTAAAATAAATTTTAAAACATATATGAACTTAGATCTTACATTGTTTAGAGAAGGATGATTACAAAACCACACTTATAGATAGGCAAAACTCAAAAGAGCATAAAGAAACCAAAGAACCCTTCTCTCGAACTTGTTTCCAACACTTAGTATGGAGACATCGCTCTGCTCCTCTATTTATACCACACTGGGAGCAATCTCCACTCTTAGATGACTTTCCTGGCCCTCAAGAAATCTCATTAAGAGTTGAGATTCACTCTCCTTATACATGCATGGGCTAATATGAAAATCAACAACATAACGGGTTTTGACCATCCACTAACTTAACCACTACTTCACTCGCGAATTAACCTTTAATCCAACGATCCTTCTTTGCTTAAGTAGGGTTCAAGTTAGTATCTCATCCATTCATTTGTCATCTAGGCTTACAGCATTTCACTGGCCTCAGTCATCTTTCTGAGTTACGTTGACCGTTTGGACCTCAGCTCTCCTAGCCTAATCCTGGTCTTCTCCGCCTCACCATTACCTAGCTCTGAAGTCCTGGAACCATCTCAGACAAGAAATACATCACATAGCATTACACCCAAACGACATGCAATAGTAATCTCACAAAGATCAGTGATCAGACAAACATATAAAGATCCCACCTTGGATCATTTAATCTGTGACCACTTTTGGCTATGACTACTCAAAGCTATTCTTGACTATAACCACTCTTGGAGAGGTCAAGACCACTCTTACAGAAGTCACAACCACTCGCTCAGAGGTTACAACCACTCCAAGGTCATGACCATTCATTGGTGACACAAAGAAAGAAAGAACTAACTTGCAGAATGGCCATGCTTTGCCATTTTGTATGCATGTGTTATGATGCCCGCGGCCCGAACGACGGTTGCCTACTCCCGGCCACTTTGTGCTGCTGTCCATGCTCCCGCGCACGTGTCAGTCTTCTATTGATTTTAGTCTTCCAGGTTGGCCTCCGCAGTCTTCTCATCCTCCCAAAAGGGGTCTTTAATTTGTTTCTTCTGTTATGCTTGAAGGGTACAAACATGCAGTAGCACAGAATGCATGGCAGACAGCCAGAGTGAGGCCGCAAGCTTGGCATATATCCATGTTGCCTCACGCTCTGCGTATCACCATTGCCTCCTCCGGTAGCCATGGTGCGGCACAACCTGCACTAACGAGCAGCGTACGGTGGCGCGGCACCGCGCGAGGCCGCTAGTCCTTTGCTCGCCAAAACTGCTCGCTCTAACATGCGGAGCAAGTTTACTTTGACCTGGTCAATTTCTCCGCATGTTTACTTGGTCCTAGTCGAATTCATCGATCAAGGTGAGGGAAAACTTACTTAGCCCTGAGTCCTGACGAGACCTTCCTTGATGAACTCTCTTGATCCGTATGGGATGGATGGAGGGCTAGAAAATAATGATGAGGGGCCTTCACGAAGCCACAAGAACCACCGCCGACGGCAGCATTGTGAGCATTGTGAACTGCTTGGCCACCAGGGCAGATCGGATGAGAGAGAGAGTCGCCATTGTTCTTATCTCCTTTTGAGCGGTGCTTCTATACTCTCTCTCTCTCTCGATATAAGTTGTACAAATGTTGAAGGAAGCAAAGGGATAAATAATCAGTATCTACCAGTTATTCATGCTTTAATATTTGTACAACTTTTAAAAAGAAAAGCATTTGCTCCTATCTTCATTTTTATTCTTCATTTCACACGTTGCTCTTTCGTATCAAAATATAAGTCGTTGAAGATATTGACACACTTTATCTAGCAATTTCTACAAAAACATGGTATTTCAAACAAAAAAAATTATATATTATAAAAATATATTTTATGATGGATATAGTGACATCAATTCCATGTTATCAATCTAGATAATTCTTTATAGAATTTGCTCTTTCACATGAGTCTAAAAATTTGCAAAATCATTGTCGAATTTGCTTAACATTGGATTTGATGTGGAGATTCGTCATCTCGTTCAGCCATCAGGGTTCTCCCATTTAGGGTTTGGGTTCAATGGTGCCCCTTGGGCTTAAAAGGGAGGTCAGGGAAGCAAAGGCATGGTGATGGGTGGCATCAGAGCTATGGGACAGAGAAAGGAGGTGGGTGGCAACAGCCGGCAGTTGTGATGAGAAATATGAGTTTAGGAGGTTGTGGGTGGGCCAACGGTGGTAGCCATTACAGACGAGGTATGGGGTCTTTGTGGTGATGATTCTCGGAGAAGAGGAAGAATGAATTGCGGGGGAGGTGATTGTTTGAGTAGCCCATGAAGACAGTCAAGGCAGAAGGCACTGCAATGTAGTTAGGACAATTCTTGTATTCTAGGTGCAGTTCTCCATTCTTGGCACAAGAAGTAGAATGGCTACTCTGTGAAATGTACTTATCGTTGAGTATATGTTAATGACATAATCATTTTATATCCTGGAGATGCTCTCTGTTCTTAATTTTGTTGCATGAAAAAAGAACTTGGGTCTGCAATAATGTGACAATTGATGGTTCCTCACCAGTGTATATAGCTCGTGTGGAGTCCCAGATTGATGGCATAGAAAATAGTATGTTTTTATTTTAAAACAAAAGATGATTTAACAATCATGTATGTCAAAATACCCAAACATACATATAAATAAAAACGAAACATCCGCAAGCAAATTGCAGTGGATCTTGTAGTAATAAGAGAGTGGAGTAAAGAACAGAGTTTGACGGATATAACGACCATGTCGTTTGAAGCAGAAAGGATTAAAGGCAAAATATATATAGTATAGATTAAGGAAAACTTAATTATGTCAGGAATTAACTCGACTCAAGTGCGAGCAACAAGCACATCGTAAACAATAATCGAGAACTATGACTCACAACTACAACGCAACTTGCAAGAGAGTCATCCAACACTACTACATCACAGTACTGCCTTCCATGACCGAAAAAAACGCAGGAAGACATTTGACGTGACAGATATATCGATCATGTCGTTTGAAGCAGACACATTGTTCCGCCTCCATCCATCCCGGTCAGAAGATCGTGCCGAGCTGATGTGGCGATCGCAGCTCGAATAGGGAGACAGGGGAAGCTGAGGAGCCTGCCTTGTTAGAAATTATGTGCATATACACGTGTCTGGTGAATTCCAAATTCCATTGGCGTTGAACGAGTGCATGCATGTATACATGTGTATTCTGAAGCCATACGAATATCTCTCTATTAGCTGACCGCTTCCTTCGCTGAGGATGTTTGCACATTGTAGGCCGTTCAGCATCGGCATCCTATGTGGATTCGATTCGAGAATCAAGCAGCAAAGTAGCGAATCGTTGGGGCATAGTGGGCATCTAAGTATTTGGCTGAGGGTCTATATGGAGTATGGGGGGATGTCCCTTCTGAAAAAAGACAGAAATACACGACTGCACTTCTTCAATCTTACTACACTACCATTGTGGTGCGCCACAATCTAAACTGAGTCGACCGAGCTACTTGTCATGCAACGGCAACTCGGTGAGCGGTGTCTCTGAGCCTTGTCCGCGTGAGTCCCTTCACGGGGTGATCTAGAGGTTTCTAGGTAGTACACAGTGCGACCGCTCTAACCTGTTATTCCTCGACGACGTCTTCTCGGACCACACTGTGAGACAACTTCATCGAGATCCTTTACTTCCGACGAGATCATGGACAAGCTGTTGTTGATTGCTCGTGTCAAGAAGATTCGTGTTACATGCAGTTGGTATCGTGTAGCCCTTTTCTGATTTGTATCGAGGTGGTCAGTAACACCATATTTATGATTGCAACTTTTTGATTACTTATTACGTGTGTCTTTAGTTTAAAGTATTGCCTTCTAGTACTCTAGACATTGAATTCGTGCTTTACTTCTTGCATGCTACTGTGCTAGAGTATAACATCATGGCTGGTTTTCTTGACCAGTGGATCATATTCTTGTTATATTGGTTGATCTCATTCTATGATTGTGCTACTGGCATGATAGGCAATAACTTTGATGTATGTTGTACTAATTCATGCGTACTGCTTATTTGGTTTGTAGAAGTTTTATTGCTTCTACTGCTTTATGTGTTTTGCAACTCGCTAGAAATACTTGGTTCAATTACCTTGCTGTTGCAAAGTGTGATTAATGAAATTGAATTAGTGACAAAGTATGCTTTAATTATAACAATCCAGAAACCTCTAGAGCACTTTGTCATGGCTGCTAATGATGTGGATCTCATGAGGCCCGAGAAGTTTGCGGGTGAAAACTTTAAAAGATGGCAGTCTAAAACATACCACTACCTCATTTCCCAGAACTTGTGGTATGTTGTATCACATGTGAGGCCGCTGACTCATCAGCAACATGTGGATTTTGAGGTTCATAGTAATGTGGTTGTGGGTGTCATCTTGTCACTCTTGACAGACTAGCTCTATGATGTGTATGGCACATACACTAGTGCCACAGAGCTATGGGATACATTGGACTGTAAATTTGTGGTTTCCGATGAAGAATGTTGGATCTATGTTGTTGAAATATACCACGACTAAGAAGAAGGGAAAAAAATTGTTCAGAATCCAAAGGCCAAACACAGAACCAATTTTAAGAAGAATCTGGATGGCATCACCCGCTTTGTGTGTGGCAAGACTGGTCACAAGGCTAATCGATGTTGCCACAGGAAAGGCAGGAAGAATGGTCAGCAAGGGCATAATTTTGCTAATGTGGTTGTTGGTGAGCCTGGGTCTTCAGGGTATGTTTTTACTCCTGTTGTACTTATGGCGTGTTAGTCCACTAATTGGTGGGTTGACACGGGAGCTAACATTCATGCATCTGTTGATTTTAATCTATTTTCTTCTAATCAAGTTCCGGTGGTTCCTCTGTCTTAATGGGAAATGGTTTTGGTGTTACTGTTCTTGGAGTTGGGAGGATCGACCTGAAGTTTACTTCAGAAAAGATCATCACTTTGAAAAATGTGCAGCACGTGCCTTCAACAAAGAAGAGCCTGGTCAGTGGCTCCCTCCTATGTCGAAATGGATATAAATTGGTTTTTGATTCCAATAAACTTGTTATTTCCAAATTTGGGTTGTTTATTAGAAAAGGCTATGAGTGTGGAGGCTTGTTCCGTACATCTTTGTTGGATTCCACAAATAAATCTGTTAACAATACTCTTGGTGCTTTTAATTGTAATAAAGATGCTGATATTTGGCATTCAACATTATGTCATGTTAATTTTGGTAGCATTATTCGCATGAGTAGTTTGAATTTAATTCCAAACTTTCCCATAGTCAAAGTTTCTAAGTGCCAAATTTGTGTGTAAGCAAAGCAACCTCGCAAGCCATTTAAGGCAGTTGAGAAAAGAAGTTTGGCACCACTAGAACTAATCTATTATGATCTTTGTGAGATGAATGGAGTGTTGAAAAAGGTAGGGAAATGTATTTCATAACTTTTATTGATGACGCCACTAGATATTGTTACCTGTACTTATTTAAATCTAAAGATGAAGCACTTAACTACTTTAAAATCTAAAAGGCTGAGGTTGAGAACCAACTAGAAAGGAAAATTAAACGTCTAAGTTCCGATCAAGGTGGAGAGTATATATGTGATGTGTTCTCCCTATTTTGTGTGTATCACGGAATAATTCATGAAGTGACACCTCTCTATTCACTCCAATTAAACGGGGTTGCTGAAAGAAAGAACCGCACTTTAATTGACTTGGTTAATGCCATGTTAGATAGTGCCGGTATGTCTAAGGCATGGTGGGGGAGGCTGTCTTGACCGCTTGCTATATCCTCAATCGAGTTCCCACTAAAAATATTGAGGTCACTCCATATGAAGG
Source organism: Guadua angustifolia (assembly GCA_036346375.1). Classification (NCBI taxonomy): domain Eukaryota; kingdom Viridiplantae; phylum Streptophyta; class Magnoliopsida; order Poales; family Poaceae; genus Guadua; species Guadua angustifolia. Next base: position 11,369,878 of record CM070513.1, on the reverse strand, counting down.
ATAGAAAGGAAGAAAACCGACTCTCATATTTCATATTTTTGCCCGCATGGGGGTGCTTGGCAAAAGCCAATGTGCCAATAACTAAAAGCGTAAACTTGGACCAAAGACTGTTGATTGTATCTTTCTAGGATATGCACATAACAATGCGGCCTATAGATTTTTAGTAGTGAGATCCGATGTGTCAGATGTAACAATAAATATGGTGATAGAATCTCGTGATGCTACGTTTTTTGAGGATAATTTTTCTATGAAGGATAGAGGGACATCATCTAGTCCGGCGAATTTTATTCCAACTCATGGAGTCCCTATTTCCACCGAACAATGTGAACACACACCTACAAAGGGTGATGGTGATGTACCTCTGCGAAGGAGCAAGTGACAAAGGATTGAAAAATCCTTTGGTGATGACTTCACTGTGTACCTTGTGGATGATGTGTCAAAATCCATTTCAAAGGCATATGCATCTCCTGATGCAAAGCACTAGAAGGATGCAGTGTGTAGTGTGATGGATTCCATTATTGCTAATGGAACTTGGGAGATCATAGACCATCCATTTGGTTGTAAACTAGTTGGATGTAAGTGGATCTTTAAGAAACTTAGACCTGATGGTACTATTAAAAAATACAAGGCAAGGCATGTGGCTAAAGGGTATACCAAAAATGAAGGGGAAGATTTTTTTGATACTTACTCACCTATTGCTAGATTAACCACTATCTGTGTGCTTTTGTCATTGGCTGCCTCATATGGTTTCCATGTTCATCAAATAGACGTGAAGACGGCTTTCCTAAATGGAGAGCTATATGAGGAAATTTATATGGACCAACCTGATGGATTTGTAGAACCTGGACAGGTGGGCAAGGTGTGTAAGTTGTTGAAATCCTTGTATGGCCTCAAGCAAGCACATAAGCAATGGCATGAGAAGTTTGATAAAACTTTGACATTCACCGATTTTGTTGTAAATGCCGATAAGTGTGTATATTATAGATTTGGTGGGGGTGATGGAGTAATTTTGTGTTTATATGTTAATGACATACATATCTTTGGGACTAATATTAATGTGGTAAATGATACTTAAAGTTATTTTTGTCCCAAAACTTTGATATGAAGGATTTAGGAAAGACTGATGTTATTTTAAATATCAAATTGATCAAAGGTGAGAATGGGATTATGCGTACACAATCTCAATATGTGGAGAAGATCCTAACTCGATTTGGGTTCAAGGATTGCAAAAATGCTCCCACACCCTATGACTCGAGTCTTAAGCTTAAAAAGCATCTAGGACAAGGGAAGGATCAGTTCAGATACTCTCAGATCGATCATTGGTTCTCTCATATATTTAGCTAGTGCTACCAGACCTGACATTACATATGTTGTTAGCAAATTAAGCTAGTTTACTTCTAATTCGGGAAATGATCATGAGCAAGCACTTGAGCATGTACTAAGATACTTGAGGGGCTATGTCATATGGAATTCACTATACTGGGTACCTTGCTATACTTGAGGGGTATAGTGACTCTAACTAGATCTCGAATGCAGATGAGATCAAGGCCACTAGTGGATATCTATTCACTCTTAGCAGTGATGCAGTTTTATGGAGGTCTTGTAAACAAACTATTTTGACAAGATGAACCTTGGAGGCTGAACTTGCAGCACTTGGCACAGCCACTGTTGAGGCATAATAGCTATGTGAGCTCTTGATGGACTCACCTATAGATGAAAAACCTGTGCTAGTGATCCTTATGTACTGTGATAACCAAACGGTTCTCACAAATGTTAAGAGTACAAAGGATAATATAAAGTCCTCAAGACATGTGAAACAACGCTTAAAGTCTATTAGAAATTTAAGAAACTCCAGAGTAATCACTGTGAACTTTGTCCAAACTACGAAAAATCTAGCGGATCCCTTTACGAAGGGTTTATCATGAAAGGTGACTGAGAATGCATCAAGAGAAATGAGATTGAGGCCCATGTGTGTTACACCATTGGGGTAACCCATCCTATGTGAACGGAGATTCCGTGAATTAGGTAATGCTTAGAAACAAGTTGTTGGTCTAACGTGAGAGTACAATACTTTGATACCCTTTCCCGCTGGAGAAGTAGTACTCTTGTACTATATGATTGGATGATTTATATCTTAATGTGCTCTAATGTCCTTTTCAAAGGTGAGGTATTGTCCCACAGAGATTATACTCGAAAGAGCACACCTATATGAGCCCGACTGTGAGGTCGCGGTCTGTGAGACTTGGGAACTCTCTAGTGAGCTCATGAACAGACACCAGAGCATGACCGTTAAAGCTCCGACCTAAGGCTTGTTTCTTGGTGGCCTGATATTAGCAATGTCTTTGATATAATCTTACTTGTAGAAAGCTGGCAATTCAAGGGTTCATCCATTGCATAGCTGTGGGTGAGTTGATCTTGAAGTACTAGACGTTATAGTTCAACCCAAAAGGGACTATCATCGAAAAGCTAGTATATATACAGCACTGTGTTTTTTTTCTTTCTTTCTTTTGAGATTCTAGCAGATGGCTTTGAAATTGGTGGGGACTGGCATTGAACGAGTGCATGCATGTACGCATGCGTATTCTGAAGCCATACTAATATCTATTTATCAGTTGACCGCTTCTTTTGCTGAGGATGTTTGCAAGTACATGAGCTGTTCAGCGATGGCATCCTACATGGATTCGATCCGAGAATCAAGTAGTGAAGTAGATTCGTGCTTCGGCTAGCCATTGTCCTCCTCTCTAGAGTCATCTTCTCCCTTCGCCATCAAGGTTCACCCGTTTAGGTTTCAGGTTCATAGGTGCCCCTTGGGCTTAAAAGGGAGGTCAAGGAAGCAAAGGCATGGCGATGGGTGGCAGCAGGCTACGAGCAGAGAAAGGAGGTGGATGGTAACAACCAGCAATTGTGACAAGAAGCATGAGGTTAGGAGGTTGTGGGTTGTGGCTAACGGCGGTAGCCATCACAGACAAGGTATGGGGTGGTGTGGGGACGGATCGCTAGAGAGGAAGAAGATTGATGGTGCAGGAGGTGATTAGGATGGAGGGAGGGAGGGGAGACACACAGTGGGGGTGGAGCTAGCCAGCGTATCTCATCGGCATTGCCAGGAGCACCGATGTGGCAGTGAAAGCCAGTGCATGGGGAAGGGGTGGTCGTAGCGGCTGAGGGTTAGAAGAATTAGGGTTTGGAGGTGGAGGGAAGTGTATGGGAGAGAGGGGGAGAGATCTAGACGGTTGGGCGAAAATCCAACAATCCAAAAAATCGACTGTGATTTAAAAAGCAGACAACTATGTGATATTTGCTCTATTCTTTATATGTTAATGATCAAACATAAAAATATTTTACCAACACATGTCCAAGAAACACTTATATATTTCAATATGGAGCTACTATTTTTTCTAGTGAAAGGAATTACCTATGATTCGATGAAGATAGAAAGAGGGATATAAATTTTAACAAAATTTGCCAAATTTTCACTGAAATTTTGAATTTCAAGCCACCACAAAAGCCAAACTACTGTCCGAATAAAAAAATTGAAATTGCTACAGTAACCACTGAAATTTCATTTTTCTACAAAATTTCATGATTTTTGGCCAGTTTTCAAACTTTTAGGGTCAGATTTGACTGTATTTAGTCCAATAACCCTTAAGAGAGTCATCTTCCATGAAAATTTGTGGAAAAACTTAATTTTTGAGACATTTTAAAATTTGGTAGAAATACTATCAGATTTTTATAAAATTTTAAATGCTTGATAATAATATTAAAAATTTATGGTACTATATTTAGTAGTGTAGGATCATACTAAAATTTTTTCAAAATAACTGAAATTCATTTGTTATCTTTAAAAAATCAAAACTAGAGTGAACAAAATTGGGATAGTAACGTTGTTAGATTTTTATAAATTTTGTTTGAGTCTGATCATGATCTAAAATTTTTATGAGACATTGAGAATTGCCTCAGTACCATTTTATAAAATTTTTTTAAAAAATCAACTTTTTTTGTTTGGTCAATCAAATCTATGCAAGCATTGAACTTCATTTGTTATATTATATTTCAAAAATCAAAAAGAGAAAGAACACAAATATTACTGTTTCTTGTAAGAATTTTATAAATTCATTGAATTGTGATAACATTTAAAAATTTATATGATATCTTAAACATTTCCTTATCACATTTTTGTAATATTTTCAAAAATTTTAAACCTTTTTTGTTTACTAAAGCAAATCTATGTATTGATCATCACGCTTTTATGAGGACGAGTAATCGTCGTAATTTTCAAAACTTCTTTAAGCGTGATCATCATCTAAAAATTTTATATAAATATTAATATTACATAGGAACCATCCAAAAAAATTTTCAAAATTTTCTAATATGTTTTGGACTATTTTTTATTTTGTTCAAGTTTGCTAGTAGGCCTTTTAACACGGTAGTAGCACTTTTCAAATTTTTAAACATTCATGAAGCTTTATCATTATATTAAAATTTTATAAGAATATTAGTGATATATCATAACCATGAACAAAAAATTTCAAAAGTTTCTAACGTATTTTGAATCATTTTTTATTCGGTTCAAACTTGCGAGACAGCATTTTATCCTGATCGTAGAAATTTTTGAATTTTAAAAATTATTCAGACATGATAATCATCTAAAATTTCTTTGATAACATCCCTGATGTGTCAAGAAACTCCATAAAAAATTTCAAAATTTTTTGACAACATTTGTACTATTTTTTGTTCAGTTGAAATTTGCCAAAATTTCAGCAATTTTGCCTAAATTTCAAAATTTTCGTCCGAAATTCGGTTCAAAATTCCTAATTTGACTTTTGATTTTTGAATTTTATCCAAAATAACGAGATTTCACCGAAATTTTGGATTTCGATGAGGAGCGAGATATAAATGAAAACAAAATTTGGAACCCTGGATAGAAAGCATGTGGCCCACCACTATAGGTGTTACACTAACAAATGGCTGATACTGGGCGGAAGCATGGGCGAGCTGGCACAACGAGATCGACCTGGACCTCTTTAATGATTTTGCATTTCTGCTGGGCCACATTCTGCTTGCCGCCACTCGTGCTGCACAACATCCTAGTCGAGTGGAGGCATCCGCGCACGTCCCCCAATGCACCATCCTAGCTTTGCATACCTAGGTCGTGCGTGTTGCACACAAGGTTACAAATCCCACAAAATTTCATGAAATCTCATATATCCATCGAGGACAAGATTCAAAATTCTGGCCGGATAAAAAATGAAAAAAAAAATCAAAATTGCTACAGTTTTTTTTAGAAATTTAGGCGAGATTTAAGCGAATCTCATCGAAATATCAGGTTTTTTATATCAAAATTTGACTTTTTTGACCGGATTTGGCTCAATAACCCTTAAGAATGCCATCTTCCATAAAAATTTGTTGAACAACCAAAATTTTAGATGTTTTATAATTTCGGTAGAAAAACTGTCAGAGTCTTATAAAATTGTACGAGCTTAATAATGCTCTTAAAAATTTATAATCTTGGTTGAAAAAAAGCCGGATTTGAATTTTGATTTTTGTATTTCGTCTAGGATTTGTCCAATATTCTGAGATCTCAATGAAATTTAAGATTTCGCCCACCCCAAGACGTCAACCGAAAACGAGATTTTAAACCCAGGTTTCATGCTAAGAAGGTCACCGACACTGCATACTTCAACCTATGTCTTGTGTTCTCTGTAAAGATGCCTGTGTTGCAGCTCCGTTCCTCCTAGACCCATATTTTTTCGGTTGTTTGGGCTACGCTTACTAGCCCAAATCGACACACACCTAAACACGGCATGTGCGACCGCATTGGACTGTGCACACTCATTTTAACCCTTAGCTACCTATCTCGAGATTTATATTAGTCCTTTGTACAAGGGCAAGAGCCTATAAATACCCTTATGAGGGCACATTTGTATCGGATTTCTTGAATCAATACAACATCCCTAAATTGGTGTGCCTTATTGTTTGCTTGCTCCCTTGAAGGCTCTCCTTAAGGGTCTTCTCTCCCCGAGTCTAGCCCCCCAGTCGTAGGCAGGGTGGCACACCGAGAGAAGTAGGGTACACCTCATTGGATGCTCGAACCTATGTAAATCCCAATTGTCTCGTTCTCTCATGTACGTTGATCCGTTGAATAGCCGATGCACACCCCTACATGTGTGTTGTTGTTCACCTGTGACAAAACATATTATTTTGCTCTGTATTGGGGTCATACGAGAACTACCTTTATGTGGGGTTGTGGAAGCCATTTTAGTATAATTCCACTTATTAGGGTCCAAATCCTGGTGTCCACGTTAACGTACATGTGAGTGTGGCTCAGTTGAACAACACGTACTCCCGCTCTGTGAGGTTGTGCATTATTTGTGCTTGAATTTTGCAATTCTAGGTGCGTATTACATCTTTTTACTTGACGCTTTTGCCTTGTTCATAGTCTTCGAGATACGACTTTGATCGTTACTTTTTATAACTTCAAATTAATATATACTAATAAAATTGTAAATGTATTTTGAACAACAAATTTAATGACGCAGTTTTGATGTAGCCATCCTAGATAGTTTTGGTGGTTAAACTTTAGAAAGTTTGACAATATGGATTATATATAGAACGTTAAAAAAAGAGAAAGGATTACAAGACTTGAAAACAAAAACATAAAAGATACAAGGGAGTAGTCCATCAAGAATGACCAGGTACGTGCTGATTATTGAGCAAAACTTCCTTTCCCGTTCATACAGTGTTGACACAGAACAGATTAACGCAAACTTAATTATGCCAGGAATTAACTCGATCTATACAAGTGCGTACAAAAAGCACATCGTAAACCATAATCAAGATCAATTATCTACATCAACACTGCAAGAGTGTAGCCAATCCCTAACAGTACGTCACATTCGGCATGCACTGATGACTAGTGCTAATCAATTAAGCCCTAAGCTCAACAACTTCCAAGAGACCATGATGGCCTCCGAGCTGCCCCGCATCTCCTTCTCGAGCCTCTTCAGTACCGGCAGAGACTTCCCGGCGACGGTTGGCCGCAGGGCCACCTTGTACCTTGCGGGCCGGGGCGGAGCGGTGGTGTAGGTGTCGGACACCGCGGCGGCGTCAGCGTGCGACATCTTCTTCACCTGGTCCTTGGCGACGCGCACGGTCCGGAAGGGGTCATCGCGCGGAAAGTTGCCGTTGTAGACGACCTCCAGGTAGCCCTCCTCGGCAGCGGAGACGACGACCGCGCTGAGCCAGAGCACGAGACGCTGCCCCGTGGGTAGCTTCCCCACCGGCGTGCGCACGCGCACCTGCGCGCCCTTGCTGATGGACTCGGAGGCGGCTGACGAGGAGCGAAGTGGAGACTGGACGCGCTCCCGCCTCAGAGAGCGCATGGTCGACTCGGAGAGCGACGGCAAGGACGACTTCTTTAGGATGGCTCCGGCTGACGCGGCAGCGTGGCCCGATCGGGGGGCAGAGGACGCGAGCGACGGGCGGGCGCGCTCCCGGGGAGTGTCGTAGGCGCCGCTGCGTGGCGCGGGCGAGCTCGGCGCAGAGCAACGCTGCGGCGGCGAAGAGAGGTGTGGTGGAGAGGACCTCTTCGCTACCCCTCCTGCCGGCGCGACGGCAAGCCTCCTACTGTTGTCGAGATCGCGGCGGAGCCTGCGCAAGGTGGCAGATCGCACCATCATGGTAGGCATGGTGGCTTCGCTGCGAAGGTGAAGAGCGAATGGTTTTGCCATGAGGAGAGGACGGCGCGAGGGTTATATGGTCGGAGGTCTCCGGGTACGAGTCGGATTCGGAAGCGTGGGTTGCAAGCGATGGTGAGAGGGAGGTCAAGATGCAGATTCATTGACCTTAGCGCCGCATTCACAACTCATTCATCTCGCCCCTTCCTCCCCACACAACCATGACCGCGTCCGTGGCGCAGCGCTCCTCCTACAGCTCCTCTGCCATGCGCAAGATCCACCGCGACTTCGAGCGACGCAGGAAGATCGCCGTCGTGGCGAAGGGGGGAGTCGCCAAGAAGTCCTCTGCACCGCCTCCGCCGAGGAGATCCGCCGCGTTCCCGCCCGCGCCAGCCGGAGCGGCTATCAAGAAGTCATCCGCGCCGCCGCGCTCTGCTTCTATCTCGCGATCGCCGCGGCGTGAGCGCGTCCTGCCGCCGCTGAGGCCGCCTCTCCCATCGACGGCCGCCTCTGGGTTCATCAAGAAGGGTGCACAAGTGCGAGTCCGCACGCCTGCCGGGATTCTGCCAACAGGGCAGCGCCTCGTGCTCTGGCTCAGCGCTGTCGTCGTCTCCGCTGCAGAGGATGGCTACCTGGAGGTCGTCTACAACGGCAACTTTCCGCGCGACGACCCCTTCCGGACAGTGCGCGTCGCCAAGGACCAGGTGAAGAACATGCCGCCCACGGCTGCCGTCCCCGCTGTCGCGCCACGTCCCTCGAGTGACAAGGCGGTCCCACGGCCAACGGTCGCGGGGAAGTCGCTGCCGATGCTGAAGAAGCTGGAGAAGGAGATGAGGAACCACTCAGAGGCCATCTTGGCCGCATGGTAGTTGTTCGAGTAGGGATAATAGTCATCGTAGTGTAGGGATCAGATGAAGCCCTCCCTTTTTTTTCTTTTTGTTTTTGGGTTTTGATGGTTGTCATGCGGATGTTTTTGTTAGAAAATGTCATCCAAATTTTTAAACGTTGGATTAGTTTTCGAGATCATATTCAGACAGGAGGTAGGAGAGGGTTTTAATCGAATGGCTCTTTTATTTGATCTAATGGTCCGTGATTTGGATGAAGGCAATCAAGGCAGAAGGCACTGCAATGTAGTTAGGACAATCCTTGTATTGTAGGTGCAGTTCTCCATTCTTGGCACAAGAAGTAGAGTGGTTACTCTGTGAAATGTACTTATCGTTCAGTATATGTTAATGACATAATCATTTTATATTCTGGAGATGCTCTGTGTTCTTAAGTTTGTTGCATGAAAAAAGAACTCGGGTCTGCAATAATGTGACAATTGATGGTTCCTCACCAGTGTATATAGCTCGTGTGGAGTCCCAGATTGATGGCATAGAAAATAGTATGTTTTTATTTTAAAACAAAAAGATGATTTAACAATCATGTATGTCAAAATACCCAAACATACATATAAATAAAAACGATACATCCGCAAGCAAATTGCAGTGGATCTTGTAGTAAATTAGTAATAAGAGAGTGGAGTAAAGAACAGAGTTTGACGGAAATAACGACCATGTCGTTTGAAACAGAAAGGATTAAAGGCAGGCAAACTTGATATAGTATAGATTAAGGAAAACTTAATTATGTCAAGAATTAACTCGACACAAGTGCGAGTAACAAACACATCGTAAACAATAATCGAGAACTATGACTCACAACTACAATGCAACTTGCAAGAGAGTCATCCAACACTAGTACATCACAGTACTGCCTTCCATGACCGAAAAAAACGCAGGAAGACATTTGAAGTGACAGATATATCGATCATGTCGTTTGAAGCTGATGGAGATTAGGGTGTGCAGACGCATTGCTCCGCCTCCATCCATCCCGGTCAGAAGATCGTGCCGAGCTGACGTGGCGACCGCAGCTCGAATAGGATGAACTAAATAGGAAGACCAGGGAAGCTGAGGAGCCTGCCTGACTCCCCAAAGACACTGACCCTCGCTCCTTGTTGGCAGTTTAGCACAAGGCCTGCCATTTCTGATGCACAGACAGCCGGCAAATGCACCGCGCATGGCTTTCAGAAATTACTGCTCTAAATCAAGTAATTTTAAGAAAGGTACTCTCATTTGAGAGCGGCTTGGAAGAAGTAGATCATAGACACTGGAGTGCGTCCGCATGTAGTACGAGATGCTAATGTTTTGGGAAGAATTTGCATTGCCAATGTAGTACGAAATGCCAATGTGCGTCCGTATGTAGTACGAAAAGCTCGAATGGAGAGGACGAGGTCGCCGATCACCGTGCCACCTTATTTTCCCAACGGTTTGAGCACGTCGGTCGTTGGGCCGCCTTCTCCACCCACTTCGGTCGCCAGTAGAGAAGTCAGGGACATCAGTTGTCGGGACGCCTCCTCTACTGGAGGACGTCGGTCGCCTGATCGCCTCCTTTGCCCGCTTCGATCGTCGGCGGAGAGGCCGATGTCACTAGGCCACCTCTTCTTTGCACTGGATCTAGATCCGGGAGCACGGTTGCCAGACCGCCTCCTCTCCTCGCCGGAGAAAGCATAAGAGAAGAGGAAGTGGGAGAGATCTAAGGGAGAAAGGGAGAGAAAAAGGAGGAGGAATAGGAGCAATCGGTGGTGCGGGCGGTAGTCGAAGCGAAGCAGCTGCATCAGGCCGAGCAGCGGTGATCGGAGGAGGGGCAGCAAGCTGAGAAGGTGAAAGAGGAAGGTGTTCACCGGCGGCTTGTGTAGAGAGACTGCCGGTGAAGGGAAGGTGGCTTGCTCATGGGTCCCACCACTTCTTTTCTATTTATTTGGTAATTCAGTACATGTATTGCGGATATAGATGCCAAATTAGCACATTCTTGTCTATTAGGATGCCACTAAGTCTAAACCACCTCAACGTCGGTGACACGTTAGACAAAACCACTCTGGTTTGGTTGAGAGAAGTAAAGTAGAGGTTTCGTTAGTCTGAGGTTCTGATTCTATGTTAAAAATGAATCGATGCCAGAGATCGGAGTTGAAAAGGTGAACTTTTAAGAGAATCCAACGGAAATCTCACTGGAAATCAGCGAAAGCTCTACTTGATCAAGAAATAACATGGAAGAAACCAGAAGTACTAAAAATTACTTCTAAAAATCGAACTGTTCCCCACTGCTCAACACTAGAGGTGCAATCAGTTCAGATAATTTACAACCGACCGACCGACCAGATATGTTCAAATCGGATTCCGATAGTTTTTTTAAAAATTCTCGGATTCGGTATCAGTTTTGGATTCGGGGCAGCACTATCCGGCGGATCGGGATATCTCAAACTTATTTTCGGATATATCCAGATCAAATTAAATCGAATAGCTAATCACACTGCTTAGGCTCAGACTAGTGCCCCAGACACCTCATCCCCCCTGCGTGATCCGTCCAACCGGGCCAGGCCATTGACAACACGTGTGGACTAGGTGGCGATGACCACCGCCGGATCTGGCAGTTCCGAGCAGTGGTGATGGCTCGGAGGCGGAGCTAAAGGGAGCTGGGGAGGCAGCCAGTGGTGATGGAAGTCGCTGGATCTAGAGAAGGGGGTAGAGACGGGTTAGGCATCGAGGCAACGAGAGAAGTGGTGGCGTTTTCTGGCGATGGTGGCATGAGTTGGTTTAGGAAGGGGGTAGAGGGAGTAGACGGGAGTGGTGGAGGTGCCGGTGATGAAGGAAGCCACCGTGAGGCTGCGGATTTAGGCGGTTGTGTCGACGGCTTAGGGGAGAAGGAGAGAAGGGAGTGAGGGCGAGAGAAAGAAGGATGGAGCAAGCGACAACGGGAGAGGGGTGTGTGAGGGAAGAAGAGAGGGGAGCCGGGGGAGGGCTAGAGCCGTCGGTTGTGTGGGGCGAAGAGGGTGGTGGCAGCGAGGAGAAGGGCGAGGCGGGGTTCGGGTGTAGCAGCGCGCACACGCGCGAGAGAGAGATGGGGAAGGCGATAAGGTGTGGCGCCCAAATTGAGGAGAGGGAGTGTGTGAGGGAAGGAGAGAGGGGAGCTAGGGAAGGGCCAGAGCCGACGGTGGCGTGGAGCGAAGAGGGTGGTGGCAGGAGGAGAAAGGGGAGGCGGGTCTTGGACATAGCAGCGCACGTGCGCGCAAGAGAGAGAGATGGGGGAAGGGGATAAGGTGCGGCGACCGAATTGAGGAGAGAGAGGGGTGAGGTTAGGTAGGTTTAGTGTTAGGGTTAAAAACGAGGGAGGCGAATCAGGCCAGCTGGGCCCAAAAGAGAGAGAAGGGAGTAATTCGGATGGGCCAGGCAGGCCAAGCGTCCGAAAATAAAAGAAAAGGAGAGTGGGCCGAGAACAGTAGAAAATAAATCCAGACCTTATTTTTCTCTTTCTTTTTTCTCTTTGTTTTTCTCTTTTCTTTTCTCTAAATTAAATCATAAGCTAATTCATGTCATATTCTCCCGTGCTAAGTCACTTAGGCACGTAGGAACATTTTCAACACTGGTAAGCTAAACGGAGCTTACTCAGAGAAGTCGCCCTTCGACCATATCTTAGGAACTGATTGGTAGCATTCGAACTCATACGGCTGATTAATTATTGCTATATATGTGTTATATACAGTATCTATTTTCGTGCGATATTCGGTATCATATCGATTCCGCTCTGTATTCGCTTAGAATCTGTGACCGATATTATCTACAGTGTATTTGTATCCGGCACTATCTATATCTGACACTAAATCTGATAAGAAAAATATAATTTAGAATAAAAAATAAATATCCGACCAAATCAAACCGATTACACCCTGCTAAACACTGATCAGAGCGCCAGGTGACAGGGTCTGATGGAGTGATGCGCTTCGCATATGGTTTCATGGGTCCATCTGACATTGGGCTGCTGCATTCATTTTTTTCTGCCCTTTACGTAGTTCTGGCTCAAAACTTACCCGGGCCTGCCTCAATCCGGCCCAGTGTCGGATGGAGTCTTGCACAATGGCTCAAAACTTACCCGGGCCTGCCTCAATAATCCGGCCCAGTCTCGGATAGAGTCTTGCACGGAACCAAACAACTAGGCCGAACAAGCTTCAACATGTAACCAACCATTATTTTCGATACCGTCTATGTACCCATTTCCATTTTACAGTAAACGTAAGCAACACCAGGAACAAAGTCTACCATCAGGCAAAATTTGTGTTCTTCAATAGGTGGCGCGGCATGAATGCACCTAGCTAATTACGTACGTGCATGGGCCAGGGAGTCCTGCACTGCCTGATGAGCCGGTCACCGTGCGCACCGACGAGACGCACCGCCAGCTTCTCTCCCCGTGAAAGACGTACATCCGGACGTAGCAGAACACCTCGACGGCCACGCTCACCTCGAACGATCGCAGCACCATCGTCGTGCTGTTAACCGCCTGTTTGGTAGCCCGCTCGCGCTTGGCCAGCCTCGATTCATGCATTGACCGTGAGTAGGCGCGCGTTTGGTTGCCTGCTTCGTTTCCTGCGGGCCTGGCCCATCGCATGCACGCACGGCCGTTTTGTCGAGTGGCGCCTGACGCTGCGAGAGGGCGTGGCCGTTTCCGCGGGCGAGCTCGGCGAGCAGCAGCTTTGTACAGGAACCAAACACGCCATAGGGGTACTAATGGGCTGAAGCCAGCGCAAATCTAGTCCAAACCTAACATTTTTTTTTTATAGATTTATATCTAGTTTGATAAAAAAAAAAGTGGTTCTAACCTGGTCTAGCCCCAAATGAAAGTTTGGGTCTTAATTTAGGCCTTTACATCTGTCCCCAAATGAAAGTTTGGGTCTTGATTTAGGCCTTTACATCTGCAAACTGTTTGGTTGATGAATTAATAGTCTATGGTACAATATTTAAGTGATAAAACTAGTGCATAATTATATATCTTACTGAAAACAGAGGTTGAAAGTTAAAACTTAAAGTATACTGCTAAAATATGTAAAACAAAAAAGAAAGCGTAGTGTTAAAGGCAACATCAATTAGTTTACTTGATTGGTGATGAAAGATTTAGTAGAAAAATATAAGATCCAAGTCTGATCCAATTTGATCTAGATCTGGTCCAAATAGCTATGGATCCAAAATAAGTCCAATTCATTTGCAGTTTTGGACCAGCCTAATCCAAAAGCCTGTACCAACCCAAACCCATTAGCACCCCAGCATAAGTCTGGTCCAAACCTAATATTCTTTTCATAGATCTGTATCTAATCCGATAAATAAAAAAAGAGGTTCAAGTCTAATCTAGTCCCAAATGAAAGCCTGGACCTTGATTTGGGCCTTTGCCTAGACAAAATTGTTTGTTTGATGAGTTGATAATTTACGATGCAATATTCAAGTGACAAAACTGGTGTATAATTACATATCTCACTTACTGAAAATAGAGGTTGAAAGTTATAACTTAAAGTATGTTGCTAAAATATGTAAAATAAAAAAAGAAAGCACAGTGTTAAAGGCAACATCAATTGGTTTTACTTGATTGGTGGTGAAAGGTTCAGTAGAAAAAAATATAAGATCCAAGTCTAGTCTAATTTGGCCTAGATCTAGTCCAAATAGTTTTGGATCTAAAGTGAGTCCAATCCATTTGCAATTTTAGACCGATCTAATCTAAAAGCCTGGACTGATCCAAGCCCATTAACACCCCTACATGTCGTCCACCTTGGTCACCGCCACCAACGATAGCTCCTCGGCCACCTTCGTCATGTCCACCTCTGTCAACGGCTCGATCAGCATCCACATATCTCCTCGTTGCTAGTGGCAGAACTAGAAAACTTTCAATAGGAATATATATTTTACATATATAACTCTATAATCTTGTGCAATGATTTCGTAACATTATAAATCTAATACAAATAGTTCTAAGGTCTTACAAAACTCAAACCACCAAAATCGAAATCAATTAACAAATTTGATCCACTGAAGAGGAGAACACCTGACGTTTTTCATATTTTTTAGGGTGCTGGTGCAAACCCGGTGCCCCCACCTAATTCCGCCCATGCCCGCCGGCACCACTGTCACCCTCCATGAGCAACAAATTTTGAGTTTTGCTATGGTAGCCTTGGGGTATAACTAAACCAAGAGTTGTTTTTACGATATACTAAATTTAATATAGACCGTTTATTTTTTTATTTAATGGGTGAGATTAGCTAATATTTATTTATACTTCCTTTGTTAGCAGAGTAGTAGAAATACTCTTAACAAATTAATAACTAAATTTGATTTCTGCTGCCTATTATATATTACTAGTGTAATGTACCGTAAAATTTCTCTAAACCAAATGAGGGATTGGTAGGTCCACTAGTGTAATGTACTGTAAATTTTCTCTAAACCAAATGAGGGATTGGTAAGTCCCCTTTGATTATGGATGAAATCTCAGCCGGTAGGAGTAAAATAACCTGTGGTTTATGCACGCTTCATGTATGTTTCGATAGTCTAAATGTATACAGGTCGTTGCATTTTATATCAATTTAAGCTAGCATTTGATCAAAGATATTATCTAAAATATGTTATTTGCATATACAAAAATAGTACTGGTAAATTTGTCAAGAAAAAACTTCCATAACATTACACTTTTATAATTTTTATTTTATAATATTACACCTTTATAGCTTTTTTTCAAAAATACGATGATAAAATTTAATGGTCAAAATGATATTTTTGTTGACTTTGAAAGTCGAAAACGATTTCGTTTTATGACCTGATGAAGTAATGTTTATAGTGAGAGTGAAGAATCTGCTTCGTTAGACCTAAGTTTGTCCATATTTCGTTGTTTTTTTTTAAAAAACACGTAATTAGCGTTTCGAGCAAAATCTGGCTCGGATGAAAGGATGGGAAATTCGCCGGAGGAGATGGATCATGCAAGGCGTCGTTTTTCCTCCACAATTGAGGAGATGATGCAATTTTCGCGAAAATCTTCTGTTCCATTTATTGGCGGCAAATTCTGGTCCTCACAGAGTGATGCTGACTCTGATTCTGAGGGCAATCTTGGTGAATTGCAACCGGATATGCAGGTTTGTTCTCCAAAATGTGCTGATTTTAATCTCAATACTTCCAATCTTCTGCAGGGTAAGGTGCGACGAAGTTCAAGGGTGCAAGCCAAAGGTAATTGGCCTTGGAATAAGAAAAATGGTTGGAAGGGACCATTGCCAAAACCAAGGATTTCATCGCTGAGTACATTTGGAGATTACTTCCTGCCATTAGTTGATGATAGAGCATCGAGATGCAATCTGTTGAGAGACTCATATCAGCGTGTTTTTCGCTATGTTCCTGATAATTCGTTAGCCCCAGATTGTCCGCCTATCAAACTTTTGAATTCGGTTGTTGCAAATTTACCTGCTGGGCCGGCTCTGTTGGTAGGCCAGGAGCCTGTTGCTTCCGATTGGTCTAAACGAAACCTTGGTTGGCTCTTCTGCACCAGCAGCTGAACCATCGCAACTCTTCTCACGATTTTTGCTCATATTCTCAAGTACTCATGGCGGGTGGTGTGGCGGCGGCGGCTGGTGGCGATCGACGTCAAGGCCGCAGCTTTGGTGGTCAATTTCGAGCTGCTCGTGGTGGTCCTCGTCCCCCAAGATATAATGGTCGAGGTCGTGGATGGTATGGAGTCCGTGATCGTGTACAAGATCATGGGGGGCGCACTGATTTCCATAGCCGCGGAGTGAATGGTGGTGGCGCCTAGATTGCTGGCAATTCAGGGGGCTTCAGGGCTGCTACCGCGGAGAGGGCTCTAGAAGATGTTTGTTCCAAGCAAGCTACAGATAAGGGGGAAAGCTCTGGAGTTCAGTCTGGTAAACATAAAGGTAATCAACCTATCAATGAACCTGCTTTGAAGAAGAAGAAGAATTTCATTCTTTGTTGTGAGATATGCGAAGATGAGCATTACACTCTGCAATGTCCTTTGCTTCATGGACCAAAGCCTACTGCAACGTTCTGTGGTCTAGCTGGTGATGGTCTCGGTTTTTTTATATTCCTTTCACCACTGTTGTGAAGACCCCATGTAAGATTACTGCGACTGCTTTAATTACTATTGTTGAAGGTTCGGTTTCGGCGGAGTTGGTTAAAACAGAGTTGGCTTGGGCGATTCCGGTGAAATGGAATTGGGAGGTTCAGAATCATGCTCACAACTCTTATATTGTGCCATTCCCATGTTAGGTTGAACTCCAAAGAATGATTAGTATGAAGATACTCCGAACTGATAATAATGAGGGTGTAATGTCTTTTGAGGAATGGAACATGGAGATCACACCTAAACAGAAGCTTCAAAAAGTCTGGGTTCATGTCTATGGTGTACCATATGAGATTCGATCATTTTTATCTCTTTGGGCGGTTGGTTCTATTCTGGGAGTTACACAGCGAGTAGACATGAGATCGATGCGAAAGATTGGGGTAGTAAGACTATTGGTTGCTGTTCTTGATGTAAATTGCATACCGAATGATGCAGACATCGTGGTTGATGATTGTCTTTATGAGATTTTCTTCAAGGTTGATCATGTAATAAATGAAACAAATGGGGAATCAAAATGAGTTTGAGGATGCTGATGACCTGGATGACCCAGACAATAAATCCAAGGGCAAAGATCATGATATTGCTGATGCTGAAGCTGGTGATAAATATGGTACTTCTGAGTCTAAGCATAATCCCAGAGGTAATATTCAAATTGAGAAAGGTGCATCTTCTAATGCTCCAAAAGGTTCTGAGGTGCAGTCAGTTCATCAGGGTGTGGATTTGGTTGTCACCGGTTTGGAGGAAATAGGTAACAGGTGTGTGATTCAAGATAAAAAGCATGCTGATGATTTAGCTCTCAATTGCTTGGTGAGCCTGGATGAACTTTCAGTCGAAATTATTGATGATGGTTGTGAGTTGGTGCCGGCACAGAGGATGGAGGAGGAAAAATTTGCTATGGCTGCAAAGGGTGATGTTTCTGCGCTTTCTAAGCTTTTGCCTATTCCAGGTATTGGCTTGTCGACAAGTAATGACATTGCAAAGAGTAAGCCGGTGTCAAGTTCTGGTGGGTCACAATGTGTTTTGCAGCCTACGTTTGGTAATGAGGTTATGTCTGCGGCTCAGATTGTGCACAAACCATTCTCCTCTGAACCATCGGCACAGATGATGGAGGAAGAAGGCCTTGCTTCAATTGCAGTGGGTGAATCTTCTGTGATTACAAAGCAGCTGTCTGTTCCTAGATCCGGGTTGTCGACCAGGGCTTTTCAGTTTTCTCCTGGGAATGATTCATTCGATAATAGGGATGATGCTGACATTGGAGACAATTCAGGCTTTTCTGAGAAAGAGAATATTACTAGTGACATTATTCAGAATAAAAATGGTATGTCCACTAGTGCTCCAACAGGTTATGTTATGCAAACTGCCAGTGGTTCATTTGTTGCCGAGTTGGATGACAAAAGTAACAGTGTTGTGTTTGAAACTACAAATCAGTCACTTGATTTAGCCCTCAATTGCTCGGAAAGCCCAGGTGCACTTTCTATTGAATATCATGATGCTGACAATGAATTGCTTATGGCAGATGGGAATTTGGTTTGGGATAATTCTACGCCTAAGCCTCTATCTGGGGCTGGTGATGTGCGTCTGATTGCACCACATCCATGTTCCTTTGTTCCGCGTGATCAGGTGACGGAAGTGGAGGAGCTGACTGTGACTGCTGTGGGTGAATTTCCGGTTGGTATGAAGTTACAGGATTTATCTTGCCGCATGCTGCAAGCTTTATGTAAGAAGAACAGTATCCCTACTAATACTTCTGACATGACCATGGTGAATGCTCTCCAATTGTTGGATAATATCAATGGTTGGGGAGAGATTGTTCTGCTTCCATCAGCTGGGATTCATGTGCCACAAGGTAGATCAAGTTCGAGGAAAGCTGCTATGGGAGACACAAACATGCTTGTGAAAGCGATGAAGCTGGCGGATAAAAAGAATTCTTTGGTGCCAGGTAAATGCCCATCTATCCCGTCCATTTCAGATTCTGAATTAACTTCTAGAATTGCAAAACTAGGGGTTTCTATGGGGAGAGATAATAAAGCTATTTCCTCTGCTATTATATCTCTTAAAAACATAGAGATAGATAGGATAAGTGTCTCGACTAAAAATAGAAGTATGAGTCGTAAATTCTCCTCACCTAAAAATTACTTGGATGAGGAGGAAGGGGATACTGTAGAAACTAAACTCGAACACATTCGCAATGAAATTGAAAAGAATGTGTTTGAGGAGGGCTTTGATCATATTTGTTGTGATCTGGTTGCTTCACCTCGAAGAAAAAAATACAAACCAAGAATTATTAATAGAGAGGGATTGATACCTAAAAAACCAAAAACACCATCTAAGTTGAGTTTCAAATGAAAAGCGTTTTCTGGAATAACAGAGGTCTTGGAGACTTGACTAAACATAGGTACTTACAAGATATGGTGAAAGAGGAGCAAATTGATTTTATTGCTCTTCTGGAAATGGGTCGGGATCATTTCCCGGATAAGACCCTGAAAAAATTATGTGGTGGTAAACAATTTATTTGGCACTGCATGGCACCTCATGGTCAGTCAGGAGGGATGCTTCTGGGGGCTGACTTAACGGTGTATGATATTGGAACCATCGAGGAAGGGGACTTTTATATTAAGTTCACTCTTCATAATAAAAATGATGGTTTGAAATGGGTGTTGTTTGCTATTTATGGTCCAGCGCAACAGGAATATAAGGAAACCTTTTTAACTGAAATGGCACATATTTGTAGTAAAGAACAGTTACCGTATATTATTGGGGGGATTTTAATATTATACGTGGTCCTGAAGATAAAAATAAAGATAACTTTGATAAAAAATGGCCGGATCTTTTTAATATGGTTATTCAATCTTTGGATCTCAGAGAAATAAAGTTGTCGGGTCGGCAGTATACTTGGGCAAGTAGTGGTGATAATCCCACTTTTGAGAAATTAGATAGGATATTGGTCTGTACTGAGTGGGAAAAAATTCCTTTCACTGTTGTGCAGGCTAGAGATCGGAGTACTTCAGATCATACTCCATTGCTTTTGAATACTAGGGTTTCGTTTCATAATAGAACGACACCATTGTTCAAGTTTGAACGTGGTTGGTTCATTAGAGATTGTTTCTTTGAGTTGGTTGCGGATAAATGGCAATCAGAGACTCGAGGGGATACTGCTATGGAAAAATGGCAGAATAAGATTCGATCTCTTAGGCAATTTTTAAGAGGATGGGCTAAACACACGGCTGGCCATAATAAAAAGGAGAAGAAAAATATTATTTCAATGCTGGATGACCTTGACAAAAAGGCAGAACATAGTGTTCTTATAGATCATGAAGTAAATTTGAAAAACTACCTAAACAATAGATTGATACACTTGTTGAGGGAAGAAGAAATTAAATGGTATGAGAGACCTAAAACAAAAGACCTTTTGAAAGGTGATGATAATGCCCAATATTTCCATTTAGTTGCTAATGGCAAACATAGAAAATAATACATATTCCAATTAGATCATGAAGATAGTATAATAGTTGGTGATGCTGAATTGAAAGCGCATATCACATCCTAATATAAAGGTTTGTTTGGACCACCAGAGATTAATAATTTTAGTCTGGTGGAGACATATAATCATGATTTGCCTCAGGTAACTGCTGAGGAAAATGACATCCTCATTGCACGTTTTACTGAAAAAGAGGTTAGAGAGGCGGTTTTCCAAATGGAACACAATAAATCGCCTGGTCCTGATGGTTTCCCATCTGAATTTTATCAGGTTTTCTGGGAGATTATAAAAGGGGACTTGATGGCGATGTTTAATGAATTTTATCATGGACACTTACGTCTATTTAGCCTCAACTTTGGAATAATTACGCTTCTTCCAAAAGTTAAAGAGGCTACAAAAATACAACAGTATAGACCTATATGTTTGCTCAATGTGAGTTTCAAAATTTTCACAAAAGTGGCTACTAATCGACTCATGGGAGTGGCCAATAAAGTAGTAAGACCATCTCAAACAGCGTTCATGCCAGGTCGCAATATTGTGGAAGGCGTGGTGGTATTGCATGAAACTATTCATGAATTAAATTCTAAGAAGCTTAATGGGGTGATATTAAAACTTGACTTTGAAAAGGCATATGATAAGGTAAAATGGCCTTTTCTTCAACAAACTCTTCGCATGAAGGGTTTCAGCCATCAGTAGTGCTTATGGTTGATCATTTTGTCACTAGTGGAAGCGTGGGCATTAAAGTTAATGATGATATAGGACAATACTTTCAAACTAAAAAAGGGCTCCGGCAAGGTGACCCCAAGTCCCCTATACTGTTCAACATTGTGGCTGATATGCTTGCTATTTTAATTAAGCGAGCGAAAGAAGATGGCCAGATTAGAGGAGCTATTCCTCAGCTTATAGAGGATGGATTATCGATCTTACAATATGTTGACGATACTATTCTTTTTATGGATCATGATATCGAACAAGCTAAAAACGTGAAGCTATTGCTCTGTGTGTTCGAACAATTATCGGGATTAAAAATTAACTTTCACAAAAGCGAGATTTTTTGTTTTGGTAAAGCTAGACACCAGCAACAAGAATACACTGATTTGTTTGGCTGTGGTATTGGATCTTACCCGTTTAGATACTTAGGTATTCCGATGCACTATCATAAACTTCGTAATGCGTACTGGGGTGTAATTGAAAATAGAGTTCAAAGAAAATTAAGTCTGTGGAAGGCTAAGCAACTCTCTTACGGGGGTAGACTGGTACTCTTAAATTTGGTGCTAAGTTATCTTCCCATGTTCATGATATCCATCTTTGAAATTCCCAAGGGTGTTCTACAAAAGCTGGATTTTTATCGCTCTAGGTTTTTTTGGCAAGGCAATAATGAAAAGAGAAAATATCGTCTTGCTAAGTGGAACATCCTGTGTCGTCCTAAAGATCAAGGAGGACTGGGTATTATTGATTTGCAGATTCATAATAAATGTCTCCTAAGCAAATGGTTATTTAAACTGTTGAATGAGGATGGGATCTGGCAGACTTTGCTTTAAAATAAATATTTAAGTTCTAAATGTTTGTCCCAAGTGCAT
Source organism: Guadua angustifolia (assembly GCA_036346375.1). Taxonomy (NCBI): domain Eukaryota; kingdom Viridiplantae; phylum Streptophyta; class Magnoliopsida; order Poales; family Poaceae; genus Guadua; species Guadua angustifolia. The sequence continues at coordinate 11,348,177 of CM070513.1, read as the reverse complement.
ATTAAACCTGGGGACTCACATTTTCGGAAAGGGCTCTTAAAGGTCAAGGAGGATTTTCTAGAATGTGGATCTTTTCGGATAAGAGATGGTTCACAAACAAGGTTTTGGGAAGACACTTGGGTAGATGCTACACCACTTAAGGTACAGTTTTCGAGCCTATATCAAATTGCCCATTACCCATATGATACTGTGGATAAGGTCATGACTCGGATGCCACCAAATATTACTTTTCAAAGATCATTATTAGGGGATAAATTGACGGCATGGTATAATCTAGTTGCAAAATTAGCTTATTGTTAGCTTACCGATGGAAGAGACATTTTTCACTGGGATCTTCATACACATGGACAGTTCTCTGTACGTTCTATGTATATTTTTTGATGAACCAGGGTACTCCTTTCACCAGTAAATTCATTTGAAAGTTGAAACTTCCTTTTAAAATTAAAATTTTCCTCTGGTACTTACAACGAGGAGTCATTTTAACAAAGAATAATCTAGCTAAAAGAAATTGGAACGGGAATCAAAAATGTTGTTTCTGTAATTGTAATGAAGCAATAACACATTTATTTTTTGATTGCCAGTATTCAAAAACTATTTGGCGAATCGTGCATATTGCTACTGGTTTACCATCCCCGCAGTCTTTGACGTATATGCTTGGTCATTGGTTAACTGGTCTTGCGAAGGGTGTAAAGAGACTGATTTATGTGGGGAGTGCTGCCCTATTATGGGCTATTTGGTGTACGCGCAACGATCTAATCTTTGCGAGAAAACAATTTTCTTCTTTTATGCAGGCTATGTTCAGGGGGACATACTGGCTGCGGTTTTGGGCCCTATTGCAGTCTGAGGACAACAGGGAGACCATTCGACGGGTATGCAATGCATTGGAGGTTGTGGCGTTGGATTTTTTTTGCCAAGAATGGATGGAGAAGCAATTATAGAATTTGCTTTTAATTTTCTTATCTCTTTGTCGCTTTTTCAATAATGATTTCGGATGTGATATTTGTAAGAACTCAGCTGTGTGCAATCGTAGAGGCCGGATTTTAATCCTTTATCTAAAAAAAATGCATGCTACAATGAGAGGTAATTTGAATGAGCTAAACGATAACATGTATACACATGAAGGCTATACATTAGCAACAGCTAGATCTATTCTTACGAGTTACATCATTACTCTATATTTTTTTTTAAATTGTATAAATATTAAAGTATAAATAATGAATATATGATAATTATTTATTATTTTATTTACTTTAAAATTTAGATAACTTAGACTAAGAAGGAAAGCATAGAATTACAACCCTAACTTCAAACTAACCTGTACGTGAAATCTGAACGCGCATACTCTGATACATTGATGTACATCAGTACATGGATGGCACCGAAGAATAGTCGCTTTCTGACAAGGCCGGCCTCTGATCTTGCCCTGCATTCTTTGTGCAATCGTTGCATAAAACACGGGTCGTGTCACGCCACTCGTACGCGAAGATGCGCGAGAACCACTACAGATCGCGGTCGTGCGTCAAAAATCATGGCCGTCGCGTCAGACGTCCCGCTCTCCTTTTCCTCCCCCGCCTCAGAATGTCGCGTCGCCGAGCCGATTTCTTCTCCCCGTCGCTCTGCAACCGCGCCCCGTCCGTTCCTTCCTCCCCTTGCGGTCTTGCCCCAGCGCTAGAGGTGGGCACTGGACCAAACTATTTTAGGTCGGTACGAGACACGTTCGATCCAGTCCGATCTATGGCCCAGCACGGTACTGTTCTAAATGGGCCGGGATGGCACGGCACGGTTATCCGGGGGTGCCGGGCTGGTCAACCGGGCACGATGGGCGACCCGGCCCGGCACGGCCCGAAATAGGCACGCACCTGTGTTGTATGTGTGGGTGAGCAAATCAAGGAGTAAAGGAAGAAAACTCTGGATGAACTGGAGAAAAGAAAAAGAATGCATTCATGCGTTGTATGTGTGGGTAAGCAAATCAAGGAGTAAATGTATGACTGCATGCATGTGACTGGAAGGAGCAACTGACTTAAGGAAATCGAGAAGAATAAACACAATAAGATTTTGTTTCGACCGGAGAAAAAGAAAGTCCTAGACAGATAAAGAAAAAAAATCAATCCATGATTATTTTCTCTTGTAGTAATAGTATAAATGGGCCGAACCTAGACCGGCACGGCACGAAGCAGACACGAAACGCAAATGGACCGTGTTTAGACTCGCCGAAGGCGAGTCGGGCAAGCCCGGCCCGGCACGACGAGCACGATAAGCCATCACGGCTCGACACGGTTTAAGCCCGAAGAACGATAAATCCGTGCCGAACCAGTCCGACCCGACACGACGCCCGCCTCTACCCAGCGCACGTCGTAGAGGCCGGCAACGAGCAGCGCGCCACCGAAGATGCTGCACCCAGGGGGCAGATTGAGACTAGACGTTTAACGCATCGGAGATTCGGAGGCAGCGAGGTGACCTTTGTTCGGCCCCCTTTCCGCTCACTGGTTGTGGCCTTGACTATTACTTTGCGACGCCGTGCACTAGTGACTAGTCAAAACAAGAGATTGAAACAAGGTTTGGTTTGATGGTGCAATTGTTCCTAGGCTGACGTCTTCTCCCGGCACGCAGGGGCGGTACAGGGGCGCTGGGCCCTCCAAAACTCTGAGAAATGTTGCGACATCGTTTTTTTTAAATGATCAAATTTGTTAGATTGAATTAGTTTTGATTTTAGTAGTTTGGGATTTTTAAGGCTATAGAACTATTTGTATTGTATTTTTAGTAAATTTCAAATATATATTGGATTTGATGTTATGAAATCATTATACAAGACTATAAAGATGTACGTGTAAAGTGTGTACCCATAAAAATTCTTCTAGTTTTGCCACTACCGCTAGGAACGAGGCAATCACCATTGTGATGACAAGGCTCTAAGGCATGGGCATGGATAGGAAGATGGGGCCTTTCTTTTCGATCACCTAGATCTACAGGTAGTATGAGATCGCTGCAACGACGACGCGCTGCTTGCCGTCACAACTCACAAGCACGCCAACTTGCCAACACTATGGCGTACCGGCCTAAGCGGCATGTTTGCTTGTTGCCGTGCCACGCGCGGCTTAGAGGCTATTTGGAGGGCTATGCTTCAGTCTTGAATCAAAAGTCCCCAAACAGTATGGCTGCAACCATAGCAGCTGTGAAGCCAAGCTATAGCAAAAACACCACCAAAGCTGTAGATGGTGGAGAGGAGTTTTTTTAACTGTGACTTCGCTCGACCGTCTCCCCGCACAATCGCCTCCCAACTCGGTTGCCTTCTCACTCGGTTACCTCCTCAAAAGCTATAGCTGCAACAGCCAGTTTGTCAAACGACATATCAAGAAAAATCATAGTCACTTTTTACCGTTGTTTTACAGCATAATAAGGCAAAAGCAGCTTTTTAATCCAGTCGTATCCCCAACAGACCTAAGCTGTGCGCGTGCGTGGCGACACGGTCACCTACAGTGGAACGCCTCCTCCGTCCGGTGGTCAGCACGCACGGCCACTGGAATAAATCGCTCGTACTGCGTCGTCGATCGCCACCCACCCGCCGGTGCTCTTCCCTCACGGATAGACGCTACGTGCGTCGATTGGCTGCTGTTGGGTCGATCGATTCGGCTATTGGTGCCTGGTGGTTGCTTTAGCAAATCCAACTCGACAGTGCGCGGCAGCAGGTAGCGAAATTGTCTTTTCTGGACAAGTGATACCAACTTACTTTAATCATGGAAAAGTTGAATGATCACGAGATTAAGCTAGACATGGTGGTGTCCGTACGGGCAATGGAAGCCTTATTCATGTATCTAAGTACTGATCGAATTTGTTTATTTTACACAGGACAGGATATGAGCATACGACTATACTAATGGCATGAGAATGGTTGCATGGATGGCTAGCAACACCGACGGTGTTGCAGCCTGTTTGTGTTCGTGTCCAAGATTTACCGGGTTGCTCATTTCCTCTCTTAAGTGAATACCAGAGCTCTCTACCAAATTTTTTTAAAAAATACTAATGGCATCCATAATATGCATGAAACTGTGGAAGGCACTACCACATTTTGCTGTCACTTTGGCCATCATGGCATCATGGCAAACACACAATACATATACAATGATATCCCATCCGACACTGTAAAATAATGAATAAGTCTATTTTACACTCCTAAACTGTTCAAAAAAACTCATTTATTATCCTCAATTATAAAACTATGTAGTGAGTACCCCGAACTTATAAAATCAGGTCAATTAATTTACACCATATGGTGGTTTTGAGAGTTGTTTTGCTAACAGAGATCAAACGCAAGTTGGTTTTTGTCATGTTAGTAGCTATGTCATCAAGTTTTGGCAAATGAGGATTCAATTAAAGGGTATGAATATCCATATCATTAACTTCTTTCTCACCCCTTTTCCCTCTATATACATTCTCTTTCGTCTTTTCATCACCACTTCTCTCATTTGGATCCACATCAGTAAAAATAGATAATATGACTGTCAATATGATAAAAACCACCTTGAGTTGGATCTCCATTAGTAAAATCGCTATCCAGACTACCGTAGGGTGTAAATTGACCTAATTTTATAAGTTTCGAGTGCTGAATACGTGGTTTTATAGTTGAGGATGTTAAATAGACTTTTTAAAAAGTTCAAATGTGTAAAATGGACTTATTCTGTAAAATAGTTCATGCTGAAGCAATGGTGTAGCCAATAGGGGGGCTTGAGTAGGCTCACGCCCACCCCCTGATGCTAGTAAGTCCCTATCTCTTAGTTAGTCATTGTAGTTCTAATTTCAATCTTACGTATAAGATCATATTTTATGAGAGAGAATGAGGAATATATATATATATATATATATATATAGGAAGGGTGTTTTGTACACCCAGGAGTATGTACTCCCATACCTCTACGTCCTAGCCCCAATCTGCTGCTTCACGGTGGATTTGACTCAACCGCCTACCAATCCACCAGATAGGAGATGCATGCGCCTAAGCTTCCAGATTGATTTGGATTGAACCGAGTACATACTCCCGTAGTACTAAAGCATTTTTATATATATATATATATATATATATATATATATATATATATATATATATATATATATATATATATATGTTAATTGAGAGAATGAAATTGTAAAATTTTGTATGTTAATTTTCATTACGAAATAACATTTCTACAAACTGAATTTGATTGTTTGAGAATGAATATATGAATGGGAGGACTATCTGACTAAGAAATTGACAACGAGTCAAATTGATAGAATGAATCTGCTTTCTTTGTCTATTTAACTTCACAATTGATTTCAATCTAAAACTACTGTGATTGTGAATTTCGCATGCGTGATACATAAATCGACTTGTTTGCAACGAATTAGCTATATTTAAGATTGTCCCGAATAAAATTTTGTCATGCGTCCACCGCTGCCCGCAGGTATGGACCGTGAGCTTGTGCGTGAGGCTAATGGTGCCAGCACATGCCATGACAGCGTCGATCATGTGTGTATCAATCTACAGTGTCAATGCGAACAGCTAAGAAAACTTAGCCCTACAAGTCCCTCCTCAATTTTTATCTTAACTTCGCCACTGTCCTGTGAAGCCATGCAGAGGCTCACTAAAAGCGACTGAATTCTTTTATTCATATCAATGGGTGTATGGTAATCGAAAGGAAGCATAGTGCCAGAAAGTATATACAATGCCAGAAAGTATATACAATGGCAAATCATCATCTGATCGTCTTGGATCAAATGCATGCCACCAGTTCGGTGAGTAGATCTGCACACGTTCCTTTCAAACCATCTGAAACCAGTAGGGTAGCGTGGTTTGACATAATCTTTTCTGTCACGTCACTTGGCTCAGACATTTGCTGCCTCATCATCTGGCACTTGAGCCTCCTTGTCCTGCAGCTCCAAGCCAGGCTTACCAGCACTTGTCTTGTTCATGTCATCTTGTTCCTCTATGCTTTTTCCCCAGAGAACATTGTACAGGCCTCCAATCAGTAGTATCCCAGCAAAAATACTGCACAATCAGTACAACACAAAGCAAAGGAGTTCATACAGGAAAATTTGCACATTCTTCAGTGTACTACAAGTCTATCAGTAATTAAGGATACACACATACCTCCCTAGGCTAACTGCATCCCCTAAAATGAATGAGGATATGATGATTGTGAATATCAAAGTAAGCGGCATCGACATGGCGAGGAACACTGGCCCCCTCTTCGCGATCGTCCACATTTGCATGTAGTACGAAAGTGCGGTCACAATCACGCCCTGCAATGTTGTTTCATGGAGGAACATGCATTTAGTATTTGAGTACACAATATGAACTCGAACATCGAGTCAGAAGCTCAATTACGCTGTAGATTATCGCAGCAAGGCTAACATTCCAGCCCAGCTTCCACTTGGAGAAATCTCTCTCGGCTGCAACCGCCACAACAAAGGCTTGGACCGACGCGCACGAGACCTGTAGTGTGGTGTTCATCAATTTGGAAGTGTCTTCTATCAGTGGTCCCTGAAAATAGATCAATAAGTTGCACTTACTCGATGAACGTCAAGGCCTGAAGTGCTAATTAAATCTGAAGTTTGAGTGCATATATACCTGAAGTACTGTCCATAGGCCTGCTAAAACATTAGAGAATGTCAGGAGGAAAATTCCAAATACCCATTGCGTCTTGGAGTGGGTGTTTGCTCCAGGGGAACTGCTGCCGCCATGCTGAAAGAGGTGGTGATGGTTGAAAGATTTGAACATTGGTCCCTCGTAGAAGGCCAGCACGGTGACACCGACGATGCAGAAAAGAATGCCCGCGGCTTTTACGTTGCCATGGAACTTCTTCAGTTTCATAGATTCCATCCTGTCACAAGGAGTATGTTTCTTCAGGACTGGAATCGAGAATTATAGCTTGTTTGTTCTCAGTTCTGATGAAGTGCATGTTTCTGAATTCTCTTACGTGTAGATAGGTCTTCTTTTCAATTACTTAGAGGAATCAATTTCTTATTTTCTAAGCCAATTAAAAATGCATTTACTTGATTTAGATAGAAAAGCAAGATGGTTGATTTCACTTCCGGTGCTTCTTACATGACAAAAAGCCTGCAAAATGGGAGAAAATAACGTTGCCATTACCCAAACATGACAGCCAGGATGAAGATGACCACTGGTTGAACGTTGTACAGTGCTGATGACGATGTTGCTGAAGCATAATTGAGACCAAGGTTAAATAAGTCGCCAGATGCGGTCACCCTGAGAAACAAAAAAGTAAGAAAATCCACCAGGTCATAAGCAATTAATTCAAAAGTCGTTAAATATGTTAAGAACTTCAGATATAGTGGCAACTTTTCTCTTTTAACGGCTTCAAGAGTTAGGTCAAGCCATATACAAGGTGCCTAAAGGCCTGTTGCACTCTTTGCATGAAGTGTGAAGTGTGTGATCCGCTGTTGAAGCAACCATGACACCAAGCCACTCAATGCAGGACAGTATGACCAAAATGCAGAAATTGTGGAAAAGATTTCAGATCACAATGGAACAAATCAAAAGATGGCTTGTGAGTTGTGAACCCTTATTTAGGGGTGTTTTTCACAGCTCTAGTTCCACTAAAATCTGTAGAGTTAGTGGAACAAGGTATTTCTAGCTCCAAAAATTTTTAGAACAGAAGTTATGTGGTACATTAAGAGTGTTTAGGTGGGCTATCTTATTTACATTTTAGACTAAAAGTATAAACTTAATTCACTTTATTTTAGCTTACAAGCTCCAGATCTGAGATGGAGCTGAGATCTGGAGCACTGTCAAACAGAGCTTATTGAAAAGTGGCAAGTTAAAGAAAGCTGGATTCTTCAATAAATATCATTCCCCAGACAAGACGACTAGCTCCTGAATGAACTTTCTTTTGGAAGAACAACTCCTACATGAACTAAGTAGCACCGCAATAACAATTGAATTCATGCTAATAGTTCAACCTACCCATATAAGGCGTGTATGAACATTTTCCCTGAAATTTTCAATGTCACCGGTTTAGCTTTTCGCCTGCGCAACATAAGCATCAGAAACAGAAGACAGTAAATTAAAACAGTCAGACAAGTAGACATCAAGGCACTGTTACCTCTCTAGAATAAAAGCTACAGGGATCAAGACGAGTGCAGCCGTGGTATGCCGATAGAACACAAACACCAAGGGGTTCAGGCCTTCATCCAAGGCCACCTTGCTCATGACATGCATGCCAGAGTACATGAGCCTGATCAGAACAACCGCGGCATAGGCCTTGGCGCTACCAGCCATCTTGGCAAGCACTTGCTGCAACACTGGAGCTAGACCCTCGGAGCTATGCAACTTATATATACATTGCCAAAAGCACTGGCACGACAACCTAGTAAGTAATAAGAAGCACATGCCTTGTTCCGGTGTGCATGCAGGACATGGATAATCCAGCTAGTGCATCATCACCTAATCAGTGATGCACCAATGGGGGAAGAAGAAAGCGGATGGAAAATGCTGGGCACTAGGATGAGTCATGCTAGCGGAATGGGGAGGAAATTTGGTGAGGGGTGATCTGAGCATCCACTGATGGAAAGGAAAAAGAAGTTAAACAAGTGATCTGAGTCGATCCCAACTTATTTCTTAGAAGCATTAATTAGTGGCTCAGGTGTTGACATTTGGAGCCTCAACGCCACTACTTTCTGTGCAAAGGCAAAGGTTTGCATAACAAACACTGTTTCACGTCAACATTATATATACACATATGTTGTGCTTCTTCTTAAAGGGGACATGGGGATTAGTGACTGATGGAACAATCACATGTAGATCCACAACAGAAGTGCATGTTGTGCTGGTTCTAAATGTCCCAATTGTGCACCAGGTCTGTTTGGATAACAAATGTAGATGGTGGTAGTGCGTACCTATGTTTCTGATCTTCTTAAACCTAAGAGGCATTATACAACTGTAATGATGTGATGATTTAGGTTTGCCTAGCTTGCACCTAACATAATTAGCACGAGAGTTCCTTTACAATGGATATGTGCGCCTCTTAGAAGGTAAACTCAGTTTTAGATTGTTCAGGCATGTATTAGCGAGAAACTTGTACAATTATGCTTCTATAGAAGGTAACTGATGTGATCCCGTGATATCGAAGGCAAAATAAGCTGGAGATGCCAATAGTTTTTTGTTTTGTTTTTCTTGTCTCGTTTGTCGAAACTGGGCATGACATACTCAAGCTGGCACAAGCAACTTCTGGTATGTATAGATTTCAATAGAAGTTTCAAATACAAAATGGCCATAGCAATTTTATTCTTTCTTTAGAAGAAGTGCCGCTTAACACAATATATCATCTGAGCCTCAGCAACAGAAAGATCAAAGGATCAAATATCAGAAAATCCACAACTGAAGCCTGTAGGATCGGATGGCGTCAATCAGAGAGGGGTGAATGATTGCGCGGAAGCTAAAATCTTTATACTTAAACTTTTTGAAACACCCCAATTCAAACTCAAATTGCTTGAAGACCGGTTCACGAAGTTGGGAGACCAGCTTAGAAGTCTAGGCGACCAGTAGAGCACTTGGGTGACCAGTAGCACACTTGGGCGACCGGTTTGAGCACTGGCGACCAAGAGGATACTTGGCGAAGCGGTTCGGCACCTGGCACCAAGAGGACACAGGAAAGCAGTAGAGCACCCGGCGCACCAATAGGACACTTGGGCGAGCAGTAGGACACTTGGGCGAGCAGGTTGGGCACTTGGGCGAGCAGTTTGGCACTTGGGCGAGCAGGTTGGGCGACCACGTGAACAGTTGGGCGACCACGCGCACAGTCTGGGCGAGCAGACCGATATATGTCCACTAAAATAGAAATTCCTGAAGATCCAGCCGTTGGATTGATGTGAAATTTTAACTGTAGAAACTAGACTTAATTCCACAGCTAACACAAAAAGAATTAGGTCGATCGGATCTATGGATCTAAAGTTATGACCTTCGCAAGATGACTGAATTCGGGCAACCACGCGAGCAGTCGGGCGAGCAAGACATCAATCTGGGCGACCACAAATTACCAAAGATCTAACCGTTGGATTGATGTGAAATTTTAACTGTAGAAACTAGATTCAATTACGAATCAAATCCAATAAGAATCAATCCAATCGGATCTACGGATCAAAAGATATTACCTTCGCAAGATGATACTTTTGCAAAGAACCGAACTCCGTGATGAACTTCGTGACTGCTGCTGCGATGAACAAAACTTCAAGCGATTGATCAACTATGTCGAAGCCAAGAGCAAATCACAACCGCAAGAAGAAACTCTCTGGAAGATTGATTTTTATTTCATTGTCTAAAGTACTCCAATACAAGAGTACAAACCTTCAAAACCTGAACGCTCCAAAATAAACGGGGGACACCTCCCCTTATTTATACAGAGCAATCCTAACGAGATAGAATACAACTCCTCTTCCAACATGGAAAGAGTCTGTATACATCTCAACTTGGTCCAACGTGGCCAAAAACAACTCTTGCACGTATGTACAGCCCACCTGCTGTAATTACGTGACTAACCAGCAACCTTGCACGCATGAACAGCCCACCTACTGCGCATACGTGACTAACCAGCCTTCATGTGCATGTTCTCTAGCCCAAACGTCTCGCATGACATCCTCGACCACCAGGACCTCGATTCCTCCCTGAACCTAGTCCCGAACCTCAGTTCCTCTATGAACCTAGTTCCGGTCCCGTCATCGACCACGTTCGCCCTCAAGCAACACCTGCACATGAATAAACATAGAAACCGTGCACGAGCACAAGTCCACGACTTGACTCAAAGTCAATCCATGCAACCACTCACACGAGTACATTGCATCAAGCAGAATCCATCATGCTATCACCAGCACAATAATTATCTCAACATGGCACATGCACAAGCACCACACATGCTATAATCAAAGTCACTATACAATGACAATTTCACCATTCAACCAATTTTTCATCACATGATCTCACAAAGCCTCCTAACGTTTAGCTAATGGGGCTCGAACCATGGCCTTTAGCCACCTTCAGCTGTTGGACAAGCTACCTGTTGGCAGAAGCAAATTCGATTCTATATATATTCACGTTTGAATAGTACAAGTTAAGATACGATGACCAAGGTATATTCACGTTTGAATACTACGAACAACTTAAGATACGATGACCACGACTAGACACATTGGCCTGCATGATCAAGATACTATACTAGCTATTCTGATCGAGTAGTGTGCTTCATTTGCCTTTGCCAAACTTCACTTAATATATAGTTGACTAGAGAGACCCAAGGTTAGTACAAGCTTAATTAGTACATAAAGCATGCACCATTCACAGCAGTAAACACAAATTAAGTCATGCTAGGGTTAGCATGGAAAAACAGGAACAAAGATTTAACATAGAAAAGCTTCACGGGGAAAAAACCATAGGAGACAATTCATTATAATCTCTCAACTTTACATATACAGCGGGTGGCTTATATAACCAAAAGAGCCTGGACTGCAGATAATTTGGACTCCTATATAGATATTGAGTATTGTCGGCGCTTGGGGAACAGGCCCCTCGCCGAGCTTACTTGTTGATTGAGGGATCAATCGAGCCCCTTTTCCCGCGGAGGGCTAGCGTCCGAAGAATGCCGTGTGAAGGAGGTCGAGCTACCAAAGGGGGCAGCGAATCAAGGGATTTTTATACTGGTTCGGGCCTCTCACGATCGAGATAACAGCCCTACGTCCAGTGCTTCTTTACTCGTTATCTTGATGCTTACAAGGGCTTGACAGGATTTAGCTTTACCTATGCCCGGTTACAAAAGAGTATTACTATTACAGAGCCTACACGTGCTTCTTGTTTTTGCGTATGCTCCTCTTGGCACGCGTGCGTGCGTATCTGTGTCTGTATGTGTATGTAGGTCTCTCTATGTCCCTGTCGGCGTGTTCTGAGGAGGTATTTATAGATGGTTTAAATCAACCGCATCCGAATGTCATGCCCTTACGTGTTCTCGCATGGTAGCGACTGTCCTTTGATTTTCGCCACGCGGCATCGTGGATGTGATGGACCCAAGTCGTGGCGTAACGGCTATCGCAGCTTTTGCCACGTCGCTTTACAGACCGAGCATGACCTTCGAGGCATGCTCGGGGATCTTCCTTGGTCGTGGCCGACCTTGGTCGCCGGCCCGAGCAACCATGCTCGGAGGGCTAAGCCGCATGCTCGCGGACGGGTATGGCCGGCAGCTGGTCCGTTTGAGGGTCTTCCTTTGGGACGTCATCAAAGAGAAGCATGGTCGGTCGAAGAAGGGCTGCCGGGACTTGATGGTCCTTATGGTAATTTATCCAATCCCCGACAAGTATATCTCTAACAACTCTATTTTTGGATATTTGAGTTATCTCTAACAAAGCTCCCCTTAACTCAAAATCCATAATGAAAATATTTTTGAAAAACCACGAAGGGTAATTAAGCACAATGATACCATGTGCATTAAAAGTCCAAAGAACTACTGAATAAGGAAGACTAAAACAGTTAATCCAAATATTTGTAGTGCAAAAGACAAATACTAGAATAATCTTATCCAAATACTTCTCATGAACTAAGATTAAGCAAACCACCAGTAGGTTAAGAGAAAGACGAGAATAGTCAATCCAAACACACAGTTATCAATAAAGCAGATGAAAAAATTTAAGCCTTCAACAATTCATAATCCGAGTAAAGTCTAAGTCTATACAACTGACCTTCTAAATCAAACACTCGATCAACAAATAGCATAAGGGAAGATATCACCTATGGCGCTTGATAGATAGCGAATAACTCATAACATGGATTTTGACATGCTCCACCTGGAATATAAAATTCAGCAAACAATGCTCATTGAAAGAGCAATTTGCACGTGTAACCATCACATACGTCAAACTGCCTACTAAAATTCTACAACATGGTTGAAACTACTGCTACAAAAATGTCAAGATGAAAAGAAAACTCTCGTGCCATCAATAGAATATAAATTACAGATCTCTCATATCGAGCAATGACAACCAAAAAACATTATAGTATCCACGTAGAAACAAACTCCTTCTTACACTTTAAACCTCCATTTTAAACTGACATTAGAGCAAAACGTTCACTTTTTAAATAGCAAAACTCAGTGCCTCATCAACTGACATTATTTTTTTTCAAAGTCTTCTCAATCAAGTATGGCCCAAATTAACTCATTGAGTTGAAAAATACCAGTAACTCCACAAGACCCTTTATGTGCGGATCTTGCCACAATAACCCATAATAGATGAAGAATCCTCAAAGAAATCACCAATGATTAATCCCATATAAATCCCTCCAATAATAAACACAATGGCCTGAATTGCAATAAAATACACCTCCAACAGAAGTAATATAACTATCAATTGGAACAGAAAATTGTCGATGTAGATAGAATGACGCCTAGACATGACACCGGATGGCATGGGTGATGAATCTGGCAAACATGTGGCACTGAAATAGTCACTGAGAAGAGTGTAAGTATGAGTCGTGGAATGGAGTTGAGGTGAGTTGAAATGGCCTATTCAGAGTTGAAGATTGATACGCTGCTATGTATGTGGAGCTATGAATCTCATGTGAACGAAGATGAGGAAATTCCTTGGTATACATTATGTGTATGCAAAAAAGGTTTTCTTGGGTTTTTTTTTCAAAATTGTGCAAGCTAGGAGCCACGGGAGAATTTGGGGTACCACAGGTTTTCCTTGTGCGGTGCGAAATTTGGTCTGGCGGTTACCTATGAAAAAAAAGGGTATAAGGACACGAACATAATTTCGAATTCTCTCTCTCTTTTTTTTAATACGCTAGTTAGAAGTCATCGGTGAATTTACGGAACGTTTTCTAATTTGTGGGACGTTCTCTATTTTTTTAAAAATACAGGCTACTAGGAATTGTTGGCGAATCTAAGAAACCGCAGGTTATTTTTTTTTTGCGTAATTTCGGTTTTCTTGAGTTTTTCAAAACAATGGGCTGAAAAAAGGGTACGAGGACACGAACATAATTTTGTTTTTTCTCGGTTTTTTTAAATGCGCTAGCTAAGAGTCATCGGCGAATTTGTGGGATGTTCTCTAGTTTTTTTTTAAAAGGACTTCTAGGAGTCTCTGGCGAATCTGCGAAATCGTGGGTTCTTTTTTTGCGTAACCTCAGTTTTCTCGAGTTTTTTTTTTGAAAAACGAGCTGCTAGGAGTCATTGATGGATCTGCGGGATCCTTTTTGGAAAAAAACCGTGGAGTGGTCTAAATGTAATTTCGGTTTTTTAGGTCCATTCTGTGAAAAAACGACAGAAGGAGCTAAACGCAATTTGAATAAACTTTAGAGGGATCTAAATATAATTTTGGTTTTTTCACGTTTATTATGTGAAGAACCGATAGAGGATCTAAACACAATTTTAGTTTTTTTGGAGGACCCCTCTGCGATGACAATGACATGGCATGGCTGAGGAGCCTCCAACCTCTCCAACTTCAATATAAGGTATGCATGACATGGACGGGCGGATTGACCGATCACGAGCGGCTGTCTTAGCTGTTGCCTGAGAGCCACCGTGCCCACCGGTCGACCAACATGGAGCGCAGCTCGCCTTCGGCGGAGCTCTTGTTTCATCGATAAAGGAAGCTTTTATTAATCTTAGTAAATTACATCAAGTTGATACAATTATACTAAGAAGACTTCCGGCCTCTACACAGTTAGGGTGTACACAGCCAAACATACACACACAAGAAAAGACAAAGGAACCGACGCAGCAAACTACATCACGCAATATTGTCTTCAAGACTATCCACCATCATAGCAACACTTGGATCACGATAAATGCTCTCTAATAACAACGCCTTCAAGAAGGACTCGATACGCACACGCACCGCCATTGCCATGATCCAACCAGTGAAAACCAGACCAAAAGTTTTCACCTCGGAGAGTAAATCCTTAGACTACAAAACAATGCCTTCAACAAGACCATTGCCAGGCACAACCAACTAAGGTCAGACCTAGGAATTTCTCCCTGAAGTCGAAGTACCGGAGATCCCAGTGTTGCAACCACCTTCATTCCAAGCTAGTGCCGCCATACCACTTAATCTTAACCAATAGCAACGGCCACCTTCTCAAGGCCAGACAAACAATTTTTAGATGTTCGACTCTACGATGACAGATTCGCGAGCTAGCCAATAGGCACACGATCATCAAGTCCATAGAGTGCATCTAAAAAATGAGTTGTGTCGCCTAAGAAAGCGAATCCGCGAATCGATGCTAAGATGACATAGATCAAAAGAAATGTATGAACAACACTAGTAAGAGATGAAGACTCTGAAGCAAAGAGTAGTCACCTAGATCTGCCACCGCCCGCCGGGCCAC
This sequence comes from Guadua angustifolia, assembly GCA_036346375.1. Taxonomy (NCBI): domain Eukaryota; kingdom Viridiplantae; phylum Streptophyta; class Magnoliopsida; order Poales; family Poaceae; genus Guadua; species Guadua angustifolia. The sequence goes on along the minus strand of CM070513.1, from coordinate 11,332,819 downwards.
CCAGCCGTCGCCACTGTGAAGGATCAGTCGCCGACCCTCAAGCCGATGCATAGGTGGGGCGCCGCACCCGGAAGCAGCGACCGTCATCCGGCCGGCAAGGCTCCCACCAAGAACAGCTAAATCCAGGGGCCGGGAGCACGGATCCGGTGAGAGGCACCAAAGATCCGGCCGCCAGGCCACCGAAGCTCCACCCACCGGAGTGGGTGGGGGAAGGGAGCCCCCTCCACCAATCGCCCAGGCCATGCTGGCCACCACCGTTGGGAGAGGTGGTGAATCTGACGGATCTAGGTAATCGAGTCTATAGGGCGTCGCGTTGACGAGATTATGCTCAACTCAGATTGCCACTGCCGAAGCGCGGCTGCGCCACCTCTGATTGAGCCAACTCGGCCACGCCGCCAGTAGCACCGCCCGCCGATTGAGTCACTCGACCGCGTCACCCGCGGTGACGCCCGCCGCATCATCTGCTCAGCTGCGCGTCGCCCGCAGCGATGCCGATTCGGCCGGGCCGCCAACTGCATCATTCGCTCGGCAGCATAGCCCGCAACGGTGACGCCTTGGCTCCAGTGACGGCGGCGGTGGTGCACACGGTTACGCCTTAGCTCCCGTGACGGCAAAGGCAGCAGGCTCCCGTGACGGCGGAGCTCTTGTAGGTCCCACAGAACCATATATAGATGCAAGCCAGCGGATCCGAAGCGTGACCTCGGCCAGCACTCCGATCTCCCGAAACTCCGTCGGATACGATCATACGAAGATAGCGCCATTGATCTCACTTGCTGCTCGGTGGACTGAAGGTACGTAGGCAAGTCTCAACGTACGTTTGCGCCATTGTACCGCACAGAACGGAATGTATCAATGCTTGGATTTTGAACGCTAAGTTCTGATGCCACTTATTAGAGTTAGCACGGTAAGATAGGAGATAATATTTAACGTGGAAAAGTCTCATAGAGAAGAAATAAACACGGGAGACAATTCACTATAATCTTTTAGGTTTACATAAGCAGGGGTGGTTTATGTAGCTAAAAGAGTCTGAATTGTAGATAATTTAGACTCCTATAAAAATATCGAGTATATCTCTAACAACTTTATTTATAGATATTTGGCTTATCTTAAATATCTTTGACAAGTCATGCACCAATACATTCCTAGCTGATCGTAAACCGAGCTGGCCGTCGGTAGCATGTTGCTTGAAGGATAAGAGAAGAAGATTCTGGCATGTTCCATCTTAGGGGGCCGTAGCATTGGCTTCCTTTCCATATGATAGACTGATGTAATCCCCGTTGATACATATGTTTCGCGATCCATAGAGAGGCACAGTCAGACCAGCTGAAGATTTTTTTTTCTTCAAAAAATGCATTAATCGAATATTGATATATTCGTGTGTGTGTGGGCTATGTGGTATAGCTCGATCAAGATCATCTACCAGGTGATCATAAATTCATAACTCGAGATGTTCTTGTTCCAAACATCGAACGGTCAAAACTTGGTACTGTATATGTGGTTCAACAGCTAGGCCGACTTGCTACTCTGATTGTGTTTGCACATGGTACCTACACAACAACTACCCAATATTTATTTAATAAAATTCAGTCACATATAAGTTGGCTAAACTATAAAAACACTACACCTTTAAGATTTCATCTCACAAAACTACACTCTCTGTGTCAAATTTGACCAAAGAACTGCACTCCGTCACAACCAGCGTTACGTGACATGTTGGGCCCACTAGTCAGCCAAAGCTCCTTTCCTTTGCCTTCATGTTCTTCCTTCCCGTGTTTTCATGCCACACAAGCACAGACCAGGACAAGTAATCTCCTCGATCAACCGGTGTCGAGCTCGATCGCTTGGCCTCTCCTGATCTCTTTGAAATGAAGACGAGGACCACCTCCCTCCTCTCTTTCTCTGACCAATGTGGCATCATGTAGGGGAGTTCAGCCATGCGCCCAAGCATGAGCTGGCGTGGAGTGCTCGGTCAATAGGGACCAGGAAGAAGAAGGCGCATGTGGATCCAGTAATACTAATTTCATGGTATCAATCTTCGTAATCTCTACTATTCTTAATTTGCAGTTGGTGGCAGCGGTCCGTTTTTCTCCCTCCATACGCGCGTCCCGAGCGAATATCTCGCGATATTCCTTCCTCCCCGGAAGAAAAAAAAGGAAGAAAGAAATCTGCATGGGTAGGATTTCAAAGAGAATAAATATAGTCGAATCATTTTCCAAAAAATTCCTTTACTAATCTACACTTACCAAATATTAGCACACGGATTATCTAGAAACAATATCATTCATCGTTATTACAAAGATTTGATTTGATTTACAGCCGCCGAAAGTTACATTTTACGGCAAGTGCTTCAACAGGAGGATTCTAGAATGAGAGAGAAGCCTTTATAAAAGGGGAGAAACTAGCGCTCAGATGTTCGATTTCTGTTCATTCCATCGGGCGCCTCTTGCAACATTTTTTTTCTACGTTTGCAATATTTTCTGTCAACGCATGAAATATTTTTTTTGAACGCTTACAACATCCGTTTACTATAGCGAATTTTACTATTTATCGAAGGAAAATGTTGCACGCGTTGTAACAAAATGTTGCACGTGAAGGAAAAAAATGTTGCAGTACGTTCGAAAAAAATGTTGCAGTGCTACGTACAACATTTAGTTTTAACTCATATCGGAGAAGAAACCATAAAAACTTTTGTAATCAGGAGAAATAGATGTTTGATCTTGTAGCACAATTTTCTTTTATTGCTTGACCTTTATGTTTCGTTACCAATTTTATTTTTCGTAGCAACGCACGGGTATTGATCTAGTTCTTTATATAATGTTTGACTAGTACAGATTCTAAAACGACTTATCTTTGGAATTGGAGGCAGTATTATTTCGGGTGGAGATAATTATTTGCCTTAACTTCACGACAAGCCTTGATTTGATCACATTGACATTGTAGCAGACTGGCAGCATGTACACAGGTTGGTTGGCCAAGGATGCTTAGATTTGGGCATAGGCGTGCACGTGCAAATCAAGGCATTTCTTTCTTTTCGCGAGAATGAAGTTAGAGCCTTTTCTTGTCGTGCGAGAGACGACATGTTCTTGACTTGTCTTCGCGAGAGCTGTTAAGGCCTCGTCTAGCGAGGTCTCTCGCGCAGGATTCCTGAACGAAAGATCGAGAGATGTGGTCTAGGTTTCATGGTACTGTGCATGTAATCAGACGGGATATGCATATATCCAGTGATCACCAAGCTTCGTTACGGCCGGGAAGCGCCCCACCGCCGCACACACCAGCCCAGTGTCATGACTAAGGGGCCCACTCGTCAGGGAAGAGCAAGGGGGCTTAAAAAGCAGTCCAACATCCGGAGAGAGGGGACAGAAAAGAAAATGAGTTGAAACCCAATTTCCCCTTTCCTGCTTCTTCTTCCGCAAGCACCGTCTCACGTCACGGAAATCCTTCGCCGGCGGCCACGGGACATCCTCCGGCTTCGAGAGCACCGTCTCACGTCACGGCGATCCTTCGCCGGCGGCCAAGGGACATGACAATTGGTATCAGAGCCTCGCTCTTCGCGCCCTCGACGCCGTCTCCGGTGACACGGGCTCTGTCGCTGAACTCCTTGGTGCCGGCGCCGACCCCACCCACTTCGACGCCTCCGGTCTGACCCCACTCATGCACGCGGTCGTCGGGGGTCACGCCGCCGTTGTTCGGCTCCTCCTCGACGTTGGTGCGCCATGCATCGCGCTATCCACCTCCGACCTCTCCAATTTCCCCACATCACTCAAGGTTGAAGAGATTGATTCCGACATCGAGCTCCTCGCCGATTTCTCTTCCCCAGAGACATCAGAGTATACTGCCCTCAAGGTGTTCGATGAATTGTCTATCAAGAACGAGCACACTGTTGCTGCCAGTGTTGTTGACGAACCACCTGTTTTGACTGTTGCCGCCGCCGCTGCTGAGGGATTACCATTTGAATATAATAGTACTTCCGCTACAATTATTGGTGGACTACAGTCTTATCACACACTTGAATATAGAGGAAGTGAGGTGGTTTCTGCAAACAACGCTTCTGATGCTCTAAATGCATTTCATCCTCCTGAATTTGGTGGAATTGTATCGGATGAATGGGCTGGGTTTTTGAATGATTACCCTGATTGTGAAGATGCCAATGAACCGCTTACTGAACTCCCTGCCATGCGTGAAGCTGAGGCTCATGCTCTTGAGATAAACTCTGATTGTCTTTACAAGGAACTAGCAAGGCTTGTGGAGTTAGAAGATGCATCTGAGCTTTGCATTGAAGCACCAGAAAAAAAGCAACCATTCGGTAGCATGTTTTGGTGACAATACTTTTGCATGGTGTGATGACTCCCAGTTGAAGCCTTTCATGACAAACTATTCACAAATGGAGAAACAAAGCAGTTCTGACATCTTCATCAGTTCAGTTAACCATGCACTTGAAGAACTCTCAAGGCGGATATTGTCAGTGATGAGCTGCTCTTGTCGGCCAGAAGAGCTCTCTGACAATAGCATGTCTTATATGGTTGAGAATTCTGGGCTCAGGGATGGAGTTACTTGCTCTACAGTTAACCAGACAGCTTCATATCTCACCCAGTGCCTCCCAGTCCCTGGTTACACAGGTCTATCTGAGGAGGGTCAAGACCTAGTAACACTGCCACCTGCATCGACTGCCGGCAGGCCTTCTCTTCAGACTTCTGTAGAGTTGGCTGCCACTGACTCATCTCCTGGCCTTGTAGAGCGTGCTCGGAAAGCAGTTCGTGGTTCAGCTAATGATATTGGATGGCTCCAACGGGATCAAAGCTTACCTCCAACTGAGGACGGAACAGCTAGATTCTTGGAGATTCTGGACTCTGTGAGAAAAAATGACCACAAGCTACCTGATTCTATGGTCTATTTGTTGGTTCCAGGTTTGGTTAGTAACCATGGGCCACCTTACTTTGTCAAGACAAAATCATACTTCTCCAAGATGGGTCTGGCTTGTCGCATCGCTAAGATTCATAGTGAGTCTTCAGTAATTCAAAATGCGAGGGAGATAAAGGAGTACATAGAAGAAATACACTGGGGATCAAGGAAATGTGTGCTACTTCTAGGTCCCTATTAGGGTGGTATAGATGCAGCTGCAGTCCTCTCCATCTATTGGCCACAACTGAAAGTCAGGGTTGCAGGTTTGGCCTTAGCTCAAAGACCATATGGAGAATTTGATATTTATAGTGATAATGCTGTTAATGAACTCCCTGTGAAGAAGCAAGCAAAAAAGAGGAGCATGCATAGGCTGATTGATGAAGAGATTGCTTTGTTGGTCATATCGCCGGCTTGTATGGAGCATGCTGATAAAGAATTTGAAGAGAATGAAGAGAAGTCAACAATACTTACAATCTGGTTTTATGTGCAATGGGACCCCGGAATTATGGGAATTATTCTATGCTATTGCTTGAGGACAAGCAATGTTTCCAGAGGGCGGTAATGTCATGACTAAGGGGCCCACTCGTCAGGGAAGAGTAAGGGGGCTTAAAAAGCAGTCCAACATCCGGAGAGAGGGGACAGAAAAGAAAATGAATTGAAACCCAGTTTCCCCTTTCCTGCTTCTTCTTCCGCAAGCACCGTCTCACGTCACGGAAATCCTTCGCCGGCGGCCACGGGACATCTCCGACTTCGAGAGCACCATCTCACGTCACGGCGATCCTTCGCCGGCGGCAAGGGACATGACACCCAGCCGGTTGCCGCAGGCCGCGGCGGCACGCTCAGATACGGCCGCTGACTCCACTCACTCGTGGCGCCGGTGCGCACGGTAAGGTGCCCCGTGCGCGTGCCTCGACGCACGGCTGCTCCCGTACGTCGCTCCGTCGACCGATGGCTGACACAGATCAACAACTATGGCGCTACGTGGAAGAGCTGCAGCAGAGGTGTTACTGCAGAGAAGAAGGCTACCGCACGGCTCCTGGACTGGACCCTTTGCTTATGGCACCAACGCTCAGACGTGAAGCCTTCAATCGTCGTAAGAAATTGACAAGCATGAGAAATCGTTAACTTCTCGTTTGAGGGTGATCATAACCTCTGCTTTTTTTTAGCTGTTTTGCTTTCACTAAATTCGATATGAATAGTTCATTCTCTTTGATCAAATGGATTAGATTAGCTAGAATTTATTTATACTTCCTCTGGTAGTAGAGTAGTAGAAATACTCTTAACAAATCAATGGGTAGATTTGATTTATACTACCTATTACATACTACCAGTATAATGTATATTATAATTTCTTTTTTTAACCCAAATCATGTAGTATCTTTGCAATAATAGCACTACTGCACAGGAGCCGTGTCCATTTGGAGAAGATCTCTTTTATGTACACTAAATTCAATATAAACCGTTTATTATTTTCAATCTAATAAATCAGATTAGCTAAAATTTATTTATACTTCCTCAAATAGTAGAGTAGTAGAAATATCCTTAATAAATCAACGGCTAAATCTTATTTCTACTACGCACTATATACTATCAGTATAATGCACTGTAAAATTTCTCTTTAAGAATACCCTCGGAAAAAAAAGTTTACATAACAAATCTGAACATGCTAGCAATTAATTAGCATTGATGAAGATGGCTCACACCATGTAATAACTAAAGACATGTTTGGTAGAGTTTCAGATTCCAGCTCCACCTCAGATCTAAAGTTTGTAGGCTAAAATAAGGTGAATTAAGTTTATATTTTTAGTCTAAAATGTAAACACGATGACCCACCTAAACACTTTTAATGTATCCACAGTTTCAACTCCATAAATTTCTCGAGGTAGGAATACCCTGCTCCACAAACTCCACGAATTTTAGTGGAGCTAGAGCTATGCTAAACACCCCTAAATTAACATATCTCGAATGTGGACGAGACAGAGGGAGGAGGCAGAGGAGCGAGAGAGAGAGAGAATTAATCTGGCCACTTTCCAACAACGAAGGTACATCTCAACTTCTTGCACTATCCATAAAGAAGGTAAATTATAGGAAATGAACTTTTATACGCGTAATAATTTAGGGCCAATATGCGTTTGCTGTGTATCAAACCTAATTTATTGCGAGAATTTTGTACCAATTCCAATAAGATTTTGTTCATGACTAGAAAAGATGGTTTCAATTAGCTCTAATATAAAAAAGTAGAAACATATAAGTAGGGGTGGTTATTTTTACACCAAAACCGAATTACCGAATCGAACTAAATTAACTAATTATTTTGGTTTTTTGGTTTTCAGTGTTCAATTCTGTTTTTATTTTGATATTATGTGGTTTTCGGTTCGTTGCTTAACTTCTAGAAACCGAATCCCTTCGAGCCCTCCGCCCCTCCCGCTAGGTTACTCCACTCGACTCAAGACCTAGTGCCCAATCGCCACCACCCACCAGTCCACACAAATTCACCAATCACTAGCTTGCCACCGAGTGGGTGGTAGCTCAGTGGTAAATTGGTGATTGGTAAATTTGGGTTGAATTAGGAGGTCGCCAATCGCTAGTTTTCCATGCCATCCCGCCAGGCGCCAGCCTTCACCGTGCCATTCTGCCAGTCACCGCCGCCTCATCGTACTGGTCGACACAGCCAAGCCGCTGATAGCCGATCCAACCACCACTCCATATCCTCTCCCCCACCTCCCCTCCAATCCCCTCTGCCTCCACCAACCGCTGCCCCAATCCTCTCTACCTCTGCTGGCCATCGCTCAAATCTCCTCCACCCCCGCTAGCCACTTCTAAGGTGTCACCGGTGACTACAGAGAAGAAGATTGGAGCACACAACGGCCGCACCACTAAGAGTCACTGCTCACTGTGCCACTTCAAGTTAGGTAATGGCCAAGAACTTCTTGCCTGTTGACTGTTTTGCTTGTTATAATTCGGTGCATGAATTACCGAAAAACCGATCAAATTATTTCGGTTAATTAGAATCGATTATGATTTTAGTTTGGTTATTTCGCTGAACACTTCTCAAAAACCGAAATTATTTTTTACAAATAAACCGAACGAGTAAGCTAAATCAACAGAATACCCACCCCTACACATAAGCGTCTTTGAAAAGCAACTGCAGATAACAAAGTTCCAAACCGAGCCTTAGTAGCTACGTACATTGAAATTCATAAAAGTAAAAATCAATTCTTCATGGCAGCCACCGTTGAAAACCAGTATGATAATTACTTCTTATTAACTTGTGATCTAAACCATCGGTTGCTAAATCTACGGCATATACATACAGCATTGGTGTCCAGCTACGGAGATATATAACATTATTAGACCTGGTCTTGAGAAGTGTGTGTCATATTTCCACTAAAAAGAAAGCGTGTGATATTTGACTGGACCTAATCAAAAGTTGACCCTGGTCCTTAATCCAGCCATTAACTCCGGCCCAAAGTAAATCCAACCATTACCTCCATGTCCAACAAGCTCAAGCCGAAAAGGCAATCCGGTAAAGCGGAACGGGAAACTGGCGTGCGATGCGACCAACGAAGTCTTCTTCAAAGGAAGAGCAAGTGTTGCTTTCCATTTCCCACCATGAAAACTACCTCCAAGAAGGAAAAAATGCCCGGAGAAGCCGGCAAGGTAGAGCCGGGCACCGGCTTGGAACCGGTCCTCGTCCTCCCACCCCCCCGCCCCCGACCTCCTAATTTTACCCCACCCCGCCTCCCCGATTTGCCCTGACCCCGTCCGCCTTTAACCTCCCCTCCTCCTGCGATTCCACTCCCATCCTTCGGATCAGGGGGAAGGTCAAAGGGTGGATTGGCTCCATTGCGTGTGATTCGATTCCTTTGTGGTCACTGTGGCCATTTCTTGGTTCTTGCCTTCTTGGAGGTCAATTGGAGCCCGGGTTCTCCCTGAAGGTGCTGCCACCTTTCTTGGTTGGACTTCGATTGGTTTGGGGTGTTCTTGATTGGGCTCGAAGATGATCAAGTGGGGGATCAGCAGCGGGACGCCGGCGGATTCGTACTACGAGGTCCGGTCGGATTGTACGGACGATGTGCCCAAGAGCAAGTTCAAGATTAAGGTTTGATTTTCTTTTCCTTTTTATTTCATTTTGTGTGTTTGTTGTTGTTGTGTAACCATGCATATTTATATTATTCAAGAATACTTGCGTGTATGTTGTATGCGATGTAGTGGTTCTCGATAAATTGGGATTTTGATCGCATAGTCCGACAGTGTATTATTGATGGGATGCAACAAAATGGAGAAGAGTCTTGAGTAAAGGCCTGTTTGGTAGAGCTCCAGATCCCAGCTTCACCTGAGATCTGAAACTTGTAGGCTAAAATAAAGTGAATTAAGTTTATATTTTTGGTCTAAAATGTAAACAAGATGATCCATCTAAACACTCTTAATGTACTCACAACTCTAGCTCCACGGATCTAGTAGAGTTAGAATTACCCAGCTCCACCAGATCCACGGATTTGGTGGAGCTGGAGCCCTACCAAAAGCACCCTAAGAACATTGTGTAACTGAAAAGATGGGGAATTTATGGGTACATCAGTGCAATAATAAATTTTACATCTATTGTATATTTTGATTTTGGTGATTTACAAGCCCAAAACAGATGTATCTTTATGATTTTACGATCATCAAGCTTCATATGATTTTTCTACCCTTCCGTCTGTAAAGGTACAATTTTTACAGTGTATTTGTCTGAGGTGGTTGTGTCGTTACTATAAATTTTAGAACTTGTATTTATATGTTCACAAATGTGATTGTTCTATATATATATCAGCGCTGATAGCTATAGACTAATTTCTACGTCTTAGTGCTGGCACACTTCAAGATAAATTTTGATTACTTCTATCCAGTGTTGTACAAAACTGAGCTTCTTAGTTGTCAGTAATATATCATTTTTGTTTCCAAGCCTCATTAGCAGCTAACAAATGAACACATTCAGATCATTCAAACCACAGCAGTTAACTTGCTCAAATTTGCAGTAAATGAATCATATGCTGTACATTTGTTCTGTGGCATACATCCACTCTAGATGAAACGAAGGCAATTTCTGAAACATTATCATCAGGTCAAATCAAAGACAAAGGAAGTTGGTGCAAGCTTCATTACTCTTATAATCATTGTTGCTTTGAAAATCATATCATTTTTGATAGTGCTTCTTTGCTCTCCCTAAAACTAAATTTTACTAATCTTGAATCACTGTGGTTAGTAGTGTAGTGAGTGGTTGCAAATCAGACCATTCATGTGCTTTGAATTTTGCGATTTTCATTTTTAGGGAGAGCACTGAGGCACCTCTCTCTTTTTCTTCAATTTGGAAAGGTGCTGATGTCACTTTTGTTTCTTATGCACACAATAGTATCCTTTCTTGTTATGAGCAAATTTATATTGTCTATTTCTTCATTTCAGGCTGGCAAAACACTAAGTGTTCGGAAATGGCAGGCTGCATTTAGCGCTGATGGCTGTCTTGACATTGCCTCTGTCCTAAGCCGGATACAAAGAGGAGTAAGATTCCTCATTTTCAGTTTCAGAATATGCTCCTTGTTCTGAGATGTTTCCTCTATGCATTATATTGATTTAATAATACAAAGATCGATAATGGTTTCTGTTCGTCTTTTAGGGTGTTCATCCAACAGTTAGGGGAGAGGTTTGGGAGTTTTTACTTGGCTGTTTTGATCCCAGGAGTACCTTTGACGAGAGGGAGGAGATCAGGCAAATAAGAAGGTAATTGCCTTCCTTAAAGAGCACCTGGTGTGCAATTTTGGTTATCCTGAAGAAATATTTCAGTTTCTACTAACTTCAAGAGTGATGGCAATGTCTCAATCCATGCATCTGCCATCAAGTAAACATTTATTTGTTCACACTATTTATTCCAATTTGAAATTGATATCTGACCTATTTTACATGCACATTGTCGCTCTGCCTCGGTCCAACATCTTTGTTAAGATGTTCTTTCACATGTGAGCTTTCATAGTCAACCATAATTTTCAATTTGTTTTTTGTTTCTCTAATAAATATTACGATGCGTCAAAGCTGAAGTTACTTTTATTATATTTATTTGCGGCTCTCAGTTCATTAATTCTATCACATGCTACAAATTGGGTCTTTATCAAAATATGTTTTTTTTTTTTTAAAAAAAGTGAGCAGTTTTCTGTTTCCCCCCTTGTTTAAATCAGTCACCATACTTTACACCTTTTTTCTCCAACTTAGTATTTGAACTCTGCCAAAAAAAAGCCTTCTGGGAAAAAATAATTGCAAACCCGACAAATAAGTTAAGGAATCAATTATGGGTATCACTGGGAGCATGCCAGGTTTTCTTACCATATTTGGGTTAGTGAACTTGAGCAGGGCCTAGTACCCATAAAAGGTAATTGTCTTGCGGCAGTCCCCTTATAATGTCCAAGTGTTGCAGTTCCGTTCCATAGGATCTCTATAATAATTTGTTCTTACGATTTTCAGCAATAAAGAGTCATCATTGGGGAACATCATATCCACTTAGCCTGAAATATTTTACCTTATGAACCATGCAGACTACAATATGCTAGATGGAAGGAAGAATGCCGAGAGATGGATTCTCATGTTGGCAGTGGTAAAATTATCACAGCACCACTCATCACTGAGGATGGTAGACCTATTAAAGATCCTTTGGTTTTACTTGAGGCTACTTCAAACCAAAACACTTCAGATGGTGCTTCAATTAGTGGTAAAAATGGAAATGATGTAGATGATTCTGCAAACCGTATTACAGATAAGCAAATTATCGAGTGGAAGCTTACATTACATCAAATTGGTATAGTTTAACACTTCTTTCCGTTTTCCTGCTTCCTTTGACTCTATTATCCCATTTCTTATAAAAATTTGAAATCATGATAGGACTTGATGTGCTACGTACTGACCGTACCATGGTATTTTATGAGAACAAAGAAAATCTTTCCAAGTTATGGGATATTCTAGCCGTGTATGCATGGATTGACAAAGATGTTGGTTACTGTCAAGGTGGGCTACATCTGACTTGCAGAGGAAACTTATTTAGCATCCAAACAAGCTTACAGATGTAATTTTTGTATTGCATACAGGAATGAGTGACTTATGCTCACCAATGATAGTGTTACTCAAGGATGAAGCAGATGCATTTTGGTGCTTCGAGAAATTGATGCGTAGATTGGTATATCTTGCTTTCCATGAATTTTCTCATGATATCTTTCTTCTAATTATAAGAATCATAATCTTACATTCATTCTGCTGCAAATTACCTACAGTTGCTTTATGTTATCTTTGACATCCTTTTAATCACTCTGATGTTTGAAATTAAAAGCGAGGAAATTTCAGATGCACAGATCAATCAGTGGGGGTGGCTAACCAACTTCAGCACCTTGCATCTATTATTCAGGTGCTGGACCCAAAGCTACATGACCACCTAGGTACAAATTCGAGATCAATGACATTGTTGAACAGTCAATCTTCTTTTGTCCAATTTTACCTACAGTTGTTAATGTTGATGAGTCCTGAACACAGAAACACTCGGTGGAGGTGACTATCTTTTCGCATTCCGTATGTTCATGGTACTATTTCGACGTGAAGTATCATTTGGGGACTCCTTGTACCTATGGGAGGTATTAAGCTACGATAACAATAGAATATGATGAATATTGCTAGAATTAGAGCATTGGCTCTGACATCGCATTCTTCTAATTGATGTTTGTTCTACATAATTTATAAGTCACACCCTTTTACTGAATGGGATATATCTAGTGGAAAGTCACCCTGAGGTTGAATCATGAAAAACCCCTTTTGGTTTAGGCACCAAATCAACGTGAAAAATTCTGAAAACAAATGAAGATCTAGTGTATGGAGTCTTGCAGCATCCTTTAAAATTTCAACTTCAAACTCAAAATGTGTTAGATGAAAAAAAGGGAATTTTGCTGTGAATAGTGACTTGTCCTTTTTTTTTCCTTTTCCTTCATTTATCAACAATAACAACCAAGTCTTTTGTCCCAAACAATTTGAGGTAGGCTAGGAATGAAACCCAATCAAAGTTGAAAGACCCCTAACCTTAGATCTTAGGTCATAGTTCCGGTACGTGAATCGCTAACTTCCATGCACTCCTATCCAACGCTAACTCTTTGGATACATTTTAATCGCTCAAGTCTCTTTTCCTTCATTTAACATTTGTCAGATTTTTTTTATTTTTATTACTCTCAACATAGGTTGAATTTAAACTTGAAATTTTACATATAGGTTGAGTAAATCAAGAAGTACATCTATATTCTTTTCCGGTATTTTTCATTTTGATTTGGTGCCTAAACCAAAAGGGTTGTCATGATTCCACCCTAAGGTGAGTTACTGAGTTTGCACTTGATGTCTCCCTTTTACTAGAAGTACTTTCTTCAAATTGGCATTCCATTATTTTTTTACGTACGGACCCATGTCTTGCACAGATTATATGGTCACGACCAACTTAGTGGCATGTTTCCTCTCAGACAAAAAGAAACATAGTCTCATGTTTCCATCTGTTTCACAGTAGGGTTGTTTGTGTGTGCTTGCGTGAACGCAATTTATAGTATGCCACAAGTTTTAAGATCTACCATTCAGTTTCGAAGTTTTATTTTTGTAACGCAAAACTTGCAGTACCAACTGTATATTTTAGTATCCAAGTGATTTTTTGTTAGTTGTTATCTGTTACTCATGTCTGATTTTTTAAATCTGTTAACAGATGATGTGGGCTCTGGAATACGATCCCGATATCTTCTTTGCAGCATGTGAAGAAACAGGAGCTGCACACAAAAGCAAAGTATCTAAATCAAAATTGAAAGGAGTACGCCATTTTGGCAAGTGGGATAGGGAAAATACGAAGAATGGGGCTGAGGATGTTGAAGGTCCAGTTCCAATTTCAGTTTTCATGGTTGCAAGTGTGCTCAAGGAAAAGAGAGAAAAGCTATTACAAGAAGCTAGAGGACTGGATGATCTTATTAGGGTAAGAGACAAAATCTAACTTTTCCTTTCCTTTCAAAATGTTCAGTCTTTCTTTCCCTCGTTTGATCTGTAGTCAAAACTGTTATGAATAGCACTTGTATTCAATATGAGGCCAATAAACTAGAATATATAGAGTACATAAGAGTATAAAAGGAAAACCTATATAAGGCAATATCTATATAAGGCAATATATATGCTTTAACATAAAGCACAAAGTGTAGGGGTTGAGAAAGCAGAGGCTAGTAGGAGCAAAGTTGATCACGATAACACGACAAAGAAGATGATGAAACCGACATAAGTAGAGAGCTGTCAAATCAAGCCTAAGAGGGATGGATAGAAGCATGACGACACAGATCGAAGCTCGAGATGGCCGCGGCGCAATGCGCTAGAAGCACGATGCAGAAGAATTGTGGCGCCTTAGACGCTCGGGGCGGTGGCTTAGAGAGAAGTAGCAGCATCATAATGACTTCTACGATCTACAATAGCTCAAATAGAAGAGCGGCGGCTGATGCCATCCAATAGGAATTTGTGGAATCGCACGGCTTAGACGACATTAAGGACTTGAATGGACGCACCGGAAGCAATGAACCTAAGAAAGAAAATACTCAAAGGATAACTAGCAATACTAGCAGCAGCAAAAGCCAGACACGAAATAGAACTCTAGATCAAAACTCAGCGGTGTCGCCTGATGCAAAGAAAGTCATGTCAGCATCGAACCAAAGCTCATTGGCGGTGGCCAAGGCAAGGAGAAGCCTGACGGCGGTGGCTTAGGGAGTGAGATGAACTCTAAACTGCTAGCGGCAACAATTGGCAAAAGCTTGAAAATATTAGCAACCAAAAAACTGAAGAAGCCAAAGCCGTAGAAAACAGAGGAGCTGAAGAGCCCAAGCCAAAAGCCGGAGCTGAGCTAGAGAGTTGAATCGTCAGATGAGCTGGCGCCGAGCAGAAGAGTGAAGCCAAGCCAATAACTGAGCTGATCCGAAATAGGACCAAAACCGATCTGAAGAGTCAAGAGCAGAAGAGCTGGAGTTGAGCTAGAAGCTCAGTAGGAAAATGAGCAAGCCGAACCACAGAAAATAGCCAAAAATCATAGCCGAATGATTGTATTAAATCCTGCTTTGGATCCGATTGAGATCCAATCGTTTGGTTCCTTCGACCGGGAGCTCATGCAGGAGGCTGTGCGATGTGAGAGAGGCGGCCGACTGCTAGGAGAAGCCTCAGGCACTGGAGGCAGTGGCGTTGCGGCCGGGCGAAGACGAGCGCGAGCCAAGGCCAAGTGAGGAGCCCTTGAAGACGCGCGGGAGGAGCTTGTTGGGTTGCAGGATGACGAAGAGTGGCAGAGGAGTAGCCGGTGAAGAGCACAAAGGGACGGATCTGATGATGAGCAGATGCAACGGTCCTCCTGACGAGCAGCAACGGCTCAAGACGCGCGGGATCTGGCTGGAGTTGCGAAGGCTGGCTAACTTGGAGAACCCTACCCGGAGAGCGCACGCTTGTCTTGCACCCTGGCTCAATACGCGCGGGATCTGGCTGGAGTTGCGGAGGCTGGCTAACTTGGAGAACCCTACCCGGAGAGTGCACGCTTGTCTTGCACCCTGGCTCAATACGCGCGGGATCCGGTGAGATGCGGCTGGAGTCGCGGAGGCTAGCCGACTTGGAGAGCCCTGCCCGGAGAGCGCTAGATTGTCGAGCACCCAGACGCGGATGACTTACCCCCCTCCCTCCTCTCATAGCCGCTAGGTGGATCTAGCTAGATCCGCGAAGCGACCCACAGGCAACCGAGGTGGCTGCCCCAAAGGGTGGAGATGGCAGCAGCAGCGGAAGGACATAGGTGGCGGCTAGGATGGCTCAAGTGCAACGCCAGTAAAACCCTAACCCTAAAAGCTTGGTTCGGATACCATGTTATGAATAACACTTGTATTCATTATGAAGTCAATAGGTCAGAATGTATAAAGTACATGAGGGTACAAAAAGAAAGTCTATATAAGGCAATATATATGCCTTAACAGGGACATGTTTAATTCAATCTTACAAAAAGTGGCCCGTTGTGTATTTTCTTATAGCACTGGGACTAGGTTGGGGGAGCAAAAGCTCGCAAGCAACTTATCATTTACTCAAACTCCGCTCAAGTTACAAGAAAGCCGATTTTGGGCATAACTCTTAAATTCAATAATTTTAAGCCAATCTTGTGCGAAGAGCTTGGATTGCATGTGTTTTGTATCCGCAATGTAACTCTTGCTTTTATTTCCTTTCAGATATTGAATGATGTAAATGGGAATTTAGATGCGAAAAAAGCCTGTGCTGGAGCTTTGAAACTTCACAAGAAATACCTGAAAAAGGTAAGTACCTATTCTTGTCACTTACCTTAGCAGTAAAGTGAATTAGTTTAGTAGCATATGATTAGATAAACTACTTCTCAAAAGTATGTCTATTTCAGAACTAAGACTGTCACAAAGATGTGTGTGGGTACACTTATATACTAAGTGTAAGATACTGCAATATAAAACACATGAAAAAATCGCAAGGAAGTACATAGTTTTTAGCATATTTTGCAAATACTTTCATATATGCACATAAAACGGAGTATGTCTAAAATATATATATACCACATCTGAAAAATGTAAATACCACATAGCTAGTTTTATATACTTGTATACTACATGTACATACCATTCGTTGCACGAGATACTCCTTACATTGTAAGATACGGCATAAGGAGTAACTACTTCCGGAAGTAGCTAGTACCGTGTTACTAGATCATACCAAACAATTTCCCTAAATATATGGTATGCATTAATTTTATGAGAAAAACTAACCAACGGTATACCGTTGCAACGGTATAGGATGAAACTTACCCGTGAAACATGAAACTTTGGTTGAAACTTATCTGTGAAACTCGAAAACTTGATGAAACTTACCCGTAAAACATCATGAAACTTACCCGCGAAACCTAGCAATGAAACTTACCCGTGAAACTAATGAAACATGCTATACCATTGCAACGGTATACCGTTGGGTAGTTGCTCTCTAATTTTATGGGGCTTATCAATTGAATATCTAACATGTGTTGGTTTGGTAGGTACAGGCAAAGAAACCCTAAGAATGAACTGGAACATATGTTTCCACGGGGTTCTTATTTATCATTCGAATATACACGACCATATTTGACACAAAAATGGTGAGTGAAGGTTCTCACAGGTGGTCATCATCTAAAGATGGCCTCGAATACACTGACTCGTGAAGCTACCAGGCTAGTCGGTTGAGTACAGGATGATTGAAACTGTTGTATGTAAAGCTGTCACGTTCTTTGTACTCCATATAAGTTCATTGGTTGTACAGACAGAAGGCGGTGTGGGTAGCATGCCTTACACAATAATTTCAATACAAGTTGAAATGGGCTGTTTGTGATTCACCTTGTGAGATTATTGTAGTCACAGAACGCTGTTTCAAGAAAATTTTGCCCCTTTTGCTGGAGAATTTTGAGAGCACAATCTTGATTGTTTATGTCAAAGCGTACAATGCCAAAAAGAAGGCCGAGCAAAGCTTCTATAGTAGCATGGAGGTGCTATTTTCCAAGAATTTTATTATTACAAAATCAAACAAAGCAAAACTATATGAAAGAAAATATTAGAGAAAGCCAGATGTCACTCTGGAGAGAGTTTTTCTTTTGAAGTATACTCTGGCTAGACATGGCAAGCCCGATACGGCATGGGCACAACGGGTCGTAGGCCATGATCGTGCCATGCAGCAAAATTCCAGTCGACCCCTCGTGCGAGCCGGCCTAACTGTCTTTGACGAGCTCAAGCATGACTCATTAGCGAGTCGTGCCAGCTTTATACTATGTCAGTATAGATTCGATCTATTTACACCATTGCGATGAGAAGAAAAGAGTTAGGGACACACGGACCTAAGGTAGTGGATATAAATATTGAGGTAAAAGGACCTATATTTTATTAATTCTTGAATAGATACAGAGTTATTGCCTCGTTAAAAGCTTTACACCCCAGTGTGGAGCGTCGACTCGGTGCGTGCACTCGATATCCATGAATATGTACTCTCCAGTCTTCATTGTTCACCTTTTTGGCATCTTCGTTATCCTCTCTTTCTCCGCATGCGACGACCACAACAGCGTTGGCTGTAGGGCAAGTCACAACATGCCGTAAGTGGCGGTAGAGCACCCTGTCGCATGCTTTGCCTGCTTCGGACCCATTGAGTCCGCTTCGTGTCGTGTTGGCCTAAACACGGCCTATGCAGACGTGCCACACCATCTTCGTGCCAGATCACGAGACCCGACATGATCCTATCATTCCTGCTGTACCGGTTCGATCCGTGCGCATACGTATCATCCTATGTTTACCGTGCCAAGAATCGACGGAAAAAAAAAGCCTCGTCCAATGAATCAGCGTCTGTATACCCTGGAGGTTGCAGCCGATCAGCCTGTCCCACGCACCGAGTCAAAATCAGGCCAAAGTATCAAGATTTAAGAGTGGTACACACAAGAGTGCATGGATTGCGAGACCACTAGAAGGTCACGAGCGCTTCGCTAAGCCGTGAGACCTGTCGCCCAAGGGAAAGGCTGGAAGGACTGGCTACAGAGTGAAAAGTATCTAAGCCCGACAGCCAAATTCAATCTACTTGACAACAGTCACGAATCAGAGACTCAGTTGGCATGTATTCCATACTAGGCATGGTAGCGTACGACTGCACGCCGTGTTGTATGGGTTTAGGGAAAAAATCGACGAACGACGTAAACGCGATTTTCAACATATTTCTCACACCGGAAAACAGCAAAAACCGAGTTACGGGGAAAAAAATAAAGAGTTAGAGTTGTAGAAATATCTCTTTCGACGAATTATTTGGGAAATATCGGAGACCGAGGTGGAAAAACGAGGTGGGAAAACAGTCTAGAGGGAAAAGGGCGAAAAATTATTAGCGACGACAACTTTTTTTGAGTTGCACACATATTTCTGGTGACGAAAACATTTTTTCCGGGCAAAAAGGAGAAAGGACCTAGACGTGATGACAACCTTCTTAGAGATGCACACAGCTGTAGAAATATCTCTTTCGACGAATTATTTGGGAAATATCGGAGAACGAGGTGGAAAAACGAGGTGGGAAAACAGTCTAGAGGGAAAAGGACGAAAAATTATTAGCGACGACAACTTTTTTTGAGTTGCACACATATTTCTGGTGACGAAAATATTTTTTCCGGGCAAAACGGAGAAAGAACCTAGACTGATGACAACCTTCTTAGAGATGCACAAATATTTCTGGTGACGAAAACATTTTTTCCGTGAAAAATGTAGAAAGGACCTAGACGTAAGGAGCGAGAACCTATTTGTTACGTTTTTGGACCTGTCCGCTATCCAGAAAAATTAGAAAAGGGCATGTCCGCGATTTGAATTTAACGGAAGCTTTTTCCATAAAGTATCGCGCGAGGGACCCGAACGCGAAAAAAATAAAAATCTTCCCCTCACAAAAAATCGCGAATGACCTATTCGTAATTTCGAGGGACCTATCCGTAATTCGGAGAAATGTAAGGGGTTTTTTGCAAAAAAGGCAAGGACGACACGTGGGCACTCCCTCCGATCGGCTAGCTCAGGTCACAAAAAATCGCGAAGGACCTATCCGTAATTCGGAGAAATGTAAGGGGTTTTTTGCAAAAAAGGCAAGGGCGACACGTGGGCACTCCCTCCGATCGGCTAGCCTATGGGCTGTAATATGTGTCATATGCGGGTGAAAACGTGGGGGACGTGGGGATACAGACGGATATTATTCTTTATATATCTAATTCATATTTTTTTCAAATTGAAAATCAATATAGGCTAGCCGAATACAGATACAAATTCGGGTTATTTAGGATACAGATACGTGATAGATTTAATATCTGAAACAGATAAAAATATATAGATAATATACACACGATAACTTGATAATCAAGTATCTGTTTTAATAAAAGTTATGTATTTACCCATGACTTATTACTGTATAGTACAGTATTTGCATGCACGATAAATTGATAACCATATTGCTCAACCTGGCCAGATCCAAATCTCAGCTGCGATCCAAATTTGGATGGGCGATAAGTACAATAAAGTCACGTTAACTTACTTTTAGCATATCTATATCAGATTTAAGTATAAATAGATTACTTATGTATAAGAAAGAAGAGATAGTTAATGCACAGTATCTAGAGTTAACTTTTAGAGATAGTTATTGTACAAACTGATTTTAGTGTTTACTCTAGATAACATAAACAGAAAATAGAGTAAACAGCTTGCTTTGTTACTGTACTCTAATCGAGATCAGCCGAACCTTGCAGTTTAGTGGGCGATTCTGCAGCCGAAGCATGGCTCTGCACCTTCTGCAGTTTGTGATCAACCTCAGACAATCAATCTCGATCCGCCCTTAGCCCAATCTCGAAAGCCGAACAAACCAAATCGACCAGGCCTCGCCTCCGCCGGTGCGTATATATGGCTCCCGCATCCACATCGCCGCTGGCAAGCACCGACGCTGGCTAAGTCCACTCTCCTGGGCGGCGTTGGGGTCTGGACGCGGCCGTGTCCCTCCGCCTCCACGCGCTCTTCCTCCCGGTACCTCGCTGCCTCCTCAAGGCCCTCGAGGTCGCTGGCGACGGCCACATCTGGCTCCCCGCGTCCCCATCTCCCTACTCCTCATCTCCACCACCACCTCGTCCAGGGTTTCCCCTCTCCTCGTCGGCCTCGTCGCAGGCCTCATGCTCCACATCCTCTTCGTCGGCCTTGCCAAGCTCATTGTCCGCCGCCCGCGCCCGGCCTACAACGCCGCGGACATGTACGTCGCCGCCGCCGCCGCCGGGACTTGAGCAGATTGGAGACGGCCGGACACGGACAGGAACAACCCAGGCCCTCTATGGGGACCAGAAATTGTGAATCCATGACCTCAAAATTCTATGTATGTTTTAGAAAAGATATATCAATTTGCATTGAGGCTATTTTGCTGGATGCCATAAAGATCCAATGGCAGCGTGAAATGGTGACGACCAGGGAAAATCTAATAGCTCTTCTATGATACATTAAATTTAATATGATGTTAGAAAAAAAAATTACACTAAACATATGATAAAACATGTTAAGATCGGATATCCGAATGCTAGTTCTCGTTTTAGAACAAACACTTGGGAGTCCCATCAGCTGGCACAATGACCAACAACATACCCCCTATTTACTTTAAGAAGCTTTACCAGGGTTTTCGTGTCCTTTCATATTTCCTTTTTGCGAAGATCTGCAAATGAAGCAGCTCATCTGTGTGCAAACAAAAGAGTGAAGGGAATAACCGGATTAGCTAGCATGTGGCTGCAAGCACCGGATTTTCTTCGTAATAATTGCATATGGCAGACTTTTGTAACCCTGCAATTATTCATTGAGTAAAGCTCCCGATTCGAAGAAAAAAAAAGTGAAGAAAAAGAAGAAAGAATTCACCTGCCTAGGATGATATGCAAGCACTACCCATGACAAATATATGCCTATATACTTACTTTCGCGCAGCTATAGAGTAACTTGCATCTCCTATGGGTCTGTTTGGTTGCTTGGTTTCACGCGGTCAGACTTGCGAAAGCCAGGAAACTAGTGTTTGATTGCTCGTTATATCGCGTGAGTCTGCACCCACGTATACAAGATGGCTGTTTGGTTGTCTGCGTGCGGTGCGGAGCCAAGGCCAGCACGATGCACAAAGCACTCGCAGCCAGGCTCGTGGGAAACGAACTCCATGACCGTTTCCCCGGAGCCAGGTTGAGGCGGTGCAGACTCCCGCGGCCAGGCTCGTGCGAGACGGCAACCAAACAGACCCTGTATTAATTCCTAGAATCAAAGGGGTAGTAACACATGAAACAGGCAACAAGTTGGACTAAACAACCCTAATGTTTGTCACTGAATTTCATTTTGATTCTTAATCTCTAGTTGAGCATAAGTTCCATTAAGTTTAGAATAAAATTAAATTTTCACATTGTTACACCGTTGGGGGTTTGCCTAGTTAACCGCCGGCAAGAACATGTACTAAAAATTAATATCATGTCAATGTAGTAAAATTAATATCATGTCAAATATCATAGCTTTAGCAATCAGAATGCTTACATTCACTAATAAACGTCACATTTCATCTCGTCGGGTGAACTGCTAAAGAAATCAGACATATCAAGCTCGAGGAGAGTTGTATGCAGCCTGGCACGAGGGTTGGTCATACGAATTCACTTGTACACTCATCCATGTGGTGGTCTGATGGCCATAACAGGTCTAAATTGGCCATAAAAGTGATTAGTAAGAATTCAGATAAATTAAATTTACCATGAGTCTTATTTGATGAGACCCGCCAACTCTAAAATGCTTGGGAAATTTCAAAAGCGGTGCTTTCCAAAAAGAGTTCTTTTGTTCTAGTAAGCTAAGGAAGAAAATTTTACACCAGCTCCAAATTGCAGGGAATGGACAAATAAAAATATATATTTGCTTCTGTCAAGGCACTATAAAATCACAGTAGGCCATATTTATAACTAAATCCATATAGTTTAATCTAGACAACAGTTCACATTAAGAAATCATATACAAGACAAATCAAACATAGCAGTCGAAAATGCTTAGTTCAAATTTTAACAAAAAAAATAGACAGGTAATTCTTTCTTGTACCATACAAATCTCAATAGGAGATGCTAGCTACAATGGAGCACAGTTTGTGAAATTCAATTATAAGCAGATCTGTTGGACAGATCACCTCATATTTATCGAATTTGTTAAAGTCTAGAGAAAAGGACAAATGAGACTTCTGAGGCATGCAGAATATTTCATAGAGCATCATACCAAGATTATCATGAGTTGACACGTTTATGTTCTTTTCTGCAACTTCCTCCTGGGATGGTTGATTTGTCTGCAAAGGTCCCCCCTTTTTTTTGTTTTCATATAGCCTACGAGGTTTCAGTCAACATTGTTGAATATCTGAAAAGTTCACACTAAATAACAGAAGGTCCAATATTCTTAGCATGCAGCAAGGAACTTAAATAAGAAAAATGCTAAAGTTCGAAATAACCATAACAAAATAAACTAAGAATAGATTGTAGTACCTATCAATGCAGGGAGAAAGCAGGGGTGGAGGAGAACGAAAGAAGAGAAAGGAAATGACAAAGGTACAAGGAGATAGTAACTACGTACGACAGATTGGTCATAGGAAAAGGTAAAGGAGAGAGGTAGTATTTAATGATGGGTTGAACTGCAGATAGGATTTTTACGAAAGGGCTGCTTTTATACCAGGTCACCATAGGCATAGTCTAGTCGATCATGCCATGTCGTGCCACTCGTACCAAGTTTCCAAGCCCAACGCAGTTAATCATTCGTGCATGCCATACCAGCCTGGCCTGAAAACATCTGTACTGTGCCATACTTGCACGGCCCATTGATCAGGTCTATGTATTGACCAAGCAGGCAAAGTGGCTAACATATTTACAAACAAAAACTGATAGTGCGGTCAGTATCACATGGAGTATTCGGTGGGAATGGCAGGCACCAGCAGGCACTACGCCATGGTGATCTCGCCCGTCTGCCGCGATAGAAGTTGTTGTTGTTATGGTTCTAGTTATTTGTCAAGTTAGGGAGCGTGGCACACCGCTTCACGATCGGTGAGAGAGGTCATTTTTTATAATTTTGTTATTATCCCTGATTGAGGTAATGTATAGAACCAAAATTAAAGCCTCTTTTCCGGAGCAAGATTACCATCATATAATTACTAGAATGCCTTCAGCCCTTTACATAGGAAAGCTAATTAAACCGTTTGCTGCCCTCACTTCACGTTGTACTCCTGAGAGAACTAAATCGATCAGGGCAAGTATCAAGAATTAAAGAGTAGTACGTACACACAAGAGTGCATGGTAGAAAAACTCACACAAATTCGAGACCAAAGAGGCAAAGCTGCAGTAGAACACAGCACTCGATATGCTCAAACTGTCATAACATCTTTCTGAACAACGGACTAAATTAATGGAGGGAATCACGAACTGCATATATGTATACTCATTACACAAAAGAAATTCTCGAAACTCAACAGATGATCCAATGCTCCCAGATTTGGGTGATTTTAGGTGATATTTATCAAATTCCGTTGATACCATGCGGGGTGGGTTTTATTCTGGAGCAAATTATTTTTGCTTAACTTTGAATCCCAGTCCTTTTAGAACATCGGCAATGAGTCACTAAAAGGCACCAAGATGTATGATAGTAGTAACTAAAAGGAAGTAGCTTCCCTGGCTTAGAGCAGAGTTAATTTTTCTTTGGGTGGCTAGTAGCTTGCAACACCATCGTCTCGATAGTGAACCCGGGCCCAAACCCCATCATTACCCCCCACTCCGGTCCCTCCCCTTCCTCGTCCATCTGTCGCCATAGCTCGTCGAGCACGAAGATCACCGTCGCACCAAGCATATTCCCGTACTCCCTTAGCACCCTTCGGCTCGCGGCTAGCTTCCCGGGCTCCAATCGGAGAGCCTTGTCGATGCGGTCCAAGATCGCACGGCTGCCGGGGTGCACTGCCCAGAAGAGGTCATTCCATTCGACGCCAAAGGCGAGTGGCCCAAATGCATCCAGCAGACACCGCTCAATGTTATCTGCCGCCAAAGCTGGCACCTTGGTGGAGATGTTCCCGTCAATGCCGCCTTTCCCGAGCCGCATGTTGAGCACATGCTCGGTTTCTGGTATCACGGTCTGTAAGACGGACACCATCTCAAACAGCGGGTGCTCGACGGGGTACACGGGGTCAGCACCGACGATGACCGCACCCGCGCCGTCACCGAACAGTCCCTGGCTGATGAGGGTGTCGAAGCAGTCCTCTTCGTCGGGGCCACGGAAGGAGACAACGGTGAGCTCGACGCAGGCCACGAGGACGCGTGCGCCACGGTTGTTCTCAGCTAGGTCCTTGGCTAGGCGCAATGCGGCGGAGCCGGCGGAGCAGCCGTTAAGGTGGAGCATCGTGCGGCAGACGTTGGTGCGGAGGCCGAGGAGCGAAGCCAAGCGGAGGTCGGCGCTCGGGGCCTGGGCTCCCGAGTTGGTGCTGACAATGAGGTGGGTGATGTCGGTGGCTGGACGGCCCCACTTGGCAACGGCCTTCGCTGCGGCTGACGCAGCGAGCTCTGGAGCGACGGTGGCGACGATGTCTAGTCGGGCGTCGAGGGACGGCGATCTGCGGTCGAGGAAGTCGGGGTGGGCGTCGAGCAATTCCTCCGTGTGATGAAAGAAACGTTTCTCCGTGCCCGTTATCCGACCTAGTTAATTAGGAAGGAAACATGCAAATCAGACCTAGTTAATTAAGTCAGATCATATATGTTGGACATGATTTAAGTGTTGCAATAGCTTACATATCGTCTTTAGGTTGTCTTTGAGGTCAGTGAGGTGCTCGCTCTTGGTGACACGGAAGTAGTAGTCGGGGAACTCCTCCTGGGACACGTAGTTCGCCGGGTTCGCCGTGCCGATGGCGAGCATGGCCGCCGGACCGTCCGCACGCTGTGCACGCCGGATCTCGCGGACGGTGGCTAGACTGCTTGCCATGGTCTTTGTTTGCAACCAAAAGGATAAGCATTAGGGTTTTGCAGCGTAGATGAACTGGAAGAACATTCTGTTTTACCCTTCTCTTTTCAACTTGATAAAATATTACAGAGAGGTGCTTCTATGCATTTATATTTTTAAAGTTGCATAAATATTAAAGCGTGAATGAAGGGTAGATGGTGATTACTATTCTTGAAAGGTATCAAATTTTACATCAAAATAATACTAAAAGATATCAAAAGTTGGTACCTCCACTCTTTAAATTTTCTGTACCTCTTGGTACTACCTTAATATAAATTTTAGGACCACTTAAGGATGATAAAAAACCTCTTGAATATATATTCAAGTCTGCCGTTAACTTACTCCACTGCGTACCTTGTGAATTTGTGGTCGTCGATCCAGAGAAGGATATACGAGCTAGGCGTTAACCAACGAACACGCGTAGGGGAGATCTGCTCAAGAAGTGATGGTGTTCATGGACGATGGACTGGGCAAAAGAGAGGATATGGAGGGAGAGGACTGATGGAAGTGTTTGTGTTGGGGTGTGTGAGGAGGTAGGCGTAGTATTTAAAGAGACTGGGAGTGCGCAGGAGCAGGGCAGAGGCGTGGATGCAGGGTGCCGACGGAATCATATGGAATTCTAACTAGTCAAGTCTCTTTCCCTCAACTGCAAATGTAGAGGTGGGCGTCGTGTCGGGTCGGGCTGGTCCGGTACAAGTCTATCATGTTTTGGACCTAAACCGTGCCAAACCGTGACGGCCTATCGTGCTCGCCGTGTTGGCCCGGTTCGCCTTCGGCGAGCCCAGACACGATCCATTTGCGCTTCATGCCTATTTCGTGTCGTGCCGGCTCATATCCGACCCATTTATATTATTGTTATGAGAAAAAATGACCACATATCTCTTTCTTTCCTTTTTCTCCGGTCGAAGTAAAATCCTATTGTGTTTATTTTTCTCGATTTCCTTGATTTGGTTGCTCCTTCCAGTCACATGCATGTAGCTATACATTTACTCCTTTGATTTGCTCACCCACACATACAACACATGCATGCATTCCCTTTCTTTTCTCTAGTCCATCTAGAGTTTTCTTCCTTTACTCCTTGATTTGCTCACCTATACATACAATGCAGACACGCATGGGTTATTGGACTGCTGTGCCAGGCCAAGCCGCCCATCATGCCCGATTGACAGACTTGGCATGGCCCAGACAACTGTACCGTATCGGCCCAGCTCGTTCAGAACAGTTTCGTGCCAAACCGTAGATTAGACTAGGCCGGATGTACCTCGTACCGGCCTAAAATGGTCCAGTGAGTGCCCACCTCTACTCTCAACCGAGTATATTATTTGCAATGTTCGGAAGATGATAAACATGTGGGGATGCTTTTGCATGCATGTACACGCCAAGCTAAATATTCAAGTCAGCCTCATACCCCATGCTACATGCATGCAACCATGTGGAGTCGATGGAACCTTCGAACTCCATCTGCAAGCAAATATTGTATCAAATGTGGTGCTTTAATTTTTGTATGTCACCCATATGCATGTATGCCACCAGCAACCGACCGAGTCAAACGAATGCTTTTGCATGCAGCATGTACACACCAAGCTAAATATTCGGGTTGCAGGCTGATAGAGACCATAGTTTTGGAGTTGTTTGCTAAATTCGGTTGGAAAAGAAATCTTAGAATTAAGGCCTAGAGCCTTGTCTTTGTAATCCTTTTGGAACTAGTTTTAATTCTTCGTATGGTTGTTGTTTGGTTGGGTCTTGTTGGCTGTAGAGCCGGTTGTTTTAGTATAAGTGCTATTTGGAATCTGTATTGTTGGCCATATTCACTCTTATGTGAGGAGATCGGATTATTTCCTTTATCTAAAAAACCAAGCTAAATATTCAAGTCATGTACACCCCAAGCTAATTATTCAAGTCATCCTCGTACCCCATGCATGCTACATGCATGCAACCATGTGGAGTCGATGGAACCTTTGAATTCCATCTGCAAGCAAATATTGCACTGATTAGAGTTCAGCTAGACGTACTTCCAACCCTAATGACGTGCGGTCCATGGCTACCAAATGTGGTACTTTTTTTGTGTATGTATTGTCACCCATAATTCTTTTGTGTATGTACTTTTGTGTATGCATGTGTCGTTGCGTCTTACTCCCACGACTCACGAGGGCTCGGCGCAATTCTTTTGGCACGCACGACATAATCAATGGCGGGCCCCACCTTGCATGGCTGTCTCCAGAAGGTCAATACCGAAATTTGACCAAAGATCAGGTGAGCATCGAAGACTTCTGCACCTGACACATGGGTCCCATGCAAGATGCCCCGTACGGGAGTTGGACGATGGAGTTTGCGTGAGGTTGAACCGTCCGAGAGAGATTTCTTAGGAAATTTGTTAGTTAGCTTTATTTGTTTTCAAACCATGTCTATTGGGTCTGGATTTTATAGCTATGTATCCCTTCATTGAAAAGGATACGCTAAATTAATATACAGAATTGCTACTGTATAGACGTACGAGATTTTTACCGAACATATTTACTCTACTTTCCCACTTTTGTGCTTATCTTCTTGATTCATGGTTTTCCCTGTACGAGGATTCATTCCCTCGCTGCGCGTGGGCGGCCTCCAATCTCAACACAGAAAAGAAAAGGCTTCATCGTTTTAACATATTACCCTAGATCCATATGCATTAATAGGCTCTTAAATGGTGGCCTAAACAATAGCATCGCCTTATACCATTCTTATGCTCGTTACTCGCTCGAAACAGAGATCTCCGCTTTACACCACATACTACTCCCATTTCTTTTCTTATGCTAGCTCCTTAGCCCTATCTATAGCAACGTCTTTTTTACGCCCTCTACTCATCCACGACTCCTCTATTCTTTTCAGTAGCTGTTGAATACGATCGATTCATTTCCTCTCTTTCTCCATCGAAATGACATGCTAGAGGAGCTAGGAGTGCTAGATCCGTGTAGATTAGAGCAATAGGTTCTATATGCAATCGATTTGCCTCCTCTATTCCTCTCTCCGTCAAGGCAGCACGCTGAATGAGCTAGCGGTGCCAAATCCGTGTAGATCAGAGGGAGCCATTGTGTCAAATCCATGAAGATAAGAGGAAATGGCAAAAGGAGGGCTAGCAGAGAGCCACTAGCTAGGCTGGCCTTAGCCTGCCAAATTTTGGGCTCCTACACCATCAAGCTTGGTCATTGCCAATGCTCACATGCCTTCTACAGGTACAATTTGTTAGAGGCATTAGCCGAATGAAATGACCCTCATTTTTACATATGATGCAAAAATAGAAATATCATGTGCATACAGTACTTGTCCCTGGATCAGTAGCTAGTACGCACATTTATAACAATTGGAATCACAACTATACTTCATATTAATAAAGCGAAAACTAATATACGAAGAATCTTACAACTCAGGGGCTGTTTGGTTGCCTTCACATCTTAGCCTGGCTCGTACGAGTTAGTCAGGCTGGTGAGAGCCAGGTTGTATAGATGCAAAGAGATGGTGTTTGGTTAAGTGCATGAGTTGAGCCAGGCTGTGAGAAGAATGGAGAGAATGTGTTTGGTTGACTATTTATGTACCTCCCTATACCTTGCATGCACCCCAGCTTGCATCCCACCAACCAGGCCCACGGGAAACAACCAAAATCTACGTTTCACCACAGCCTGGCTCGGCGGATGCAATTGCATCTCGGGGGACAGGCTCCACCCCTCGTGCAGCCAATAACCAAACAAGTGTCTTTTGTATCTGTAGATGCAATTCTTTTTGGATGCAGTCAACCAAACAACCCCTCAGAGCATCAGGCAGCAAAAGAAGCAAAGCCTGATAGTCTGCCCATCCAACTCGCAGGCAACTGACGAGGCATAAATCCCTAGAAAAGATCGCTTCAACGAAGATCCTGCATCATGCGTCGAAACACAAACCTTCGAAGCTTCACTAACTTATTCATCTAAAACAACAAATTAAGCAAGGGTGAGTACTTTCGTATTCAGCAAGACTTAAGGTTGTATTTGCAAATGTATAAATGCAAGCCAAGTCAAAGGAGGCTACTACAGTTAATTTGCATAAAGCGAAATTGAATTTGTAAATCAAGTTATCATTTGCAAACGGAATTTGTAAGAGTAAGTTTGATTGATAACAAATAAGTAAAATAAAAAGTAATACTCATAGCCCTTCGCGAGCGATGAACAATCCAATCATGAAATCCATCAATGTCGGCCCTTTGACATAAAGTAGCAGTTGCAAAACAAATGAAACCAAACCCTTTTGAAAATAACAAAACATCTAACATGTATCAGTTCACCAAGACTCCCATGACCGCAGGTACGACTAATCAATTAGATTTATACTCTGCAGAGGTGTATAATTTTACCCACAAGTCATGACCTTTTCTTTGGCGTGTAGCCAGAATGTTCATGACAAAAACCTTTACATTACCTAGGTTAACTTCGTACCAGCCCGGGACGTTAACCCATACTATGACAAGAGAACTCAGAGCATAGAAATGATAGAACTCCCCATAGCATGGCGTACACCGTTGCATTGGTAAGTAGAAACCCCTACAAGCAGACCTAGAAAGGAATGCCTGTGCTAGCTCCCACCTTCCATAAATGCAAAGTTAAACTAGGTAACTTAATTGGTTTAAGGCTGCCCCATCCCAACACTTGTGGTTTGTGCAGATATATCTTAGATCATACAACACGATGTTCGGTCCTTAATCCGACATGGGCGATACTTCACCCTACACTACGTGCAATTCCCTTTGCACATCTGGCTATTGCAAATAATCACCCGCGTCAAAGCCATAGTTTTATTTTGGGTTTTTAATAAAATACCAACCACCAACAGTGTCATTTCCAACCATTTTAAATTCTCAGGAAACTATTTTGATCTGATCATCTATATCGTTGATTCTAAAGCATGGCTAAGCATGGTTAATATGTAAGCACATATACCCATGATGACATTAAGTAATGTCTATTCTTAATCTGTGGTTATCAAGGTTCACATGTCATACATATCAAAAAAGTTTCATGAGACAACAGGTATAACTACCAACACCACAAAATAGCGAATTTATAGAAAATAAATGCATGCATGAAATCATTTGATAAAGAAAAGAAAAATTAAATATTGGGATCAACATGATTAAAGGGGTGCTTGCCTTGCTTAATCCTTGTTTACGACAAAGACGAGGATTGCAGCTGACGATGGCGATGACGAAGTAGATGCGTCGGGTTCTACACATCGCTATCGAATAAAAGCAATAAGCAAATAAGAAACTTCAATAAAGGCAAAGAAAGACAACTAGAGAACCATATAAAAACTTACTGAAGAAAACATGAATATTATAATGTTTGGATTAGATGATTTCAAGTTCTCGCGTTTTAAACGATTAAACATTCATATTGCTATTAGCTTTTAAGATGAGCAATGTACGATTCACTTTACAGATTATCCATTCTTGCTTTACGAATTCAAGAAGCTAAAATTATGAACTTTTATATTTATAATTTCGAATTCAAGATGCAAAAATCATTTGGATTAAGGGAATTAATTATTAGTTACAGGGTTAATAGACTTTACTATACGCAAAATGCGCTTCTCGCAACCTTATCACTTATGGGTTATGCTCTATTAGGATTCAAATTCAAAGCAAGATGAAATAGGAATATTTTTCTAAATTATTGTAGATCATATCTTAAAGATCATTTCTAAGCTGTTCTTTACAAAATTTGTATTTAGACGAGATGTTTTGCGGGTTGCCGAAAAGGCTTAAGTGATCACAATATACTATGAGTGAATCGTGCTTATTCTTTGATTGATTTTATTCAGAATTAGTTTTACGTAAGTTAAATCTATTGATTTAGGCTACTGACATCATTTCCATGATATTTGAAAAGGTTCTGGTGATACAAAATTCATAATTATTGATTTCTTATTTGCAACTAAAGTGTGTTTATATTATGGACTTCAAGAATGTGAACACTTAGGGTTATTAATCTATCAAGATTAATAAGCAAATCATGGTGAAGTGAGGTTATCTTTTCATAATAAGGTAGTCTATACTTTGGAGAGCACTACTAAGCTAATTTCATAAGTTTTAGGATTTGGACGAGACGTTATATTCATCGCTGAGAAAGCTTATGTGGCATTATAAAGTTTACGTTATACGGAATCGGTGAGAAAGTGAAGCGTATGGTCATCACTTAAGGGTTTTAAATTAGCTGAATTTAGATGGAAAGCTAGTTGTAAATAAGATATTGTTCTAGAACATGGTAGTATGAACTTTGTAGAGTATTTCTAAACTAGCTTTATAAGTTTTAGCATTTAGACGAGTTATTTTATCTGCTGTTGAAATAGTATAAATGATCACAAAGGTAACGCTAAATCGATCAAGTTTCATTTTAAGTTTGCAACTATAATATACATGATTCTTCACTCATTTTTCAGTAATTAATAGAATGCAATCCTAGAAGTGTTTTAAAGTTAGTTTTGCATTATTTTGACTTTAAGCGCGATGGATTATACATTTATTTAATGTTGTAGTCTGCTTTTCTTTTTATTAAAAGAACACAAACTAAGTCTCATTCTAAATATTTTTACATACATGTGTCCTTTCTATTTCCAGGAATTTCATACAAATTATTTTATTATCTTATGAGTTATTATTTACTCATTCCTATTAAAGGCCATATTAAGGTTTACTAACGATTATGAAGCAAATAAATTAAATTTAGTTCAAAATTAAATGTTTATGCACACTTGAGTTTACTATGGTTTCAGAAGCACATAAAAATTTATTTTATGTTTTTAGGAATTATATTTTCCATATGAGCAATAATGCCCATAATAGTATGTTTAATTTTAATAATTGTCCAATGACTCAAAAATTAAATATTTTTGTATATTTAAATTAATCTTGGTCTTATCATCATATAAAAATTTATTTTATTATTTTCTGGCTTATTTTGTACAAATTTAATATAAAGACCATATTAAGGTTATTAACAAAGTTTATTTTAAATAATTTTTCTAGAGTTTAAAAATTAAATATTTTTGTATATTTAGAATATTACTGATTTTAGATGAATATAAATTTTGTTTTACTGGTTTTGGACTAAAAATGCAGAAGATATTAATAATTATATTTGTTTCGGTTTGGAAATCAATGCAAAATTGAAAATACGTCTTCATACATTGGAAACGCCTTCAATGGTTTGAGCTGGAAGTGCTTTACTCTGGCTGACATGTGGGGCCCGAAGGCAGTGACTCAGAACAGGGGAGCTTCAAGGGAGTTGCCGACGGTAGGGAAGAGCAGCGGAGCTGGGCGACTGGTGAGCGGCGAGGCACAAGGGGGCCACTGCGCACCCAGGGGAAGTCTCGACGATGATTGGTGGTGATCGGAATGGAGCTCCCACCAAGACCAGCGGCGGGGGAGGGAAAGGCTTCGCCGGAGAAGAAAAGTAGTGAGTTTTAGTTCAAATGAATAATGCGGTGAGCATCAGGGAGTATTACTCATTCCATTTTACCAGTTTGCGGAGTCGGAGATTAACCGAGCTATTCCGCCACCATGCGCCGCACTTGGATAAGAAGGTGAGTCTTGGCGGTGAGGTTCTGGTTGAGGAGACCCAATTATTTTTGTGGGCTTTTACTCTTTAGAGGCTCTAGATGCTATAATCCAAAGGAATTTGGAAAGGAATCAATGTACCACTCGAAATTTGATTTTATCCGAGCTCAAAGCTTCACGGCCATGGTGGAAATTGAAGAAGAGTTTGGTCTGTGCGGTTGGGGAATGAGAGGAGTAGTAGAGGGAAGTGCTACGCATGGCTCTGGCAATCATTAGTCGCTATTTATAACCAAGAAGAACGGGTGAATTCGGCCTCAAGTGAGCTTGTCTCGGATGGGGGCTTCACTGAATGTGACAAGGAAAATGGTGAGCTGGCCGGGATGTAAATGAGACGGCATGGCGTGGGAATGGTTGAGGATGAACTTGGCAATGAACGAGCTCTTGGACAGTGCGGTTGATGCGACCAATCGGCGAGGCAAATCAACTGGACAAGCAAGCTTGGGTTCACTGGATTGGGAGAAGCTAGCTTCGGTCGGGAGAACAGAGGTGAGGGATAGACTTGAAGAGCAGGGCCAGGACCCACTGGACAGCAGCTGAACTGGTTTTCCGTTGCTCCAGGGAACGGGGTTGGCACGGGGAATGGGCCCACCTATCAGTGAAGCAAAGTGACGAGAAAGCAACTCTAGTCTAAATTGTCTAGTCTCTGATTTTGTTGAGCCATCAAATCTTAGTAGAAAATTTTCAAAATTTTTTACCAGGGTATTTTGACAGATTTTGACGTCTGGTAAAAATTTGGCGTTAAAATGAGTTACTAAAAAATTAATATTATTCCTACAACAGTGACTGCTCATAAATTTTGTTTATGATTTTAATTTTAATTAGAGAATAAAATGAAGTCTAACATTTTTCAAACTTTTTATCTCAGTTTTATTTGAGCTAATAATGTTAATGTAAAATTTTCAGGTCAAAATATTGCTCCATTATTGTATATAAATTCTGACATGGCAATTTCCAGATTTTCAGAATTTCAGTTTTTAAATTTGAAAAAGTACTAAACCACATTATTAATTTATAATATTTTTAACAGAGGTATAAATGACATTGAGATTTTCATGATAATTTTTACAGCTCCATTTGAGATTCCAAATTATTGTATTAATTCTGATAATGCATTATTTTGATTTAAAAGTTGTCTTTTTATTTTATCTCTTCATTTCTCCATGCCTAAAATTTCATCTAGTGGACAAAATGGCTTACTTGCATGCTCAGGGTCTCATGGTAAATTTTTAAAATTTTTACTTTTTTTTGCCTTTTTCTATTTTTCATTCCCCATTTCTCTTTTATTTGATTTTTCTCATAACACAAAAATCCAAGAAAATTCAAATAAATAAAACAATATTCATAAAATCAATAAATATTCACACTAAAATTTAAATATTATATTTTTACTGTTCTAAAATTTTCGGGCTATTACATCGAATTTGTTGCAGGTGTTCACTCGATTTGTTGCACGAGTTCACTCGAAGTGTTGTTCCATATTTTTTTTTGATTTTGTTGCAATAAGTTTTGTTGCCGCTAGAGTGGGATTTTTGTCACACAAATAGACACTTATTGTTGTGTTTGTGCTATGAAATTTGCAAAGCTAAATTATTTTGTTACAATTATTGGTTTGATTTGTTGAAAACATTACTGGAAAATGTTGCGTCCAATTGTCTGATAGTTTGGTTCCTGTGGAGAGAGAGGGTCCCCTCTATGACCGATTGCAATAGCCCCCTTCTCTGCGGCAGGTATTTCTTCATGAGCATGTCGAGTAGAGTATTGTTGTTAGGCATCCAATTCTACTCAAATCTGTATAAGTTATTGAGAGAGTGATTTTTTTAAAAAAAATCTTTTCTCAGTGTTGCTTGTGTGTGTTTTGCAATGTTGCATGTGCTACCATGAATTGTTGCATGCATTGAAGAAATTTGTTGCACTGCTTTCAAAAGCATCTGATAGGAACATTACCTTCAAACGTCTGGGCCCTAGATCACCCATTAATATAATAGCTATTTGCATCTACAAACATATTTCACTTGTTCTTCCACATTACATACGAAAAGAGAGGCAAAATCATGCGACTTCTTCTAAAAATTGTTTTGCCTTTTCATTGGGAATTGAGATATCGATATACTTCACTCGGTGCCCATAATGTTCAACACGCGTGTGATCTACGGAAATCAAATAGTTGCAAGCCCATTGCATCTAACAGTGGGGGATCAACTAGCATTCATCTAGAGGTGAAGATCGAGTAAACCCCGTATTAGTACACCTTAAAGATGAATGAAATTACTAGCTGCAAAATGCCACCTACCTAACCCCCTTATCCCTCCCCACCCCTAGCTGCTAGGCGCACCCATCTCTGACCCCTCCCCACCCATCGATGCAGCTGACCCTTGGCATTGCCGACCACGTGACTAGAGCCGAGGTGACCCGCCCGACTACCTCGATGCTTTGCCTCCCCGACGTCTCCTGTCGTTGATGTGCCACCGTCCTCGAAGTTCGCTGATCGTCAACTACCTCGACGCCGCTAAACCTCGACGTCGCTGTAACATCCCAAAATTTCAAAAATGGGAAAATAAAAAAATTTAAAATTTAAAAATAGAATTGAATAAAAAATTTAATTAGAATCAAGATTTTATTTTAAAATATCATGTTTTCCCCCATTCTCTTGAATTCTAGTCTTAAGAAAAGAATTATTGCAATATTGAAATTCTTTCTTCTAAAATTAACAAACTATGAAAATAAATTTGTATATAATCTTATTTTGAGTTTCTATTATTTTCTAAAATTTTATTGAATTTTGGTTCTTAAGAAAATCTTTATATTAATTGTTTTCTTTTGCTTCAAAATGCAAAATCCAAAATCCTGCGTATGCATGGACTCAAACACGATGGTTTACACGCAGCGGCTAGTTCTGCAATACAGCGGGTTATAGCTCACTCGTAGAATAGGCAGCGCTATGCGCAGGAGTAAAATAACGCTACCTTGTGTATATATACACACTTATAAAAATTTATAAATATATCGTTTTTAAAATGGACCCCAATGTAATATAAGGCGAAGAAAAGAGCTGGAGGGGAACAAGTTGTAGCTATAAAAACCCATTAGCAGTACCCACCGTCTACAAAACCGAGACCCTGCAACTTCACAAGTACTCCATACTAAAATATCTCAACGTGCAACAGCTAGCAGCTCACCATGCATGCAATTGCAAACAAGAGTTATCCAACTAATAAGGATGCCGGCGGGGACATCGCCATCGACGGCTATCCTTTCATACGCACGTACAGGGACGGCCGTATCGAGCGGCTATTGAACAGTCGCTTTGTGCAGGCGTCCGAGGACACTGGTGCCACCCGCGGCGTGGCAACGAGGGACATCGTCATCGACCGAGGCAGCGGAGTGTCCGCACGATTGTTTCTCCCCTCCGGTGCTGCCACAACCGGGAGGAGGCTGCTTCCCGTCGTTGTGTACTTCCATGGCGGCGCTTTCTCCACTGAGAGTGCCTTCTCCCGCACGTATCACAGTTACGCCTCCTCCCTCGCTTCGCGCGCCGGGGCGCTCATCGTGTCCGTCGAGTACCGTCTAGCGCCGGAGCATCCCGTGCCGGCGGCTTATGAGGACGCGTGGACCGCGCTCCGGTGGGTGGCGTCCCTCTCCGATCCCTGGCTAGCTGACTATGCAGACCCCAGGCGCACGTTTCTCGCCGGCGACAGCGCCGGTGGCAACATCGCTTACCACACGGCGGTACGCGCCAGCCACGATGGCAATGGCCGCATGGACATCGAGGGGCTGGTCATGGTGCAACCGTACTTCTGGGGAGCCGAGAGGCTGCCTTCCGAGACGGTCTGGGACGGCGTCGCGTTGTTCCGGCCGGAGGTGGTGGACTTGCTCTGGCCGTTGGTGACGGCGGGCCAGGCAAGCAACGACGACCCCCGGATCGACCCTCCGGACGAGGAGATCGCGTCTCTCACGTGCCAACGCGCGCTGGTGGCCGTGGCTGGGAAGGACACCCTGCGGGACCGCGGGCTCCGGCTGGCGGCCCGTATGCGCGACTGCGGGTGGACCGGCGGCATGTGACGCTCGTGGAGTCGGATGGCGAGGATCATGGCTTCCACCTGTACAGCCCGCTGCGTGCGACCAGCAAGATGCTCATGGAGAGCATAGTGCAATTCATAAACCAGACCTCACCGCCGCCAACTACTATGCTCGCGGAGCTGCGCGAGTGGTCTACGTGGCGTGCTAAGACATCAAGACGTACGGTGGATTCGGCCCAAACTATAATAAGCGTTCCCAGTAGACCGTATAAGGCGGTACTGGTTAATGGGCTGGACAAGAAAGATTGTGGTGGCCCAATCTCTATGGCGCGTAACGGGTCATTTTTGGGCCAAGTGAAGCCCAATAAGACCCACAAGAACCCATTGTCGGCAGCAGTTCCGTGGAGAACTGTGATGAACTTCTTATAGCGGGTGATAAGTTTACGTCCAGACTGCCGATGTGTCAGAAGGTAATATAAGTGGTTCATGCTCGCTACTTCATGCAAGTGTTTTAAGTGTAATAAGAAAGATGACGATTGTATAGGGACCTTTCCAGTTTCCACCAAGGCAATAGTCATCGGTTGTTTGGTTTGCTATACCCTAATTCAGAGGTCGGCAACTGGACGATCCATAGAAGTGCTCTTGTACAAGGGTTGTCTACTACTTTTGTTCTGTATTGTTAAATAAAATGGGGCAGGGAATTGATGTTAAGTGTAACTGTATTTGTAACGTGTACTACATATAATGTGCGAGTTTCAAATTCTTCCTTTCTTGGTTAGTTGATGAAGTTAATCTCAACCATCCATTGTCCTAATAAATGGCCAGGATCTGTGGAACCATTCAAACCACCTAAACAATTGGATCGGATTCGGAACAGACGGCTCTTGTTCCAGTCTTCCAGATCAGCGCTCCTATTTTCGCTTCATGTGAGTCCATATAGCACTCTGAACTTTGGTTGAAAGTTTATCTAGCACTCTGAACTATGAAACCAGATATTTGACCTAGCAAATTTTACAATCTGGTTCAAATAATATCATAACTCTGTTATGCATAGTGGTATTGTCTGTGTGTAGCGCAGTGAGTGAGCGGTTTCGCTACATATGATGACAACTAGGCAATTTTATGTCAATGGTAGGTTAGCCCACATGTGCTTCTCCCCGACGAGCTTTCAATCATTCTTCCATGGTTGTCGACCCCTGTAATACTCTCCCTTTTTATTTTGATTTGAAAGGTAAGCCTCTATAAGCCTCACATATCATTGACCTAAACTTGCCCAATGTATCATTCTACATAGCAAAACCGTCTACTCATTATGCTACGCGAGCTATACCACTACACAAAACTGGGTTAGGGTGTCCACTCATCATGTCTCTGTGCGAACAGTTGTCTGATAAGTATACATAACTACTCAAAAGTTATCTCTGAAATAGACACTTTTTGACGAGAAGACATCATTTGACGGGAAGACACATCTTGGTTACACGACGCTCTTTTGGAGAACAACTGCTGCCATTTCAACTAAGATAAATAGGGGCAGATCCACGTTGTTGAGGGCATCTGACATCTGATATTTGCAACCTACGATCATTCTGATTAACAATCACTTTGTAATCTGTATACTCTGTTGAAGCCGCTTGGCTAATAAAGAAGCAATATGCATTCTCCTTATTTTGTTCACAAGGAGCCTACAATTATATTTTTGTAAGTTCAATTAAGAAACCCCAGATCTTCAACATCGGCACTTATAAAAATTTATGCAATGTAAGGAGAAGTAAAGAGCTGGAGGGGAACAAATTCTAGCTATAAAAACCCATGAGCAGTAGAATAAATCAAGAAATGCGGTCTACAACCTCCTAAAATTCTTACTAAGATGCACTCACGTGTACTATATTTCCTAAAGATTGAAAAGTTCCTGTGCTATGATCGTTTTGAGCCGAGCCGGCTGCGCGGCTCGGCTTATTTTTTTTTGCGTTTAAGTCCTTCGAAAAATCCGTAATTACGTATCGGTCCTTTTCACGTTTTTTACGAAGAGAACCTTAAAAAAATGCGAATCTTTTGTGAGAGAATCCTAAATAAATACAAAAAAACGTAGTGGCGTTTGGATCATTCCGGGTATTTTTTGCGAAAAGGACGTTTTCGATTTAGCACGATCGCGGATCCGGTTCAGAAAATCGCGGATCTTTCATGAGAGAACCCTAAATAGATACCCGAAAAAAAACGTGAGGACGTTTCGATCATTCCAGCTATTTTTTACGAAAAGAACCTTTTCGATTTAACATGATCGCGGATCCTTCATAAGAGAACCCCAGATAGATGTGAAAAAAACGTGATTTCGTTTGTGTTCTTTCAGCCGTTTCACTCATTTTTTCGACGATTTAAAAAAGAAAACACCGTAAAAAAAAGAAATTTTTTCTACGAAAAAACGACATGTGCGGCGTGTTACGCCACGAAAAGTTTTCTAGTGTGAAAATATAACTAGCAGAATTTAAACTCTTACCGGTGAAGTCGTACTACTTATCTTGTTTCATCCGAAGGTTTGAACCCAGTTTTATTGTACAGACTTCAATTATATTGGATTTTGATTCGCAACTGTTTTGATCTTATTCGGCTACTACAAACTAAGTCTGTTTATTTAGGCTTAAGTTATTCGTAGGACTTGAAGTAATAAGTGTCGCATTTGAAATGATCTAAAACTTACACCGGGGGCAAAATCGTTTTATTTTTACTCACAACACTATCTAAGCAGTAAACTGTGCACTGGGAGTGCCTTTTTCATTCATTAGTCCACACCTCTTTAGATAACATGGCACCCTTGGAAACCGCAGAATGAAACTTAGCACTGGGAATAGCCTAAATGGTAAGAGTTTGTCCAGCCAATCCAATTGATTATATTACTAGATATTGTTGCGCGCTACGTCGCGTCGCGTATATCTCACTCCGGAGTTTTCTGATCCAAAAATGGTAGGACCTAAATATAATTTAAAATATTTTGAGTTAAAGAAATAACCAGACCTAAACGTAATTTTAAATTTTTCGGGTTTAAAGAACCAATGTCCAAGTTGAATTTACAGAATTACGGAGTCCTTTTTATAGAATAACTGGTGGAATAACCTATTCGTGATTTCGAATTTTCTGAAGAGCTTTTTCATAAAAAAAATACCTTGTACCCTGATTACTCTTCAAAACTTCCAAGCATAAATATATATTATTTGCAATGTTTGGAAATCGGATGATAAACATTTGGGGTCATGCAAAATGTATGCCACCAGCAACCGACCGAGTCAAACGAACGTTTTTGCATGCAGCATGTACACCCCAAGCTAAACATTCAAGTCATGTACACCCCAAGCTAATTATTCAAGTCATCCTTGTACCCCATGCATGCTACATGCATGCAACCACGTGGAGTCGATGGAACCTTTGAATTCCATCTGCAAGCAAAAATTGCATTGATTAGAGTTCAGCTAGACGTACTTCCAACCGTAATGACATGCTGCCCATGGCTATCAAATATGACATAATCAATGGCGGGCCCCACCTTGCATGGCTGTCTCCAGAAGGTCAATACCGAAATTTGACCAAAGATCAGGTGCGCATCGAAGACTTCTGCACCTGACACATGGGTCCCATGCAAGATGCCCCGTACGGGAGTTGGACGATGGAGTTTGCGTGGGGTTGAACCGTCCGAGAGAGATTTCTTCAGAAATTAGTTAGTTAGCTTTATTTGTTTTCAAACCATATCTATTGAGTCTGGATTTTATAGCTATGTATCCCTTCATTGAAAAGGATACGCTAAATTAATATAATAGCTATTTGCATCTACCGATATCAACATATATACATATACAATTATCGTTGATTCCTGCCGAGACACTTGTCACGTTCTTTTGGTAGCTCCGAGTCTATTCCCTACAACCGCATCATCTCTACCTAACTTTTTGCTCCTCTACTTCTGTGTGCTCGTGCTTCTATATATGAATGCATGCATATATATACACATGCATGATGTTATGCATACTAGAATTTCTCTTCTTCTGTGTCAATCGCTCTTTTTCTTTAATATTGGTCAACTCAACATTATGATTTCCTCACTAACTATGATGATATCTCAT
Organism: Guadua angustifolia; assembly: GCA_036346375.1. Lineage (NCBI taxonomy): Eukaryota > Viridiplantae > Streptophyta > Magnoliopsida > Poales > Poaceae > Guadua > Guadua angustifolia. Next base: position 11,291,592 of record CM070513.1, on the reverse strand, counting down.
ATTCACTAACACTAGCATACATGCATGCTTTAGTCTTTGTCTAACGATATGAAAAATCATCTCACAATCACCGACAATGTTGTGCCCCTCACCAGCTATGGCACGTTCCTAACTACCCAATGACCACATATCGTCTATAACTCGGCTTCAATGAAAAGTTTTATCTCCTCTATAGTAGGGTTTTTCCATCATCGAGTTTCTTTCACCACTAACTTCGTCTCCGGCATTTCTATACAATTGTTGTAGCGGACAGCATGACATTGTCCTTGTTGAACAGCTAAGGTGAGTAGCGCGACATTATCCTTATCTTCTCCATCATCGGCTCAACTCTTCGCTTTCTCATCGGTCAATGCCTTCTTCCAGGATAGATCAATTTATCGTTGCATCCTTTCGTGGTTTCCTCCGACACCATTCATGCTATCCTCTCTATGAATTTTGATTATATTCAAAATTTCAATTTTTTATTGTAGTTTGCATACAAATCAAATCACTAGTTTTATTCAATTTATTCCAATTTTGTTTTTTTAGGGATTTTACTTTGGAATTTGTATGGAAATCAAATTGTAATTTCTTTCATTTTATATTCTCAATTTCAGTTTTTTAATTTGTATGCAAATCCAATTACTAATTTTTTTACTTTTATTAATTATATTTATTTAGGATTTTACTTAGGAATTCATATAGAAATCATATTGCTATTTTTTTAGTTTTAGTTTTTTTTGTTGGGATTTATATACAAATCTAATTGCTATTTTTTGTTTAAGTTTCATGTGAAAATCATATTGTTAATTTTATTTTTATATGGAAATCAAATTGCTAATTTTATTTTATTTTTATTCCAAAATTTTAGTTATTTTTGTACTTGACATAGACTATTTCTTTTTATTTAAACCATTAAAATCTAGACCCACTATTATCAACGGCATATATCTTTTTTTTCTCCGATTAAAGTGGTAATTTCTAATCCTTGAAAATGAATGTGGAGACTTCGTTTTCCTCTGTTTTAATAAGATAATAGAGATAGATTGCTACGTATACATCTTGTGGCAGCGAAATAAATATGTTTTGAGAGGAGCTTATATGTTTTTCATTGCACTATCTGCTCCTGAACTTGCAGCCGAATGGTACAGTTCAGCAAGAATGTACCATTGGTAAATCAAAAAGGTGTTGCAGCCATCTTGTGTGATTTATTTATTTCTTAGTGGATTGGTTATTCATTCTTAAGATGGACGCACTGACCGGTTGTCCCTGCTCTAGAAAAAACAAAAAAACACTAGCTATATGCCCGTGCGATGCAACGGAAACTCAAATTTATGATAAAAAATTTATTTGTAAAGAGCACTAACTTTATCTAAATAATAATGTTTACTTTGAATGTGTAATGGTTAAATGTTTAAATCAATTCATTGAAGCATATAAATTCCAAACACCTGTTTACAAACTCGAGCTTAAAATTATCTTTAATTTCACAAAACTAAATAATAACATCACAATACTTAGGATTATAAATTTGTAACGCCATAATTCGAGATCGATCAATCAACCGAAAGAGACATCACCTGCTGCCCCATGGGCGCAAAGGCGTTGAAGAGGTAGACGCGTCATCCATATGTGGCTGCCACAATCAGCGGCGTGCGTGGCTCGTACGCCTTGCTCCGACCATACCATAGCATCACCCCATCAACCAGCTCCATCGCCTCCCCCCGCGAGCGCCTCCCTCAACCTATTGACATCATCCACCGCGGCGAGCTCCAACAGCGCCACCAGCCTATCTCACCGCCCACCACCAGTGACCTGCCCCTACGCCGCATTGATGAAATCAGCAAGGTCGTCCATTACCTCCGCTCAATTGATAAACTCAACACATCTGCAGGAGAGGCAAGAAGTGGTGGGGTTATATAGATTAAGCAACCGAGAAGATATCTATGTAATTCAGATTAAGAAATCGTCAAATAAGAAAGGTAACAAAAGGAAAAGAGGCGAGAAGAGACCCAACTCCATGAATCGGAGCTCTGCTTCCTTTCGAAGGGAATCAATTAATCCAATCCGAAAAGCACCTAGAGCAATCGCCACCAATTCAAATGCCAGATCAATGAGAGAAAAGAAAGCAATAAATGAGTCATGCATATTCATTTACCTCCCGCAATGGGATAATCCAATCCAATCTACCGGGGTGGTCACTGCCCGCTTCTCACTCAGCCACGTGAGTGTGCACACTTGTCGGGGTGAGGGTGGAGAACGGATGTACCACTACCAACTCCTAATTAGAATTAGTAGAGATAGAGATAACAAACTTATCTAGTCACATCATGCATAGCCGTGCGCATGCTGCTGGCCGGCCAAAATCAAGTCCATACGTGATTAGATAAAAAGAAAAGATGATCTTATCTACATATGCAAGTAAATATTTAATGAAAATGATATATATGGCAACTCAAAGGCACATGGTAAATGCATGCAGTATATGGAAAAAAATTGGACGTGCAGTATTTGAAAATAGAATCGGCTGATTGAGATAAGAGTCTAATATGTCACAGATCACACACGCATGCATATCCAACTGAATTAAAACTTTCTCCATTCGCCAATGTATAAAAGATCGGGACAATGACAGTTTCGTAGGTATGCCTGGGAGGGGGGAGGGGAGGAAAAGGGAGAACATACCACTGCCACCAACTCATAATTAGAAATAGTAGAGATAACCCTAAAGACAACGTCGTATACATTGGCCAATCATTGGCTCCAGTTCATACGGCAAAGCTCATAATATGTGGACTATACTAATCAAACCTCATTTTCATTACCGTCGGATACAGTCCAGCCCAGCAGGCCTCCTACCAGGCTCCCAAGTACCCTCTTGCCATATCCTAGAAAATTTACCACATCATCTACAGTAGTAGGGTAAATTATAGCAAAAGTTTCAAAAATAAATAAACTCATGTATTTAATTTAGAAAATAAAAAATGAATCAATTTAAAAGCAACATTATTAAATTCAAAATGTTATAAAATCATATATGATTTATCATCTTCTAAAAATTTTATGGTACCCTCTCTGAGCCATTAGGATCACATAAAAAATGTTCATTTAAAATAAAATTTGTTTGGTATCTAGGGAAAATAAAAATGAGAAAATAAAATTCTGATGCAGTCAACTTGCCAAAATTTTTAGAAATTACTAAGATGTTATTTTGAAATAAAATTTTGTCAGAGTATAAGACCTGCGTCATTATTAGGCAAAAAATTTCAAAAATCTTATGACACAAATGATAACCCTAATAAATGCAAGGATCTTGATTTGTCCAGACTGGGAAAATCTAGTGCCTTCTTTTCTCTCATTGCCATGTGGGTCCCTCATTAGATCTGGCCCACTTGACAGAAGCACATCCCTCTCTACCTGCTCTCTCTTCCCAGCCCAACTTCTCTATTTTGATTTGGAAAATAAACCCCTATGAACCCTACATATTATTAACCTAAACTTGCCCAGTATGTTATTCTATAAGGTAAATTAAACCGTCCACTCATCATACTACGCGGGCTATACCACTATGCGAAACCAGATTAGGGTGCTATTTGAATCAGATTGCAAAGTTTAGGATGCCGGACGAACTTTCGAGCAAAGTTTAGAGTGTTATATGGAATTTTTCCTATCCATTATGATCGTACGACATCTACATTAGAATATAATATGTTCCTCTTATTTCTTCATCTTCATATGTAAGTTGCTTTGAAACTTCGTTCATGATTCGATATGTCTTTAAAAGTTATTTTTTCACGCGTTCTTTTCCGTGGAGCCCATAAGGAGTATAAGGAGTCTACAAGCGCGCTCCACAATCATGACAAGAGCCACCCCCCATGACATCTTGCAAGAGGCTAGCCGCCCCAGCTCATCGGAGAGCTCTTGACGCCTTCAGTATCATCTCGAGGAGCGCGCACTCCTCACCGTCGAAGTACAGCCTCTTGGGGAAGCCTTCCCCTCTAGGACTGTTAATGTTGGGCATGTCCTTCTTCTTGAATGAGATGATAGACTGCAGCTTCACGGGCACCCGCAGGTCTGCCAGAGTCATGCCGTCATTAATCGGCTTGAGGTAGTTGAGCCAGGGCAGGACTGCATGAAGATGGTGTTGTTAAAGGGAGCGCCCATCCTGGTGCCATTGAAGGGGTAGACTTTTTCGTAGTTGCTGTAGTGGTTGCCCATAGTGATGGCGTTAAGCCAATCCTTGAAGGTGTAGTCCTGCCAGTTGAAGATTGTGATGCGCACCACCGACCAGCCGGTCGGACTTGTAGTTGTTTGTGATGTGCTAGTTGATGCTGAGGTCACAGTTGTCACCGCACGACATGGGGTTGGGCACACGCCAGTGCATGATCTTGGCCCACGCCCGGGCCTTGGTCGTCCAGTTGTCGAACGAGGCACATGTGTTGCATGGCACCACGGAGTCGTTGTAGTAGGCCAAGAAGGAGATGCAGCACTTCACAGTGCGCTTCTTGGGTCGGGAGATGTTGCACGCCAACTACCACGACGCCACGACAGGGGTCGGCGGCATGAACCCTGTCCTGTCGGAGAACGGCATAGGGCTCAATTGGTTTTGAGCACTGGCTTGTATCAGAAGGTCGCATGTTTGAGACATCACAGTTTTTTATTGATTTTCTTTTATTTTCCAACACTTGGAATCAAAGTCTGAGTTCTTGATCCGTGTATACCCAAGATAATACCACCCTTTCCGACAAGTTGTGTCATCGATGATGAGGCGACATCAGGTGCAATGGCGAATGAGAGTTTCACCGTCTCGCTGGATATCCGATGCTCATGAAGAGCAATTATGCAGCATGAACAATCAAGATTAAGGTGTATATGAGGACTCAAGGACTATAGGACATGATCGTAGACAACAACGTCAATGTGCGTAAGGATAGATGGCTCGGCCATCTATCAAGGCATCTCGAAGAAAACGCTCTTCCTACTAGCCGAAAAGGAGACGACTAAAGCTACATGGGAAGCATTGAAGATGATGCATCTTGGTACCGATCGTGTCAAGGAGGCAAAGGTACAAACACTCAAAGCTGAGTTCGAGGGGTGCGCATGACAAAGACGGAATCGGTTGACGATTTCGCCATCCAAAAACAATCGTCAACAAAATCAAAGGGTTTGACGATAAGATAGAGGAAAGCTATGTGCTAAGAAAATTCCTTCCTGCAGTCCCTGGCATGTTCCTGCAAATCATCTCTACTATTGAGCAGTTCGACAACCTCAAAGTGATGATGATCTAGAAGGCGATAGATCGCTTGAAGGCTCACGAGGAACAGATTAGGGGATCTGACAGTAGTGATAAAAAGCACCTACTCTTGACGAGCGTCTAATGGGAGGCCCGATCATTGAGACGCGACGACAAGGGCTCTTTTAGTGGCTCGGAAGACGATGGTAGATGAGGCCACAAGAATTGGAAATTCGACAAGGCAAAATGAGGTGCTATAATTGTAACGATTATAAGCATTTTGCTTTGGAGTGCCGCAAGCTGAAGGAGGTGAAAAAAACACTCTTTACCGAATCTCTAAGTGACGATGAACCAATACTACTTTGATATAGTGTTAAGTAAGAGTGTTGAGTCCAGGATGTTGAAGAGGTGAGTTGCCCGTCCTAAATCGAGTCCGTCAAAGATGACTATGGGACATTGAGGAGATGCGTTCATTTTTTATCCGTCAAAGTTGACTATGGGACATTGAGGAGATGCATTCACCGTCCAAAGTTATGTCCGTCGAACATGAGACCAAGACATTGAGGAGATGTGTTCACCGTCTTTATTTAAGTAAGATAAGTCTGGAATATTGAGGAGATGCATTCTCTATCCTGTATCAAGTAAATGTTAGGTAAATCATAGTTGAGATCAGCGAATAGAAGATGCTCAGCTCCACACAATGCAAGGATTGGCATGCTTTCGGAAAGAACATAGAATAGTAGAGGATCCAGCATGTTGTGTTATAAGATTAAGGGAGGTGATTGATAGTTTTAATCTTGTTTTAGGAAAGTTTGTTATTGGAAAGCATTGATGGTAGAATCCGAGTAGTTGACATGTTATACTCTGAGTCGGTTATTGAGATAGCCTTTATAAGCGGCGCAATAATCTTGTAAGCAAACACATGACTTGCGAATAAGAACAATGTAAGTATTTCAACACAAAGATCTAGCAGCTCAATTGGTTTTGAGCATTGGCTTGTATCAGAAGGTCATGTGTTCGAGACTTCAAGGCGATGATTTTTTGTTGGTTTTCTTTTATTTTCCAACATAGACTAGGATGAAGTCGAAGTTCTTGTAGTAGCTCGCCGCCAGGCTGTAGATGTAGGTGGGGCCTTCCTTCTTGAGCATGTAAGCGCTACTCATATTGTAGATAAACTCATCGAGCTTCCACTCCTAGGTGAGGTACTAGTTGTCAAACCGAGTAATGGGGCTCCAGTTGTCAATGGTCACCTACACCATGTAGTTGTTGCCAAATGCCTGTAGCACATCGTAAGCGATCGTTAGGTCACCCTTCAACCATGGCATGAACCTCGTGCTGTTCGCCTTCTTCGCCTTGAATTTGGGGTCCTTGACGTAGCACATGTACATCACGCTATTTGCACGCACATTGAATCACACGTAAGAATGCACTACCATGATTAAGTTTGTGTGACAAGCATAGATGGACACAACAGTTTGATTGGTCGTATTACTACCTTTGTGGGAGGGCGTAGGGCATCAATAGCCTAGGTTGGTGAGCTTAATGGTCTTGGGCATGGGCATGACAGGGGGCTTGACACCGAACTGGGTGTTAATGATGTCGATCTAGACCTAGATCTCCGTCATGTCGCCGACGATCTCAATAGAGTTGAGGAGGTTGGCCAAGGGGTAGCCTGTGAAGATGGTGCAGTCGGAGACGTTGGTGGGGAAGCCAGTGTCATCGAGGAAAATGGTGCCATCGACGAACACGAGGATCACCTTGTGCCAAAACCCGATGAACATCTACCATGACTTGAGGTCCTTGGCCATGGTGTTGAGCACCGTCGCCTGTGCCTTGAACGCGTACACTGGTGCCATCACGTTCTTCACCCGCAAGAACTCCTTGGTGCGCTCCATGAATGTGTATGCCAGGAACATGCCGTTGCACACCTCCCGCACCTTGGGATGTGGCTTCTCCTCCTTGTCCTCGTCGCCATCGCCATTATTATAATCCTGTGCCAGTGCACCGAAGACAGCGGTAAGAACGACCACAACAGCCAACAAGAGTACTCAACACCATCGCTGAGATGACATTAGCTTTGTCTTGATCATTTAACTCGATTGCTCTGTTGCCTCTCGATTAGACCTAGGCATTGGGTCGGGCTTTTCTGAACCGGCCTATGGTGTAGTAGGCATGGCACAGCTGAAGCATGGCACGACACAGCATGAGCTCGGACCAGGCCAGCATGGCATGAATGACAAGGCCGTGTCGGGCCTCGTGGTCAGACATGCTGGGTAGCATGACACAAAACGCTAGTTTGGGCCGACACGGTATGAAATAGGTTCGATGGGTTCGAAGCAGGCATGGCACATGACAGGGTGCTCTTTTGACAACATTGTGTCATATTGTGGCTCGTCCTACGGCCGGAGGCTTTTGCGGTCCTCACATGCAAAGAAGGGGGAGATAACAGACAATACTAAAAGGTGGAGAATAGGGAATGGAGAGTACATACTCACTGACACCAAGTACGCGCACTAAGTCGCTCCGCACTAGGGTGCACAACACTGGGTGTAAGGTTTTTAACGAGACAGTAACTCTATACCTATTTAAGAATAAATAAAATTTAGTTCTTTTTCCTCAATATTTGTGTCCACTACCTCAGCTCTGTGTGTCTCCAGCTCCTTTCCACTCATCATAATAGTGCAAATGAGCCGAACCTGAGCTAGCACGACATGAGGCACAAATCGCAAATGGATCAAACCTAGGCTCGCTGAAGGCGAGTTAGTCCAGCACGACAAGGCATGATGGGCTAGTCGGGCCACAGCAGCACAGCACAATTTAAGCACGTGGCCCGATAGGCCCATAACATACCAGCCTAGCAAGGCACAATGCTCACCTCTACTCTCGATTGATCCAGGAAGAATGCCGCCAACTGATCGAGCTAACTTGCGTACGAGCAAGGGATCATCGAAGCAAGATCGATTGAAGAGATCGCTCCTTCACTTGAGGGAGAGGCTAGCCAGGAGTGGTGGGAAGCAAAAGGCTTTTCAATGGAGGAGGTGGTGGAAGGAGGTATAATTAGGCATGCAGAATTTGTGCGAGCACACTAAAATTGAGGAGGTTCTCCTATGCGTGTGTGTTGCACGGATGGTTGTGGATGTTTGTACATTAGGAGGCCATGTAAAATGACCAGATTTGGACACCACCGTTGGCATGGGAAACTGTTCTCGTGTCGACCAGCTTTGGGTTATATAACAGATAGGCTATGCACAGGGTAGCCTATGTAATTGCAAAGCTAAATTTGTTTTCAAATTTATAATATTCAAAGATATAACTTAAAAGCTCAAGAATATATCTATGTGTCTTATAGAATATTTATATTTTAAGACATTATAAACATTAGAAATGACAATAGAAATTCGAAGGAAAATGCAACTTAAAAGAACGTAGTTGAAGTATAAGCTTTGATGGAAGAAAATCATTTATCATAATAAATTGTTGAGTTTCTTAGAAACGTAACTATTCTCGATCATGTATGGATCATGTATTTCTATACCCCTATTCTTCCTCCATTAGCTACCCTTTTCCAAAATATATGTATGCGCATGTACCTCACCTCTATTAATCTCAAACAATATATTCATTATATGAGCAACAAATTATCTTATTAGTTTACATAATATTATAATACCTTGCTCACACATACACCAATATACCATAGGTGACCTACCTTGAACTTATCTTTCCTTACACGTTGGCTACCCCACAGAACATGTATCTTCTCTCTCTTCTTGCCACCTCAACTTGTCTACTCAACCATCAATAGCAAGCTCAATTCTATATCAATCCCTCTTAGATGCTCTTTCCAGTGCAATACTATACCATATAGTTATTTTCTACTTCTCTCCAATTATTTCTTAATATTGACCTTTGTGACATCAACACACATACATATACAATTATCGTCGATCCCTATCGAGACACTTGTCATGCTCTCTTGGTGGCCTCGAGTCTATTCCCTACAACCGCACCATCTCTATTCCGAGTTCTTTGCTCTTCTACTTCTGTACGCTCGTGCTTCTATTCGTACAGATGCATGCATGTATTATGCATGATGTTATATATGCAAACTGGATTTTCCCTTCTTCTGTGTCAGTCGCTCATTTTCTTTAACATTTGTCAACTCAACATTGTGGCTTCCTCACTAACTATGATGATATCTCATATTCACTAACACTAGCATACATGCATGCTTTCGTCCTTTGTCTAACGATATGAAAAATCATCTCACAATCACCGATGATGTTGTGCCCCTCACCAGCTATGGCATATTCCTAACTACCCAATAGCTCCACATCGTCTATAACTTGGCTTCAATGAAAAGTTTTATCTCCTCTCTACTAGGGTTTCTCCATCATCGAGTTTCTTTCACCACTAACTTCGACATTGCTCTAGCGAGCAGCATGACATTGTCCTTGATGAACAGCTAACACGAGCAGCACGACATTATCCTCATCTCCACCATTATCGGCTCAAATCTTTGCTTTCTCATTGGTCAATGTCTTCTTCCAGGATAGATCAATGCGTTGTTGCATCCTTTTGTGGTTTCCTCCGACACCATTTATGCTATCCTCTCTACGACTTTTGATTTTTATTTAGAATTTCAATTTTTTATTGTAGTTTGCATACAAATCAAATCGCTAGTTTTATTTAATTTATTCCAATTTTGTTCTTTAGGGATTTTACTTGCTATTTTTTTTATTTTTTGAGTTTCAGTTTTTTTGTTGGGATTCATATACAAATCCAATTGCTATTTTTTATTTAATTTTCATGTGAAAATCATATTGCTAATTTTATTTTTTCATATAGAAATCAAATTGCTAATTTTATTTTATTTTTATTCCAAAATTTTAGTTATTTTTGTACTTAACATAGAATATTTCTTTTTATTTAAACCGTTAAAATCTGGACCCACTATTATCAATAGCGTAGATCTTTTTTTCTCGAAAACGTGGCAATTTCTAACCCTTGAGAACGAATGCGGAGACTTTATTTTCCTTCGTTTTAATAAGATAATAGAGATAGATTGCTACATATACATCCTGTGGCAAAGAAATAAATATGTTTTGAGAGGTGCTTATGGGGCTGTTTGGTTTGCTTCCAATTGTTGTCAATGTTTGCCTTACCAAATTTTAGTAGTGTTGACCAAACTTGGCAAGCATTTAGTTTGCAATCAAATTTTGGCTAGATTCTCTTCTCCATTGGCACCTCTAGTTCATTTTCTTGCCAATTGTTGGCCAAATGTTGACAACCAATTTGATGACCAAGTTTTTAGCATGCTAATTTTTGATAAGGTTTAATTTGACAAATTTGGTCTCAAACCAAACAGCCCCTGTATGTTTTATATTGCACTATCTGCACCTGAACTTGTAGTCGAGTGGTACAGTTCAGCAAGAATGTACCATTGGTAAATCAAAAAGGTGTTAAAGCCATCTTTTGTTATTTATTTATTTCTCAGTGGATTGGTTATCCATCCTTAAGATGGATGCACTGACCGGCTGTCCCTGCTCTCGAAAAAAAAAAGCCCTGAAGGCAACTTCGTCTAGATTGGTCAATCGTTGGCTCCAGCTCATACGGCAAAGCTCATATTCATATATGTGGGCTATGCGCATTACCGTCGGATACAGTGCAGCCCAGCAGACCTCCCTCCCAGGCTCCCGAGTGCCCTCTTGGTGGTTGCCGGCCGGCTTGCCACCAGCAGAGAGCCTCACCAAAGGAATCCACATCATCCGTAGAAGCACCGACTAAACATGTTAGGTTGATCAATACTGGGCCTACAGCTGGTAAAATAAATATACAACTGATAAAATAAATGTATGGCATGCTCATATTTGAGTCAGTAAAGATTGGTTTATATCTATTGAGTAGATAGTTATAAAAAAATTTAGAATTTTTCTAGCATTTTTTATAATTTTTTGCTAAGTACCGAGCAATTTTTAGAATTACTAAATTAACAGAAAATAAATTCAAAATATATAATTACGAAATTATACTGTAAAAATAAACTATAGAGCTTCTAATGTGTGCTATGTCTGAGGATCAATAACATATGGAATACCATATATCTAAAATTTTAGTTTCTAGGATTTAATTTAAATTTTCAGAATTTATTAACTATTTTTAGGATTACTGAAAGCTTCAAGGTCCAAAATGTAAAATTCCTTAATATCAATAAATTTGTACAATTATACAAAACTTTAGGGTTTTTTTGAAAAACTTTACCTCAGCCACAAGATTACGTAATTAACCAAAAACTCAGGGTCAAAATACAGAAGTGTAAAATTTGGATTTTAGATTAAAAACCGGAGCTGGTAGGCATATACAAAAGTATGCTGGATTCGGTTCAACACGTTGCACTCGTTTTAAAAAAGGGAATGGTATAAACCCTAGAGTTGGATCGAGTGGTGGCGGGGCGCACCCATGGCCCATGCGGCAGGCACAACTAAAGAGGTGGAGCGCGCGACGGCGGCCGCACGAGGTGACGGCTGCGGCTGCGCCACTTAGCTGGAGCGAGATGGCGTGCGGCGGCGAATGTGGGTGCGCGTGGCGATGTAGCTCGGCAAGAGTGACGGCAACGCATCATGAGCAGTAGATCCGACAGACGTGCTCGGTAGTGGTGCTTCAAGCGGTGCACGTGTGGACGGGGCAGCACGATGGTGGCTGGCGCGTTGCATGGCACAATGCCGTCGGTGGAAGCTAAGTTTCTCGATTTTATTTCTTAGATATATTGTATGATTAGTGGCATTGAGAGCAAATCTAGAACCCTAATTATTCAGCATATCTAGGTAATTAGGGTAATTAATATGTAGGATTAAAAATTGATTAGATAAAGATTAGCTCACGTATGCTCTAAACTTACATATAACTTGCAATAGATTATCTGCTTGATTCCGATCAAATTGCGATATAGTGTAGACTAATGCGCAGTGGCGGAGACAGGGGGGCTGGCAGGGGCCTGCCCCCCCCCCCAACCCAATGGCCCATGAGAAGCCCAGTACCCATATAGAATGAGGCCCACCGGCTAGGAACGCAGTCAGCTAATCACGTAGGTAATTTGTAGCCGAACTGCCGAAGCGAACCGTCTCCTGAAATTCGTGTCTCCTGACTCCTAGAATTCGCGTGACTGCGTGAGCACTGTTCCCCGCCGCCTCCAAGGTCTGGCCGACAGGAGCAACATCCGGCAATGAGGAAACACGTCGCGAGGAAACCACCGCGCCAGGAAACACGTCTCTGGTGGCCGGTGTCACCGCCGTCGACAGAAGGAGGTACGCGTCGCATGTAATCTACAATATTGGTGCCATACGGTTGCTTGTTTATTAGTATATAATTAGATTCTTTCAAAGGGCGCACTTATCTGTGCCTTACCATTTACCAATTATTCCATCTAGTAATGATGTATGAGCAGTGCTTCTGACTTATTTAACCTGTTGATTTGGTCATCAACTTGAAATCAGCACAAAATTGTATGAGCAGTGCTTCTGACTTATTTAACCCGTATGCTGAAAATTGTAATGGAGGCTTCTTTGCATATACTTACTTTATAATCAGAATAAAGCTCGACGCGATCGCGCCGCCGCATGCATCGACAAGATCGACCATCGCCGCGCTTGTTGTCGCGACCGCGATCCTCCCGCCGGCTGCACGATCAATTGTTGAAGTCTCGCCTTTTCGCCCCATTCGAGGAGGACCATCGCGCGATTCGATAATCGCTCTTAGGTGATTCACTGAAGTGATCCTCCCGTCGACTGCTTTCTTGATTCACTCCCAACAAAGAGTCGGTTTCTCCATAGAGTTTATCCTATGGATTCATTAGAGATCAATTGTTTAAGTAACAGAGAAAGGTATCGTATGATTCTATGAATCTCCACTACCTTAGCCCTTAGATAATTTAGCAAATCAGCACTAATATAATTTGTATTAATTAGAATCAGTTGTTGATACTTGATAGGCGTGAAGAGGAAGAAAACTCTTGATTCTTTTTTTAAGCGAGTTGAAAGCTCTCAATATGTAGAAAATTCCAATCCAACTGATTTGTAAGCTTCTGATCCAATTGAAGTGCAAACTGATCATAATCAAAATAATCCAGTATCATTAGAAATTCCAGAGCAAGCTAGAATTATAATATAACCACACCATATGAGCGAGATCCAGGCAAAAGTTTCTTATTCTAAAAAGTATGCCATATTTTACTTACGTGGACATGTGGTTATACTATGTTTAAATTTAAATACATTATATATTGTTATGACATTTTTAGATGGGTGCTATGATTTTTTTTAATCCACATGGCCCCCTCCATCTCGAAATCCTGGCTCCATCCCTGCTAATGCGGGCAAAGATTCCCGTTCGGTCTTAGAGAGCTCGCGCTGATAACTTGTCAAATAATAAGGATGATTGCCGTAGATCAATCGCAATGCCGATTCCTAACATTGAGAATATCCGAAGAACAATTGTAAAGACGAACACAAAATATAGGAGATTTAAACTCTTCTGATAATTATCGATTAATTCTAATGTACAATAAAATACTATATTTATAACCAATAACTCTATGGAGTCGTTTCGAAAATCGTTCGCATTAGAATTACGATATATCTCAACAAGCGTCACCATGCAGGCGATGTTGGTTATAACACGGAATGCATGTGCGCGTGTGCGAGAGTGCCAACGAATGAAGCCACGTGTGTTCTAGTTGTTCTTCAGCTTAGACTGATCGATGTGCGCCAATACGGTTCGATAGTTCATTAAGGATGCGTTTGGTTGTCTGCATGTTTTTAGCCTGGTTCGTACGAGATATGCAGGATGGTGGGAGACAGGCTGAGTGGATATAAGATGGTTTGTTTGGTTGATTGTATGTGTTGATTCAAGCTGAGCTAGAAGTTGTTTGGTTGATTGTATATGTTGATTCAGGCTGAGCTGAGAAGTTATTTGGTTGGATGAGGGGGGCGGAGGGATGACTGGATACAAGAGAAGTTGTTTGGTTGGTTGCATCTTATTTTTCATGGGAATCTGCGGTTAGGTCCCTGAATATTAAGTGCAGCTTTGCTTTCACACTCCAACAGGCAACATATCGAAATGTAAATATTAAAATAAATCAAAGCCTAAAATGAAACTGTGTAGCATGTAGCGTGATCCAGAGAAAAAGAAACATCCATCGCTTTAATCAAACGACAAATTCAAGTTGCAGACAAGTACTTTCCACACATAGAATTCAGCGATAGTAGTACAATTTGTTCATGCACATAAACTAAGAAAAGGCTATTACACTCGAGGCATGGATAATTTGTTGTCGAGGCAAAATACCACATACCATACAAATCTTCGCCAACATGACTCTACAATGTAAAAGACAAACCAAGATTCATACACGTATAAAGCAATTGCTCAGACTTTGGCTAACAAAGATAGCATATCTACACATATAATACACAAGATCTTTCACAAACACAGAAGATTTTTATTGCTCAAAACAAATGGATGTCCCGCATGTAATTAACGCCACCGAAAGCATGAATGCACTCCCATCTTCATGTTATTTGATAGCTGATCTCTTGGGGTACAATAATCAAAAGGTATACGCTAGGATACTGTGTTTGGTGCAAAATCGCAAACCGCTTAGCAAAACCGTAAACATGGCGGATGAGAAAGAAAAATGAGACTCTTGTTCCAAAATAGACATTATGCTAGATCTGGTGCCAATGCAGTGTCACTTGGCAGATCCAACGGTTCTTGTAGGGCAAGGTTCAATGGAAACATCTCGCTGAGCAATGTGCGCCATCACCGGTCCATGAGGACCAATGCAGCCATGGATTCCACCATTGGAACAACTACGTAGTAATGATGAGGAAAAGATCGACTATAGGGACTAATAGAAGTGATAAAAAGATGGCATATTTAGATGGAGCCATTACCCCGAGGACAACACATGGGTCATGGCGACCCTTGCTAAAAGTTCGACATCCCGATGCTCCTTGATACAAAGATTTTGTTTCCTCCGAAAAGTGACATCAACATTCTCGGATAAATGACTATACAATGACTCCACAAGTAGCAAGTCTGAAATATTCCCATATTATGTGACAACACCCAAAATGTATACTCCAATAGAAAAGGCAAATACGTTGCACAAATATATATTTGAATATTCATTGTAGTTCTTTGAAAAGTTTAATTTAGACAAATCTGCATCCGAACATCGGTTCTTTATCATTAAAAAATAATAGCATGGCAATTATTCCACCATTTTGTGGAAACAAAGAAAGTTTTTTACACAAAAGAACAGAGTTTTATTATGGAATGTCTTACCCCAATAGTTGTTGTTGGCTTGAAAGCTACTTTGAAGTATATAATTTCACCTTATCTTGGAGCCGCATTATTGTCGATATCAAGATTCTGTCACCAACTATATGCCTCACTTCTTCACTAGTAGGTCGACTCGCTTATTTTCTTGCTCGCATATACCCACGCAAGACAAGTTCAAGTCATTTAGGATACCAACAGAAAGAGCGAGCAAATTCAATTGACAAAATACCACCAATGTAAAGGGCGGACCTTGAATTCTTCATAACAACTATTGACCATGTCCATATTCTCTGGAGAAACTTTGGTTGAAATTGCTGCAAACAACATGGAGAAAGGCATCCAAGGTGAGCTTGGAGCCGTTTCCATCAAATAGCCTTACTTGAAGAAGAAAATAGGAAATAGAAATTTAAAAAATGATCAACATTGGAGAAAAAGAAACAGTAGACAATCATAAATTATAAATCCACTTGAAAGTTATTGGTTTTATGGCATGAAGAACAATCAGAATAACATTGCATGTCCTAGCTGTGCGGATAACCTTGAAAAAATAGTATAAACCATTAAGCTGAGGAGAAATGGCGTAATGTAATTCCTTAAATTATCTTAAACATGCACCAATTTGACATGCACAAGAACCACTTGATCTAAAACTGTTAAGAACAACCTGAATGCAAATAGACAGCTAACTTCTCAATACCTTGAAAGAACTAAACTGAAAAGCATTTTTCTTTTACAAGCACAATAGATAATAATCACTTGAATTGCATTTTACATGCAGTAGTCAAGAAATGAGCAGCTAAAGCCAGCACAAAATAGATCACTTCCATTGCAATTTCAATCTAGCCGGCAGCAATTAGAACAGGTGGGCTGGACCTTCCCATTTGCCTGTGTATGGAAGCAAAAAATTACCCTCATTGAAAAGAATACTTGTATACCTAGTAGCAAATCATGTTAGCCAGTTTACAGAAATCTGAAGGAGAATGGAGAGTAATCAAAGGCCTGAAATGCTGAAATGGGTACCGAGAGGCATAGGCGTGATTTGAAGCATGGAGTTACTTAACATGTGAGTACAAAAACTAACCAAATTTGATATCACCAAGCATTCCTCGGTCCTCTCGTTGCTCCAACGCTCATCTCTTTGAAAACTTAACAATTAGCACTTTCAATCCAATGTACTTAAGCTAAGCATAAAAGCATCCAAAGATGATTAACTATTGCATACAAGCATTCAACATTTTGAGCACAGGTTGTCTACTGCTACTTACTTAGTACATCATATAAAAGGAGCAACATTGCAAAGATAGCGATATTAACTAATTTTTTTAGCATGTCCTCTACTCTTTCCATCCTTTCTTCTAGCTTTTTAAGACTCTTGTTGTCATCAGAACTCAGAAGCAGTCGGATGTGCATCCCTCTAGCTTGCAACAGGATGTAATGTTCCAGCCCGTAGGCCATCATCACTTGGCAGCAAATCTTCTTAGAATGCAGCAATTTGCATTGCAATATTTTCGACACCATGGCTAGCTTTATCAGCCCACTGCCAATACCGACATGCTGTGCCCTTTGAACAGAAAGAATGGAACGGAAGGTGAAAGTCAAGGAATATGAAAAAAATGAATTACTTCAAAAACTTACCGACATATTCGAACACTTCATGAATACTCGAGATGGATTCTTGGGTGTATGGGAGGTGAACACATTTACAGGATCTCCGCATCGAGGACATGATAGCTTCATCTGCAATACCTCTAGTTGTCTCTTCATCCCGCCATTTGATGAAGCCGTCGACATGAATTAAAAGCTTCAAATTTTCAATTTCACATTACCATCATAAGTAAGACAAGCATCCATCAGATGTCTTCATTACAATCCAAAAATAGTTAAACATAGCTACCACGACGCAAACCTTTCCCTATACCACACATTGTATTACACATGGGGGTTAGACCACAAGTGTGAAGTGACCCAAAGGGCACGTCTAGCCTCAGTCATCTGCACAAATAGCAGGCCCATCGATTTGTGCTCAGCCAAGTATGTCAATACTGCCATGAGGTCCTCTTCACTGAACCCAGGGAGGTCCATCACGGCGCCATACAGATCAGGTGGCGCCAAGATGCACAAGGGGCTAAATGGCGCAGCCCATCTCACAAACAAGATCGACATTGTGGCAAGCAAAGATAGATTCATCCTCGGCCAGAACAGGAGCCCTCTTCCTTTTCCCACAAGAGCTGGAGTTGTCCTTGCTCATCCCATGACTAGAAGTAGTGGCAGCGTCGCCACCTATAGCAGATCCCCCCAGCAGGAAGAGTACCATCTACCCCCATACCCTCCAAACCCTCCATCATATCGAAGGAATTCACACCAATAGATGGACCTTTCCTGCAAGAGCTATCGCCAACTTCCGAGGGAGAGCCCAAGGCCTCATTGGAACCCATGGCATACCTCCCGGTGGCCTGCGCACCACCAAATATGATAGCCATCTGAACGTAGTTCTCTAGAGGCACATTGAGGTACTCCACATCCTTTGGGTGATCCTATGTGCAATGTGAAATCAAGCATGAGATGTAGGCAGAAGCAAAGATAATAGTTGTAGGAAGACAACTTCGCAACCAACCTTAATGTGGCCCATGTAGTGCTCCTCCTCAAGTTTTATCATGTAAGTATTGTCATCCCAAAGTGCACCGCTGATATCCTTAAGCCTAGTGATGCGAACCCACCTAGCACGCCACTTTCGAAGGTGATTGTACACTTGGGTACCGCTAACATCAACACCCGTATGTGAACTCAACGCCCTAGCCACTTGATTGAGATGGACCTCTTTGAACCCCTTGTCTGTCTTAACACCTTGGCCTATGAGCTCAACCATACGACGCAGTATGAAACTGGACATGTGAGAAGTCCAGCGCAAGGATTGCCTACCCCCTTGGCTACCACCCACCCCAGCCTCATCACCCTTGTCAGGCATCCTAATGAGGCCATCGATTTAGCAAAAGCAGTTAACAACAAAAAGTAAGGAAACCAATAAAAATATGTATTCATGTTCCATTAAGTCATCATTGCATGCAACCATTAGTCTCAGCTAGAGACGAACAACAAATGTTCATGGAATTATAAGGAAGTGCAACACCATCGCAAGTAAAGACAATACATCACACCCTAGCTGACCCCCTATTCTCCCACATAAGATTAGCCCATTCGTCTCTCTTTTGTGCCCAAGCACCATTGTCGTACTGAAGGTCACCGTGCCCATCGTCCTCATCGATATGTCCAGCCCATGTGGACTCTGGTGGGACACACGCATCCATTCCGTATCGCAGGATCCAATTGTGCAAGATAGCACACGCAAGGACTAACTTCACTTGTGTATTGTATGGGTGGAAAGGTTTATTGTATACAATCTTGAAGCGGTTCTTGAATGTGCCAAATGCCCTTTCGACCAATACCCTAAGAGATGAATGACGTAGATTGAACAATTCTCTGGCGTCATGAGGGTAGTTCCTCGCACCATACTCTCTTAAGTGGTAACGGGTGCCTCGGTATGGTGGAAGGAAACCAGGCCGAGCAGCATATCTAGCATCAACAAGGAAGAATTTGCCTAAAAATGAAACGGTGCCCTTACTATTATGGACATTAATGGTAGATAACTACAACCACTATATAGTACATACGAGAGTGTTTATTACCTGGTGGGACCCTAAGGCCGTCATCCCTCTCCAATGCATCGGCAAGTATGATAGCATCATGTGCCGACCCTTCCCACCCAGCAAGGACATAGGTAAACCTAAGATCAAAGTCGACCGCAGCCAAGACATTTTGTGTAGTTGTGCCCTTCCTACCCCTAAAGGCTGTTGAAATTTCGGCTGGGACTCTTGCAAGCACATGAGTGCCATCAATAGCCCCAACCCAGTCCTAACACAGAAAACAAAATTTTTTCAACATACTACACATGGTCAGTAGTAAGTTAGCTGACATACATGCGTGGCACATATTTACCTTGAAGTAAGGGTAGAACCACGTACTGTGGAGGATTTTAGGGTGGACAGCAGTGGAGGGTGACCGGATCATGTCATTACGCAGCTCACCAATTGCGAAAAGAACCTCATGAAAGTATCGACTGATGGTTTCAATTGATCTCCGAAAGATAGGCTGGAGTGCTCTAAACCTATGGTTATGCCCCACAACTAAGAGAAACATGGCAAGTTGCTCTTCAACACAGGTGTTGATACTATCTCGTAGCAGTGACCTTTCACGAAGCAAATTGCAAAGCTCAAAAAAGGGGGCCCTCGACATCCTAAGTTGCTCAAGGCAATGGGTATCATCTGAACGGTAGATCCACCGTAGGTTTGATTGCCTTGCGATGTCCCTTTCCAACATTGGAGCATAGGTAATACGTGCCTCATGTGCCCTTCGTCTTCGTATGATGAGGAGCACGTACAGACACATAACAGTAACTATACTAGCCCCTCTAACAATGAGCATGTGTCGTCTACGAGCCAACTCATCCATCTACGTAAGAAAGATAGTAGTACGAAATGATTAGTCCAACATACTCCACGATGGTGCTGACACAACCTTCCTCCAATTACACAGTTGCAGCATCGAAAGGATGCGCCTCTAGTGGAATGCCATCATTGACCAATGGGTGCAATGCTCAGTAATATGTGCAATGCTTAGAATGCATTGATGACCATCGGCAGAAATGAACAACCAAATGTAACATGCTGCACTTGAAAGTTCACTCATAGAGGAGTTCCAGGTAGATAGAACAATCACACCTCAGTCCAACATACAAATTGTAATGGGTGTATCAGCATGTCCATCCCTTCGATGCAATTTTTCTACACTGCATACATATGAATTCTTCTATCCTTGGTTTAAGCACATCTATGTATTTTTCATACACTGCAGAACCAAGATCTGCCGGATCTACCCCCAAATCCATGAACAAAACTGAAACTACGAGATCTACACAAGTTACGACAGTCATGCTCAAGTCAAAGCAGAAGAACATAGCAAAATGGATAAAGCACGGAATATACTGGATCTACATGTCCCCGAACCCATGGACAAAACCGAAACTACACGAGATCTACACAAGTTACGACAGTCATGCTCAAATCAAAGCAGAAGAGCATGGCAAAATGGAATAAAGCACGGAATAATATTACTGGATCTATATGTCACCGAAGCCATGGACAAAACTGAAACAACCAGATCTACACAAGTTACCAGAGTCATGCTCATATCAAAGCAAAAGAACAAGGCAAAATGTAAAAGTACTAGATTGGGGATGGAGATGGGGATGAAACCTCAGGCAGAGCGGGGGAAGGAGGCGGGGAGGAAAGCTCCTACAGACCAGGGGAAAGAGACTGGAGAGATGCCTTGCGCACACCACGACAACGGCCAGCTACTTCGGGGAGGACGGATCTAGGGATGATGACCCGAATCGATGCCTTGCGCACACCATGACGACGGCTAGGTCCTCCGGGGAGGACGGATTTGGGGAGGATGACCCGAATCGCCCCTAGTAACCCTAGCGAGAGTGCGAACTAGAGAGTCACACGAATGAATGCGAGGCCGAGCGAGGAGGTCATGTGCGAGTGGATGCAAAGCCGCCAGGCATCCTGGCCGGCAAAGCTCGAAAAAACGCCGCAAAACCCCGTCTCCCTTGGGCCAAGCTCGCAGGCCGATTTTGCATCACACAGGTCTGGCCCCGACCAACTCCCAGGCAACCAAACGACCGTAAAATGTATGGGCGCATGCGATACAACCACAAACCAACCAACTAAACACGCCCTAAATGTGGTGGATTCTTGTTACCCGCGTATGGTCTGTCCATGTATTCGCACGTTGCGTGACAGTAGTAATATATACTAGGCAGAGACTTGCGCGATATCGCGTCGTATGAAAAAAATTTGGTCTGAGTTTTTTGCAAATTAAATTTATGGAACTACGAGATCCTTTTTTACAAAATAACTGATGGAAAGACCTGTTCATGATTTGAAAATGTTTTAAATCTTCCTAGTCTAAAGAACTGACGCTTGTATCAAATTTGTGGAACCATAGCCTTTGAAACTTCATTCATTTATATTGTTGTGATCATCATGATAAGCACATTAAATCATGACCAATATTGGGTATTATGTATGAAAATTCATACGTATATGACCATCAAGATTTATGCATTAAGCACCAAAGATGAGAAAGGATGGTCTGCATTTTGTGCTCAAATAATGCGATACTATGCAATTATATATTTATAATAATTTATTTAAAAAGATTAAATTTGTTATCACTTTATAAAATATATGATAAACTTTTGCATATTGAATAAATAGTCGTACCAAGACTAATAACTTTTGCATGACTCAGACTTTGGCTTATGCGAATGATCTAATAATTTTTAACGGTAAATACTTAAAGGCCTGTTTGTTTTAGTTTTGGATTCTCTAGAAACTGATTCTGGATTGTGGTCTTAGAGAAGATGGTTCTCTAAAAACTGGAATCCAAAAGTACATATGAAGTGGATTGTGGATTCTAGTATATAGGTGTCGACGATTCGAGAACGGATCCCCCGTCGAGCTTACTTGTTGAATGAGGGATCAACCAGGGCCCCTTTCCTGCAAAGGGTTTAGCATCCGAAGGCCTGCCGAGCTAGGAGGATGGTCAGAGATTCGAAATAAGATAAGAGACAAGAACTTTTTATCCTGGTTCGGGCCTCTTACGAAGGAGATAACGGCCCTACGTCCAGTGGCTTCACTACTGTCGAAGAATGATTTATAGGGTGCTTGCTCGGGAGTGTTGAGCTTTCTCTCTTCTCTCCACTTTTTACAGATACTCTTGGGTGTTTCTTTTTTTTACAGCTCTCAGAGCCCCAAAATGCTTCTCACAGCGGGGCCTTTATAGACGATTACAGTCTTACATCATTTATAACTGAATGACATGCCACTACTGTGCCCGGACGTGGGCATAACTGCTACCCTTACTTTTCGCCATGCCATGACGTGGGTGTAGTGGGCTTAGAATGTGGCCGTACGGTCCTTCGAGCTGCCGTGTGATTAATGCCACATCGTCTTCGTGGGCCGCGCCCGACCTGCCGATCATGCCTGTGGTCTTCCTCCGCCTTGATCAATCGTCAGATCCCTCCGAGCAGCACGCCGGAAAGAGGCACATGCTCGAGGACGAGCTTGGTCGTGGTCGGGGCAGACCCATCGGTCGGGCCGCCCGAAGGTCTTCCTTGGGAACACCATCCAAGGGTAAGTATGGTCGGCCAAAGATTGGCTGCCGGGGTATGATGGTCTTTACGTGAATCACCCAATCCCCGACAGCTAGCCCCTGAGGCTCAAGTGGAAATTCACTCGGCGGGGCCTTCCCCTTGAGCATTCAGACTCACAGGAGGGAATGGGATCTTGCAGCGAAAAACTATTGCAGCACGGGATTAAAATCTTGCAGCAAAACACTGCTGCAGCATCCGAGCAACCCTTGCTCGCAAGCGAGCATGCTCCGGCAAGGACTGAGCATCCTGCTCTAGGCCCGACCAAAGCGGAGCTCGGGAACGGAATTAGAATCTTGCAGTGAAACACTACTGCAGCATCCGAGCAACCCTTGCTCGCAGGCGAGCATGCTCTAACGAGGACCGAGCATCCTACTCTAGGCCCGACCAAAGCGGGGCTCGGGAACGGAAGCGAAAGGTCGCGACGGTTCCTTCTCCGCGAAGCCTCGCAAGTATGGTTCTGATAGTTTTTTGGAAACCGCGCATTTATTGGACAGTTTTGGAAACTGCACCGCCGCGCATTGGTTCACGAATGTGCGGGGGTGGTTTTCTGTCTGTTCAGCTTCTCCGCCTATGTCGGCGTATTCCACCGGGCAGGCCCGAGTCTACAGACCGGGTTTGGTTCGGTAGGAGGGCGTCTTCGTGGTTGGCAAACCCTAACGGATGAAAACCCTAAGAACTCCCACACGAAGGACTTCGGAGTCTATGAACTAAGATGACACGCGGATTTTACCCAGGTTCAGGCCCCCCAGCCTAGGGTAATAGCCTTACTTCCTGCTAGATTTCTTATTGAGTGTTTGAAGCAAGTACAGGGCTTTGGAGTTACAAGTTCTTCCTTAGGCTCTACTGCCTGAACTCTTGATCCTTCGCCCCACTTCTCCATGCACTAGAGGGCCCTTATATAGCCCAGGCTAACGGGGGTAGGTAAAAGGGGGTCATCATGCTGATCTTCATACATTTATTACTCCTTCCGTGTTGTCCTGCTCCTCCAAATTTCATTAAATGCCGACGATGGCTTCACTGATCCGCCCCGGTATGTGACCCCTTTGTGACGGGTAGGTGAGGCGCCGAGGAATGGGCTTGTAGCGTAAATTTCGCAGCTTGATAGATCCGACGCAACAGCCCGCCGCTTAGCACTGTGACGATAGGGAAGGAGACTTCGAGGTGAACCGACCTCAAGACCACTGCTTGTTTTTGCGGCGGGCGCGGCGAGGCGTCCTCGCCCCACCGCCGCTTCGACGCCACGTGGGAAACGACTGCGCGCGGTGTGTTTCGCCGCTTGTTTACCAAAGTTGCCACGTGGATCGGGCGCCGGTGAGCGAGTCATCTCGCCACTGCCGCCAGACGCCACGGGCGGACCACGGCGGGTGCGACGCCACCGCCCGCCAAAGCCGCCACGTGATCGCGCGGCGGCAGTAGGCGTCCTCGCCACTGCCGCCGGACGCCACGGGTTAAGACACTAGCCGGCGGGCGCTGCTGCTTCGCTTCGTCCGCCAAAGCCGCCACGTGATTGGGCGCCCGGCGAGCGGCGCTCGCTCTCTCGCTCGCCGGACGCCACGTGGGCGGCATCGTCGGCGGGCGCGCTTACCCGCCCGTCCGCCGAGCCGCCACGTGGGATTGGCGCCCGGCGAGGGCGCCTCGCCACTGCCACCGGACGCCACGTGGGCAAGACTGCCAACGGGCGCTGCCGCTTCGCCCGCCAAAGCCGCTTATGGATCGGGCGCGGGCGCAGCAGGCGCCTCGCCACTCGCGCCGGACGCCACGTGGGCGGCATTGTCGGCGGGCGTCTTTCGCCGCCCGCCCGCCAAAGCCGCCACGCGGGATCGGGCGCCGCGTAGCAGCGGCGCTCGCCACTTTCGCCGGATGCCACGCGGGCCGCACTGGCGGGGGCGCGCGACGCCGCCTTATCCGCCAGCTACCACGTGATCGATCAAGGCCGGGCGCAGTAGGGCGCTCGCCACCGCCGCGGACACCACGTGGTTTAAGACTGCCGGCGGGCACGCGCTTCACCCGCCCGCCAAAGCCGCCATGTGGATCGGGCGCCGGCGAGTGGCGCCTCGCCACTCGCTGTCGGACGCCACGTGGAATGGCTTTGTGCGTCGGAGATGGTACCCCAGTGTAGAGTACGCTGACAGCCTATACATACCCGGCAGGGACAGTACTGACAGCTTCTTCTCTTGCATGTCGCGTCCGGACTTCAAAATCTTCCAAACCTTAAGCCTTCTCGTCCTTGTGCTCCCTTCCTCAACCTCTCTCCATGGCGAAGTTCGGTCCGAGCAAGATCAGCAAGGAGAGGTTGCAGACTCTTGAGACCTTTGGCTACCTCGACGTGGGCACCTGGCGCATCCCGGTTGGCAAAGCAGCCTCCATGTCGCGCGACGACGAGATCGTCACCTGCGACCTCTACAACGTTAACGAGCTTAGAATGCCTGAGAGTGAGTTCCTTGAATCCGCACTCGCACAATGTGAGTGTGAGATTACCAATCTGAACCCTAATTCGATTCTTGTTTTGGCCATCTTCTCGCACCTTTACGAGAGATTCGTGGGCATCCTGCCCACGGCGAGCCTCTTTTTTCATTTTTATTCCTTGTTTCAAGACAGGTGGGCTTCTCCCACCCGCCTGTGATACTCCGCTTGCACCCAAATTACCATACAAGTACCCTTTCTTCACACTCAAAGACTCGTGTGTCAGTCACGATTTTTGGTTCTATCTGAGAAAGGCAGAGGGAAGCACTCTCGCTACTCCGAATCCAATGGCGCCCTGCGTCGAGACCCCATACCGACCGCAAGCTGAGGAGGAGCGGGCCCTGATGATGATCAGTGAGCTCACGAACATGGGGCTCACTAGTCACGACATCATCCGGGACTTCCTCAGGAATCGGGTGTCCCCTCTGAGGAGGAGGGAGCATCCCTTCTTCAAGGTCTACGGGTTACAAGACCTCACCTGAGAGGCAGACTCCAGTAAGCTTCATGAACTCGATCGATTTTTGCTTCTCATGCATGATCTTTGCTCGTGCTGATGCTTTCTTCTGATCAGTTGTAGCCCCGAGCACCGACTGGGTGGAGAAACGGGTCGTCGAGATGTTCGGCACCCCGAAAGGCAAAGAGCTTGAGAATGGGTGGCAGGTCCCGAGGAATGTGCTCAAGCGAGGCGAAGTGGTAAGTTTCCTTGCGATCCATGCTCGAGGGAATGCATCCCGAGTATCTTTTGATGTTTCTTTGCTTTTAGCAGGAGAAGGTCGCCCTCGAAGTGGCAGTGGCCGAGCTCAAGCCACTGTCGTGTGGCCAAGGGGAGATCGTCCCCACTGTAAGTTCAACCTTCATTAGTTATGGTTTTGGTGTTAATGACAAATCTAATCTTGTGTTAATGACAAATTCAATATTGAGTTTATCCCCTAATGTGATAGTGTTATTAATGACAATCTTATATCGAGACTAACTTGTTTATTTAGAATATCTTTGATTAGTCTCATCGCATTAAAAAATGGAAAACCCGAGGTATGTTTGCATATTCATTCTATTATTAGTTGCATACTTTGGAGTCAAGTTAAAGTATGAATGCCCCCATTACATTTACCACAAAATGTGCATTATGTTTCTCAATCCATACATTACATGGATGCACATACTTAGGGGGAAGTTTGTAGTTTAACTTGAAAGTCTCTTTGTATTGATCGATTCGTTATTGACACACATAAGGATCAAGACAAAGAAACTAAATCCTTGAGTATATATTTGAATTGCCTAGTTATAAGTATACTCGTGGAAATATAGGATATGCTCCAATACAATCAAATTGAATATGCATATTATATCCAAGTCAATCATACTTATGCACATATACATGTGGAGTGTATTCTATAGTTGATGATTTAGAGTAATGATCATTTCCATACAATCTACAAATTATGGATCATTACTTCTCATCAACATGAGTATATGAAAACTTGTGTAGTTAATATATACTCATATCAATTTAAATGATAATTTAAATTGAGTTCATTTGTCTTGTTAATCATTAAAGAACATTTCATCATGTGTTGATGGTGTTCCTTGATTAATTAAGGACAAATGAATAGCTCTTAAGTATAACGAAGCATGAGTTGCTTTATTATACTTAAGACACAATTAAATCATTTCAATTGATTTAGGTTGTGCTCAATTGATCTAGAGGCATCCATTATGTGTTAATGGAGTGCAAGAGATAATTGAGACAACCATGCATCTTGGACTAACTATTTTATGAGTTGTGATTAAGTTAGGTCCAAAGATGGATGAGATGATGAGAACGGGACAAGGACGGCATCATGAGTTGATGGGCGTCAAGAATGGATCCCGAAGATAAAGAGGAGTCAAGTGATGATCCCGGGGGAGTATAAGCGATGATCATAAAGACCCCAAAGGGGATTACTTGCGGGCGGCGAAGGTATAACTAGATAGGCTAAGGACTTTGTAGTCTTTGAGTCTAAGGTTTTATCGCCGTGCTATTAAGAGGGGCCGTTCCCTTTGCTTGAGCTTCATCATGTGTTGGTGATCTCATTCCGCGTTCACTCAAGCTCAAACCTTTTGATTTGGTTTTTGCATGAGGTTTAACCATTTGGCATGTGTTGCGAATGGGTTAAACTTATGCTTGGTTGCATTTGGTTTTCGCATAATGCTTTCATTTGCATGTGTTGCAAGAAGTGATAAGCTAGTGCGTTGGCTTTTGCGTGAAGTTCACTTTTGCATGTGTTGCATTAGTTGAAGCTTCATGTTTTGGTTTCGCAAAACAATCTTTCTAAAACTTGTGTTTGCTTGGAGCTAAGTTTTGCATGTATTGCAAAAGGAGAGAGCTCAAGCATGATTTTATGTTGTGAGTTTGTATGGAGCTAAAGGCTTGCATGTGTTGTGAGTAAAGAGCTCATACGTGTGATTTGGTTTAGTTGATGTTTGGTTTTGGTGTGAAGTCGTTTTGGTATGGTTGCACGGAACTAGAGAATTGCATGTGTTGCAATTAGAGAGTTCATGCATCTTGATTTGATGTTGCTTGGAGCTAGACTTTGCATGTGTTGCAAAGAGTAGTGCTCAAGTAAGAAATGTGTTTATTGTGGTATTTGCAAGTTCGTTTAGCGAATAAACCGAGGTTTATGAGTCCGAATCCCGAGAGCATGTGAGTGGGGCTTGCAACGGAGTTGGCAAGTTGACCGGTCTTGTGTTGACCTTCACATGGCTAGGGGATTAATCTCATAAACTCGAGTTTGATTTGCTTAATACGCTTTTGCAAACAGCTTTTAAGTTGTCTTAGAAATGTGTTTTCGCAATTTGTCCGAGATTCTTTGAGCATGTGCTAAAGTGGTGGAAAAGTGTTTTGCACGGTGTATGATCATGTGTTGATCATCTAGAAGCTCAAAGAATAGTATTTGGTTTTCGGAGAAAATGTTTGCGAAGAAACCGAAGTTTTGTCAAGGTGGCGGTGCAACCGGATGGAGGCTTGCAGGGACCTCCTAGGTTGGACGGGTGGCGCTGCTTTCTTCCAGAGAGTCTGTGTTTCTTATGAGCATGGGAAAGCGTGCGACAGCCCAGTCCCGTCCTGGACTGCCGGGCGTGTCGGATCGGCCCCGTATGCGGCGTGTTTTCCAGAGCGGTATTTTTGAGTTTGAACAGGCGGTGCGACCAGCCGAGGGTGCGGTCGGATCGCCGCAGCCGACTTGCCCTGAGCGGCCAGTGCGACCGCGACCGTAGTCTGGCCAAAATCGACCTGTTGCTCTATGAGGGCTTGGCGGACAGAGGAGGTCGGTTGGACCCGCTGTTTTCTTGATTCGCCCATTTTGCCCCAAACGGCTAGTTTTCTTGTGGGGCTATAAATACACCCCTGGGGGCTTAGGGGTGTTGTTGGTCGTGTGGGAGTGTTTTGCATGTGTTGCTCTTTCTCCCTTTGCCTCTTGAGCTTAAGAGTGAGCTAATTGCATGTGTTGCAATTAGGAGTGGTTTGAGTGAGCTCTTGTGCATGTGTTGCACTTGAGTGAGGTCCTTGTGCATGTGTTGCACTTGGTGATCACGGAGCGCATGTGTTGTGCTCGGTGAAGGTCGGCGGAGCGGCCTATTCTCTTGGAGGTTGCCGACTCCTGAGGCAACAGGCGTGTCAGGCGCTGAGCTCTCGAGGTGAGAAGCCCGGCGAAGTTTGTGAAGGTTCGGGTTGAGCCTACGCCAGCGAGCGTGAAAACCACGACTAGTGGAAAGAGGCGGTGCTCGAGCGGAGCCGGTCCAAGTGTGGGCTTGCCTCAACGTGACTAGGGAGACAGGCAAGTCTCCGAACACCACGGAAAAACATCGCTTGTCTCTTGTCTCTTTACATTCAAGTATTTACCTTTTGCATATTAATCAATTGCTTGATTGTAGAATTGCTTAGTATTAATTGTTTGATCAATTTAGCAATTCTAGTTTAGAGACATAATTTAGTTAGTGCACTAGTGAGCCTAGTTGATTTAGGCCTTAATTGTCAAAACCGAGTTTATCGCCCGTGATTATAATTGATTAGGTTTTGACATAGGGGTTGATTAGAGCGATTGTTTAGTGAGCGATCGAATTTCGTAAAACGCCTATTCACCCCCCCTCTAGGCGCATCCTCGACCCTACACCCACCCCTAAGACCAAGAAGGCGAGGGGCAAGCGCCAAGCTCCACCGCCGCCGCCCCCTACTCGGTCGTTGAAGAAGCGGGCGACCTCGGCCAAGAGTCCTCCTCGGCAACACTTGGAGTTCGCTGATAGGAAGGAGGTAAGCGACCTGAAGGCATGTATGAAAAGTTACTTCGAGAGGAAACCGGGGTTGATAGCTCGCTTGCAACAGCTTGCGGAGCAGGCGAAACTGGTTGAGGAGGCGAGGAAAGCCGAGCGCAAGGCGCTAGAAGGGAAGCTTGCTGAGCTCAAGGCCAAGCTCGCCCAAGCTACTTCGGGCTCCTGGGCGGGAGAGCCTGGGGAGGAGGACGAGGACACGACGCTCCTAGTGACGAGGCACCGACGCTTGAAGAAGACATTGGAGGAGGTCGACATGGAGAAGGTCGACCCCCTCCTGGCGAGGATCAGCCACACTGCCGCGGAGAAATCCGAGCTTGTGGTTGCAGTGGCGGCCAATCCCGCCGAAGATGATAACGAGGAGCTCGCCCAAGGTAGCCTTCGACCTCTGTCTTTTCTTCCTATTGTTTTTGTTTGTTTTTTCTTCGCCCTTGTCCGAGCTAACCCCACTCCATTGACGTGGGCGTGATAGCTCCTAGGGTCTTTTTGGATTTCGGGGCAATGGTTGACGAAATCCTTGGTCATGTCTTAGAGAGACAGCTCGCCCTTGTCACCGACCTCGTTATGGACAAGGCCGTCGACTTTGCGATGGCGGGCGAGCTCACCGACGATGCCGACCAAGTGGCCGCGAAACTCCTCGCCTTGGAGGGACAAACCCTCCACGGCCATACCTGGCCCTCCCAAGCACTACGGACGCTCAGGAGGGGGAGGAAGAGGGCCTCGCGATCTTGGGCGAAAAGCCTGCCCAAGGAAGCACGAAGTCCCCGGGCGAATCACCTGCCCGGGACGAAAGCGCGGAGCCCACGAGCGAAAAGCATGCCCAGGAGGACACCGCGTAGTCCCCGAGCGAACCACATGCTCGAGAGGATAGCGAGAAGACCCTGAGCGAACCATCTGCTCGGGAGGGAGGTACGACGCCCCCAGGCGAACTACATGCTCGGGGGGACAGTGAGGAAATCCCGGGCAAACTTTCTGCCCAGGAGGAAGGCCAAGTCTCCCCGCCGGGGTCCCCCGAGGGAAATCTCACGGATCTTCGGGAGGCAGATGTCACCAAGGCTTTCCGGGATAACCTTTGCGCGCGTCTCGGCCGGGTAAGTACACTTCTTTTCTGAGAGTTTCTTCTTTGGAGTCCGGGAGGAGTCTAAGACCTTCTTGCCCGCAGGTCCTTCAAGAGACCATGAAGAACTTCAACTCGGCGACGGTTCCACCTGAGATCATGACGCCAAGGTGGCGGAGCTCGAGCAATGGATGACCGACCTCAAGGCCGAGGATCTAAAGATCTTGGAGAGGAGCCGCCAGACTGAAGAAAACGCCACCAAAAACAGAGAGCGAATGTGCAAGCTCGAGCTAGAGCTTGAGCAAGCACAGCAACACTCTCAAGTTCTGGAGTCAAAGGTGGCTGAGCTGGGCCGAGCCACGTGGGAGGCTGCCGAGTTCACTGACCAGGACAAGGAGGAGATGGAGCGTCTTCGCCAAGAAGCCCGCGAAGGACGGGAAGCTTAGTGGTGGGTGCTCGACCTTGAGACCAAGCTCGATGAGGTGAAGAAGAAGCTTTCTGCGGCACTCAGAGGAGCAAGGTCAGGGAGATAGTCCCCTTGTCTAGGTCTTGGTGTAGAATTTTTCTTTCTTCCTCTACTCGCTTTTTTTTCTTTTTCTGACGATGTGAATAAAAGATTATTCTCCCCCCAAAGATTCGCCTTTTGCCTTGTTTCCTCGCCTTGCGTCTTGCGCCTTTGGCATTTTTTTATCCTTTTCTGGCAACCACCTGCGAACAAGAAACACAAGACAAACAGACGAAAAATACACAAATAGAAGTACGAGTAGGACGAAACATGGGCGACACGAGCACGCACGCATTTTTTAGAAAAAACACGTGCGGTTGTTCGTTCCTACTAAGCCCCCGCTGCGAATGAAGGTCATGCACCTAAGTTGCGAGCACGAGCTCGTTCGCAGGAGAGTTAGAAAAATGTGCATTTTTCCTTCGACCAAGTCACCAATTTCTTCAAGTTGCGAGCATGGGATAAGTCGGGAGGAGGAAACACACAAGACCTTAACTTCCTTAGCGTCTTGAACATATGCCCCTAAGTTGCGAGCATGGCCGTGGCGAGGAAGAATGCGCGGTTGCCCGATAGAGTGCGCGACGACCGAACATGCGCGAATCGAGCTAAGACTCTGGACCGACCGAGAGGGTGTCTGTATGCGATCGTGAACATGCAGCGAAGAACTACTGCAAACGATGATCGGCTTATGGAGACTGCGGTCTCTGGCGGTGAGTTTAGTGATTCGGCGTTGGTCGTGGCACTCTGTACATTCACGCGCACGCTAGCCAAACCTTAGAATAAGGAGATAGAAGCGAATGTTCTTGCCCGACGCGCGCCCCATCACCAAGACCGTGAGAAAAGAGTATGCCCTCAGGCGATCGAGTCGGCTTAACAACTGCAGGCAAAGGATTTTAGAAACATTCACAAAATCTTGGGGATAATGGACTTCGCGCGGGCGAAGGAACCAAATTTTATAGGAAAAAACCGCTGAGCAAGCATAAAACACGGAAGTAAATGCGAGTTTAGACAAAGAATTTGCGCAATTGGTCGATATTTCAAGAACTTGTGAGCACCCTATCATCTTCCATTACCAAGCGGACAGCCCCCGGGCGTGCCACCGAGACGACCGTTAACGAACCTTCCCATCTAAGGGAGAGCTTGTTGGCCTTCAACAGGTCTTGAATTCGATGTAGGACTAGGTCGCCAACTTGCAAGGTACTTGGTCAGATCAATTTAGCCGCGTGGCTACAAAGAGCCTGTAGGTAGACGGCGGATCGTAGCAATGCCCGCTTGCGTGTCTCTTCAGCGAGGTCGAGGTCAAGGAGACGCTCGAGCTCTTGGTCGACGCTATCGACCAAGTGCACTCTTTGGGAACCCAACACAATTTTGACAGGTAATATGACCTCTGCACCATAGACGAGCTGGAAAGGGGTTCCCCCGTAACCCGGCTCACCGTAGTGCGAACTGACCAGAGGATGGAAGGAAGCTCGTCCACCCACGATTGGTCGTGCTGGGTGAGGTTTTTGAAAACTCTCTTTTTGATTCCCTGAAGAATTTGGCCATTAGCTCATTCGGCTGCTCCGTTGCTCTGCGGATGAGCTACAGAGGTGAAGCAGACCTTTGTCCCGATGTCCTCGCAGTAGGCTAGAAACAGTTCGCTGGTGAACTGAGTACTGTTATCCGTGATGAGGCGATTGGGGACTCCAAAACGCGTCACCACGTTATTGCGGAAAAACCTCCTGGCTGCTTGAGCCGAAATAGTTGACACAGGTTCGTCCTTGATCCACTTAGTGAAAGTGTCGACGGCCACAAGCAAGAATTTGCAACCTCTTCGACCACGGGGGAAAGGTCCGAGTATATCGACTCCCCAGGTCGAGAACGGCCATGAGAGTGGGATAGTTTGAAGCCCGTACGCCGGCTGATGTGCCTTGCGGGCATGGAACTGGCATGCCCGACAAGTCGCCACGATCGTCCGAGCGTCGGCTAAGGCCATTGGCCAATAATATCCCAATCGGAAGGCTTTGCTCACGAGCGTCCTGAAAGACGAGTGAGCTCCGCACACTCCCTCATGGATATCTCTAAGAAGGAAATTGCCCTCTTCTCAAGATATGCACTTGAAGAGGACTCCTAGCGCCCCTTTGCAATACAAGGCACCCTCGATCAACTTGTATTGAGAGGATCGCCTTATAAGCCGGGAACGCTCAGCTTCTTCTTCGGGCAGTGTCCCATGGGCAAGATACTGAACAAATGGTGTCATCCAGTCTGCACAATGCTCGAGGAGGGAGATGTTACCGCACATCTCCGGTGCCTCCTCTACAGAGGGAATGGAGGGCTTGAACAGATGCTCGACGAGCACCCCTGCTGGGGCGGGCATCTGGGAGGAACCGACCTTGGAGAGGTGGTCGGCCAGGAAATTGTCCTTCCTGGGGATGTAGAGTACTTCAAAATTTCTAAATTTCCTCTCCATCTTCCTTACTTCAACCAAGTAAAGCGCTATTGAGTTATCGGAACACTGATACTCCTTATTAACTTGGTTGACAACCAACTGCGAATCGCCTCTTACAGTCAACCGTTGGACTTCGAGCACTTTGCATGCTCGTAGTCCGGCCAGAAGGCCTTCATACTCCGCCGCGTTGTTGGTCACGGCGAAGTGTAATTGGATGGCGTACTAGAGTTGATCTCCCTGGGGTGATACCAGCACGACCCCAGCCTCCGAGCATTCGTAAGCTCGGGACCCGTCGAAGTACATGGTCCAACGACCATCTTTAGATCCGTCAAGCTCGGCAACGGGTGGCACCGGATTCGTCCATTCCTCTACAAAGTCTGCCAGGATCTGGGATTTAATCGTCGTGCGGGCTGAGAAGTGGATATCAAACTCGGTGAGCTCCATAGCCCACTTTGTTATTCGACCGTCGGCGTCTTGATTTCTTAGGATCTCCCTAAGTGGAAAGTTGGTCGAAACGACGACCTTATAGGCTTGAAAATAGTGGTGCAGCTTACTCGAAGCCACGAGCAGCGAGTACAAGACCTTCTGGACCTCAGGGTAAACCTCGCTGACATAGTATATCTTGCTGCCGCGCTCGTCGCGTTCGACCGCTGGCCAGGCCATGGCCTATGGGGTTGCCGCCAGATACAGCAGAAGCACCTCCCCCGACCTTGGCGTGGTTAAGACAGGTGGGCTGGACAGGTATTGCTTTAGCTCCTCGAAGGAGCGGTTGGCTTCTTCCGTCCAAGCGAAACTATCGTGCTTGCGGAGCGCCTTGAAGAAAGGCGTTTCACGCCGCTCTTTGACCGAAATGAAGCGACTTAGGGCCGCCATGCATCCGGTCAAGGCTTGGACCTCCTTCACGCAGCTGGGAGGCCGCATTCTTTCAATGGCTTCGATTTTTTCCGGGTTTGCCCCGATGCCTTGTGGACCAATCATATAGCCGAGCACTTTGCCCGCCCTCACCCCAAAGATACACTTTTCAGGATTAAGCTTTATTTGATGTCTATTGAGGTTACAAAATGTTTCCTCAAGGTTGGATACATGACCCAAGGCGAGCCTACTTTGTACCACAATGTCGTCAACATATACCTCCGTGTTCTACCTATTTGATCCGGGAATGTCTTCGATCGGCGAACAAAAGTTGCTCCAAGGTTCCTGAATCGAAAGACATGGTCGTGTGGCGAATCGTGCCGAACGGGGTAATGAAGGAAGTATTCTCTTCATCTTCAGGGGATAGGCTAATCTGGTGATAGCCTGAGTAGGCATCCAAAAAGCTCATCACTTGGGACTCATTGCCGCGCTGACCAAGCGGGTCTATGTCGCGCAATGAAAGTTATCCTTAGGGCAAGCGACGTTCAAGCCGATGTGGTCGACACACATGCGCCACTTGACGCCTTTCTTTTTGACGATGACTGGGTTCGCCAGCCATTCCGAATGCTCGACCTCCCGGACGAAACCAGCCTTGAGGAGTTTGTCGAGTTCATCCTGGATGATTGCTTGTTTCTCTAGGGAAAAACGCTTGAGCTTCTGCCGCACAGGCTTCTTGTCAGGCCGAACAACTAGCTTGTGCTCAATTGCTTCCCTTGGGACTCCAGGCATGTCGGACGGTTCCCAAGCGAACACGTCCGCGTTCCTCCGGAGGAAAGTAACGAGCTTGAGTTCCTATTTGGGATCTAAGGAAGACCCCAAATTCAAGACCTTGGTCGGATCTGCGCTGCTTAGTAGGACCACCTTGGTTTCTCCTCCGGGTTAGAGGGCAACTTTCGGCCGGGAATTCTTCAGCCCTTAGTCGGGGCCACGTTGAGGCAGCTGCCCGACTATATCGAACGACTTCTCATCATAGTTCAAGGCCGCCTTTTGGTCCCCACTAATGGTGATCACACCTTTCGCCCTGGGAACCTTCAGACACTGATAAGCATGATGCGTAGCGGCCATGAACTTGGAGAGAGCCGGCTCACGAGGATGGCCATAATTAATTAAATTGAAGTATAACAATTTTCCGTGTTCCAACTACACCGTTGGCTCTAGTCCGCCAAACTAAAACCCGGAGCTCTAGCAGCTCATGATTCCCAACCACATTTTTCATTTTAAACCAAATCATCATTTTTCCATTTAAAACCAAAACCGTAAAAATCTACTATGTGAAAGCTGCCCACGCTTGTTCTTATCCGTGGGCACGGCTACTCAAGTAGTTTTAAGACTCTGCAGAGTGGTACACTTTACCCACACGACATGATCAACCCGCTTTGCTGTGCCAAGAACACACTTCCTTTGGTGTGTCGGCAAGGAGATCATGACAAGGCCTTTCCGATGCATAATACCGCTACCGACTTCACCCGCTAAGGTTCCACTGGTAGGGCTACCTCGCCAAATCCGAAGCCCCTCTGCGCTTTGCAAGTGTCATCCCGACAAACCCGCACCCATCACCGGTGAAGTCAAATAACGATACATGCAAATTACTTAGCTGTGTCGCACCCATATAGACATGTGGTTGTATCAGATAGCATGGCCCAAGGTAACACACGACCGGTCCTTAATTGACTAGGGTGGACAATCACATTCCAAAATTTTGTGCATCCCCACCCGCCATTCAACCAATCCGCCCTGCCTAAACCATTTTTCACTTTTATTTTCAAATTAATACCGCAACACCAATTGCCATAATTTCCACAATTCATTTTGAATAAAATATAAAAGCATTTCCATAATGGTAAGGTACCGACGTGATTAAGCATGGCTAAGCATCTTTCTACCGTCCCATAACAAAATGATTACCATTTATTACAGTAATTAGTTTTCCTAAGGTGTCAAAGGTTGTCAAGTTGAATATCAATGTGGCATAACAAGGTTGGAATATAGCTAAGCATTAAAACAGTATTTAAAGTATGATACGCACATAATAAGCAAGCAATAATTTAAAGCAAAGTAATATTTTCATAAACTTGGGTTCAATATGGTCAAGGGAGACTTGCCTTCAACCTCTTCCGCTGCTGCTACCTCCACTGGATGCTCCGCTTGCTCAACCGGTGCGTCGTCTACACGCGAAACACGCAAATCGAGGCAAGAAATAGATAAAACAGAAATAAATAAAATCCAAAAATTCATAAAAATAATACCAACAGATAGATCTTGATTTTATATGAATTTAGAAATTTGAATCGTTCAAATCGGAGTTCGAACGGAGGAGAACGGGCCTTCCGAAGTTTTAAATGGGGATAAAATCAGGAATTTATTTAGAGTTGACACGTGTCGGGCTCGGATTGGCTGTTAATTCGGAAATTCGAGATTAAATCGGAAAAATGGAAAACTACACTGTGGCTGACCGGTGGGGACCACATGTCATAGACACGGCATAAAGGAACCGAGCGCATGGCTTTTGGTGATTTGGCGACACGCCGACGTGGCGGACGTGGCGTGAGGTGGCGCCGATGTGGCGTGACGTGGTGAGGCTGTGGCAACACATAATGCTACGGTGACGAGGTGGCGGTGATGTGGCTGACAAATAATCGTTAGGGCTTGCGGTGGCAGTGGCGTGGCACACACGTGGAAGATGACTTGGCAAATCTTGGCTCAGAGGCTTACCAACGAATACGTGATGCAGATCCGACCGATGAAGCTCGATCGGACGGCCGAGAGTTGCGGAGGGAGTCGACGGCGAGGGACGCGACGACTCAAATGAGCCGAGACGACGATGTGCAAACGGCTAAGTAACCACAGACGAAGCGTAAGAGTTAGCAAATATGGATGGGGGTGACGAGAGGAACTCAACGGAACCAAAAGATGCGGCGGAGGCTCACCGGAATGGAAGATGAAGGCGGCGGAAAGCTTTGGACGAGAGGGGGTACTCCGGCGAGGTCTTGCAGACACTACACGGCGTCTCCGCCGGAGAGAGAGGAGGGAAATAGTGCGCAGAGAGAGAGTACCATGCGGTAACGAGCGAAGTTTTTATAGTCTAGTAACGAGAAAAGGCACGCATGCCAAGGTTGGTCGGGCGCTAGGGTTCGGCGGCGGGATTTAGGGTTAGGTTTCACTGTTGATTGGCGGCGCCGACTGTGGCCGTTGGATCGACGATCAACGGTGGATACGAGAAGATGGGGTTAGGGTTTGATGCCCGATTAATCAGGCGAGAAAACGCCGCTAACGTGGAGCAAAGGATGTGCCGAGGAGAAAGGAACAATGATTTCGCCCAGGATAAGAAATGAATTAGAAATTGATTTCCGGATTAAATAAAATACCAGAAAATCCAAATAGCTTCAATAAATCCAAATAAATAGCAAATAAACTCGGAAAAATCCCCAAAAATACAGAAAAATCAAATGAAACACAGGAAACCCAAATAAAATAATAATTAATTAATTTGAGGTATGGTTTAGTCAGATTAAATCCTTTTTGTTTTGGAAAATTCATTTTAAGCTGGGATTAATTCGGGAAAATTGCTACGGTTTCGGATTTTGAAATTCGAGCACAAAGAATTCAAAAATTGGAATGTTACAGTGAGTTATCTCCAGCTCCTCTGAGGGAGGTTCGTGGAGATGACTCTGAGTTAGAGGGGTGGACTACGGTGAGCAAAACTAAACGGGGCAAGGACCCCAGGAAAAACGTTGGAAGATGAGAGGTATTTTTTGGAATGTTAGAGGTTTAGGGCAGCCGGGTAAAACCCAATGTTTGATTGATTTGATTCGAAATCACAGTGCTGATTATTTGGTTTTCAAGAAACTAAAAAAGAAGATTTCAGTGTCTCCTTTCTCAATGCTCTCGGTGGTTCTAAGATGTTTGAATGGCGGTGGCTTCTAGCCAAATCCACTGCAGGTGGTATTCTGGTTGGGGTAAACACCGATGTGTTAGAAATTATACACACTAGTATGAAAAAATTCTTGGTGCAGTGTTGGGTGAAAAATAAAGAAGATAACTTTGTGTGGAGATTGGTTGTTGTGTATAGTTCCCCTTATGAAGAAGGGAAGTTGGAATTTCTTTCTGACCTTCATGAAATTTTACTTGAAGACGACCATACTCCATCTTTGTTGGGGGTGATTTTAATTTGGTTAGATATCAGTCCGATAAAAACAATGGGAATGTGGATCACAAGTGGTGTAATAATAACCCATATAATGGCGCTTGGGCTAGCCGGCTCCAGCCGAAGCCAGGTGTCCTCTTAGGCATTTTTCTGAAAAAGCCCCTACGTTTCCTCGAATTACTTGATTGGTCCTCAAATTATTAATAGGTCCTTCGTGATTTTTTGTGAGGGAAGATTTTATTTTTTCAGATTCAGGTCCCTCACGCGTACTTTTATGAAAAACCCCGTTAAATTCAAATCGCGGACATGCCCTTTTCTAATTTTTCAGATAGCTGATAGGTCCGTAAACGAATAAATAGGTCCTTACTCCTTATGTTCAGGTCCTTTCTCCGGTTTTCACGGAAAAAATGTTTTCGCCACCAGAATATGTGTGCAACTCAAAAAATTTGTCGTCGCTAATAATTTTTCGCCCTTTTCCGTCTAGATTATTTTCCCACCTCGTTTGTCCACCTCGGTCTCCGATATTTCCCAAATAATTCGTCTAGACTGTTTTCCCACCCTGCCTTCGATATTTCCCAAATAATTCGTCAAGGAGATATTTCTACAACTCTAGCTCTTTATTTTTCCCCTAACTTTCGGTTTCTGCTTTGCTTTTTGCTTGTGAGAAATATGTTGAAAATCGCGTTTGCGTCGTTTCGTCGATTTTTTCCACACGCCCACACAACACGGCGTGCAGTCGCACGCTACCATGCCTAGTAAATTTAATGAGTGGATTGATATGTGGGGGCTTATGGAATTGCATTTGACTGGGAGACAATTTACTTGGTCTAATAATCAAGATAAGGTTGTAATGTCTGTCATTGATCGGGTGTTTTGTAATACATCCTTCGAGGAAAAAGTTCCTTTAGCGACTGTTTCATCTTTGCCTAGGGTGGGCAGTGATCATACACCTATCTTGTGGGATTCCGGGGAAGGATGTTTCCATGTTAAACCTACTTACAAATTTGAGAAATGGTGGCTTCTTCATGAGGAATTTACCCAAGTTGTGTATAGAGCTTGGAATATTCCCAGAAAAGATAAGGCTATTGATAATTGGCAAAATAAAATTAGAAACCTTAGAAAAGTTACTAAAGGTTGGAGTCTAAATGTTAATGCTGCAATGAGGAAGCGGAAGAAGACTCTGTTATATGAAATCGATGCTATTGATATCCTTGCGGAATCAAGACCTCTCACTGTTGGTGAAGAGGATAGACTTTATTTTTTTAAGAGTGAGATTGGGAAAATCTGGGAAATTGAAGAAACTAAAGCGAGACAACGTGCTAGGGATAGAAATATTAAGGAAGGGGATAGGAATACTAGATATTTCCATGCTGTAGCTAATCAACGGAGAAGGAAAAACTTAATTAATGTGCTTGAGGGATCTGAAGGCCCTGTACATGATACGGATGGAATGCTTAAAGTCGCTTGTGATTATTATAAGTCCTTATTTGGTTTTGCAGCCAAACCTAACATTAATCTGGGGGAGGATTTTTTTAGTAGAAATGAGATGATTGATGATGAGGATAATATGGCTTTGGAGTCTCCTTTTTCTGAAGAGGAAGTTAAGAAAGCAGTGTTTGATTCTTATTCGATGGGGCTCCAGGCCCCGATGGTATTCCTTTTATCTTTTACCAAAAATTTTGGGATATAGTTAAAGATGACCTGATGGGTCTGTTCACAAGTTTAGATAAGTGTGAGTTGGATGTTTCTAGGCTTAACTTTGCGATGATTTCTTTGATTCCTAAAGAGAATAATGCTACGAATATTAAACAGTTCAGACCTATTAGTTTGCTAAATTGTAGTTACAAAATTATTACGAAGGTTTTAACTAATAGGATTGGGTCGATTTGTAATAAACTCATTATGCAAAATCAGTCGGCCTTTATTAAGAATCGGTATATTTTGGAAAGTGTGGTGACAGCGCATGAGGTTATTCACAAAATTCACCGGGACAAAAGTAAGGGTCTGGTTCTTAAACTTGACTATGAAAAAGCGTATGACATGGTTAACTGGAGTTTTCTTATTGATATTCTGAGAAAAAGGGGGTTTGGGGTTAAGTGGATTGCCTGGATTAATTCTATATTGAGTAAAGGCTCTGTGGGTGTTAAAATTAATGGTGTGGAGAGTAGTTTTTTCAATACTGGAAAAGGTTTGAGGCAAGGTGATCCATTATCTCCTATTCTTTTTAATTTGGTTGCAGATGTTTTCTCTCGTATTCTGTTTAAAGCTGCTAATAGTGGGATAATTGAAGGTCTGTGTGACGACTTATGCGTTGGGGGTATTATGAGTCTTCATTATGCTGATGATACTATTCTGTTCTTGAAGAATAATGAGAACTATGCTTTGCATCTTAAATGGCTTCTTATTTGTTTCGAGCAAATGTCTAAGATGAGGATTAATTTTCATAAAAGTGAATTGATTGCTATTGGTTGTGATGATGAGGAGATTAGTAAATATGCTAGCATTTTTTGTTGCAAAGTTGGTAGTTTCCCTATCAAGTATCTTGGTATACCCCTGCATTATGACAAAATTAAGAGGGAGGAATTTCAGCCTCTGGTAGA
Source organism: Guadua angustifolia (assembly GCA_036346375.1). Classification (NCBI taxonomy): domain Eukaryota; kingdom Viridiplantae; phylum Streptophyta; class Magnoliopsida; order Poales; family Poaceae; genus Guadua; species Guadua angustifolia. The sequence continues at coordinate 11,250,352 of CM070513.1, read as the reverse complement.
TAAAATTTTAAAATGTATTGCGGGTTGGAGAGGTAAACTCCTCTCATATAGTGGGAGGTTAATTCTTATCAAATTTTGCTTAGCTAGCATTCCACTCTATTTACTGTCCTTCTTTAAATTTCCTAAATGGTCTTTAAATCTTATCAATTCTCATATGGCGAGCTGCCTTTGGAATGATTATGAATGTCATAATAAATTACATTTAGCGAATTGACATCTATTGTGTATGAAAAAAGAATATGGGGGTCTGGGAGTACCTAATCTAAAAAATTTGAATATGTGTCTCCTTGCTTCTTGGATTCAAAGGTTTTGCGTCGAAGAAGATAGAATTTGGAAGAAGTTGATCAAGCTTAAGTATAAAACTGAAAACCCCAATATCTTCCTTTCTGATACTAAGCATGCTTCGGTTTTTTGGAAGGGGGTTGTGTGGGCAATGCAAGCAACCAAGTTCGGGTATAAATGGTTGGTTGGTAATGAAACTAAAGTTAGGTTTTGGAAGGATATTTGGTTCGGTAATTCGTTTTTGGCCGTTCAGTTTTGGGATCTTTATGTTTTAGTTAATGAGAAAAGTGCTACCATTGCTGAAATTTGGGATGGTAATATTGTTAAGTGCTCATTTCGTAGAACTTTTTGTGATAATATGATGATCCGGTGGTTTGAGTTGATTGAAGTGGCGAATTCTTTGAATCTTAATGATGATGAGGATGTTTTAGTCTGGCAGTATAATAGCAATGGCGTCTACTCGGTTAAGTCCCTGTATGCTGTCATAAATTTTAGAGGTGCATTACCGAGTGTTTATTCCGGGGTGTGGAGTTTATGTGTTCCTCCTAAAATTCACTTTTTCCTATGGCTTATCTCTCATAACAAAATTATGACCAAAGATAATCTGCTGAAAAGAGGTTTGAACAAGGGTTCTTGTTGCTGCTTTTGTGATGAACCAGAATCGGTTTTGCATCTTTTCTTTGATTGTGTTATTGCTAAAAACGCTTGGAACTTGATTAGCAATTTCTTTGAGTTAAATATTGGTTATAACTATGAATCTGTGGCTCGCTATTGGATCAGTAATAAGAAAAATGCTGCTTTGAATACAATTTGTGCTACTGTCTTTTGGAGCTTATGGAATGTTAGAAATAACTTGATTTTTCGTTGCCAGTATTGGATAAGTGTGAAAATAATTTGGAGAAGGATGCTTGTTTCACTGAAAGACTGGAGACCGTTGTATACGGACGATATGATGAGCAAGATGGATCAATTTTGCAGATGGCTGGAGATCAAACTTCGAGCGCCTCTTATGTTAGAGTTGGGGACTTCGCTTCTTCGGGTACAAAACTGATGAAGTATGGTTCCCAGGAAGAGTGTAGCATCCAGGAGCAGAAAATTCGCGGTCTGTATATCAGTTCCTTGATTGATTGATAGATGATCTGGAGATTTGGAGTTTCAAGGAGAGTTGTCATCTTTTGTTTTCTAGCTGGAGGCTGGAATATAGCTGTTAGCTGAGGTCTTTTTTTGTGTCTATCATTTTGTGCTAGCTTCAGTCGGTTGATGTGAGGTGATCTCGATGTGGTTAATATCTCGGGTTGGATGTTGTTGAGAGTGATATTTCAGAATCGCTTGTCTAAACGATTTGTTTTTCGGGCCAAGAATGGAACGGGGCATCTGCTCGATGTCCTGCTGATCTAAAAAGGCAAATACGTTGCACAAATATATATTTGAATATTCATTGTAGTTCTTTGAAAAGTTTAATTTGTGACAAATCGCATCCGTAACATCCAGCTTCTTATCATTAAAAAATAATAGCATGGCAATTATTCCACCATTTTGTGGAAACAAAGAAAGTTCTTTTACACAAAAGAACAGAGTTTTTATTACTGGAATGTCTTACCCCAATAGTTGTTGTTGGCTTGAAAGCTACTTTGAAGTATATAATTTCACCTTATCTTGGAGCCGCATTATTGTGGATATCAGCATTCTGTCACCAACTATATGCCTCAGCTTCTTCACTAGTAGGTCGACTCGGCTTATTTTCTTGCTTTGGCATATACCAAGACTCAAGACAAGTTCAAGTCAACTAGGATACCAACAGAAAGGGCAGGCAAATTCAATTGACAAAATACCACCAACAAAAGGGCAGACCTTGAATTCTTCAGAATAACTATTGACCATGTCCATATTCTCCGAGAAACTTTGGTTGAAATTGTGCAAACAACATGGAGAAAGGCATCCAAGGTGAGCTTGGAGCCGTTTCCATCAAATAGCCTTACTTGAAGAAGAAAATAGGAAATATAAATTTAAAAAATGATCAACATTGGAGAAAAAGAAACAGTAGACAATCATAAATTATAAATCCACTTGAAAGTTATTGGTTTTATGGCATGAAGAACAATCAGAATAACATTGCATGTCCTAGCTGTGCGGATAACCTGAAAAAATAGTATAAACCATTAAGCTGAGGAGAAATGGCAGAACAGAATTCCTTAAATTATCTTAAACATGCACCAATTTGACATGCACAAGAACCACTTGATCTAAAACTGTTAAGAACAACCTGAATGCAAATACACAGCTAACTTCGCAATAGCCTGAAAGAACTAAACTTAAAAGCATTTTTCTTTTACAAGCACAATAGATAATAATCACTTGAATTGCATTTTACATGCAGTAGTCAAGAAATGAGCAGCTAAAGCCAGCACAAAATAGATCACTTCCATTGCAATTTCGATCTAGCCAGCAGCAATTAGAACAGGTGGGCTAGACCTTCACATTTGCCTGTGTATGGAAGCAAACAATTACCCTCATTGAAAAGAATACTTGTATACCTAGTAGCAAATCATGTTAGCCAGTTTACAGAAATCTGAAGGAGAATGGAGAGTAATCAAAGGCCTGAAATGCTGAAATGGGTACCTGAGAGGCATAGGCAGGATTTGAAGCATGGAGTTACTTAACATGTGAGTACAAAAAACTAACCAAATTTGATATCACCAAGCATTCCTCGGTCCTCTGTTGCTCCACTGCTCATCTCTTTGAAAACTTAACAATTAGCACTTTCAATCCAATGTACTTAAGCTAAGCATAAAAGCATCCAACATGATTAACTATTGCATACAAGCATTCAACATTTTGAGCACAGGTTGTCTACTACTACTTACTTAGTACATCATATAAAAGGAGCAACATTGCAAAGATAGCGATATTAACTAATTTCTTTAGCATGTCCTCTACTCTTTCCATCCTTTCTTCTAGCTTTTTAAGACTCTTGTTGTCATCAGAAGCAGTCGGATGTGCATCCCTCTAGCTTGCAACAGATGTAATGTTGCAAATCAGAGGCCATCATCACTTGGCAAAGAAATCTTCTTGAATGCAGAATTTGCATTGCAAGATTTTCGACACCATGGTCGGGCTTTATCAACCCAACGCTAATATCGACATGTCAGTGCCCTTCAACGTAAAGAATGGAACGAAGGTGAAAGTCAAGGAATATGAAAAAATGAATTACTTCAAAAACTTACCGACATATTCGAACACTTCATGAATACTCGAGATGGATTCTTGGGTGTATGGTAGGTGAACACATTTACATGATCTCCGCATCGAGGACATGATAACTTCATCCGCAATGCCTCTAGTTGTCTCTTCGTCCCGCCATTTGATGAAGCCGTCGACATGAATTAAAAGCTTCAAATTTTCAATTTCACATTACCATCATAAGTAAGACAAGCATCCATCAGATGTCTTCATTACAATCCAAAAATAGTTAAACATAGTTACCACGACGCAAACCTTTCCCTATGCCACACATTGTATTACACATGGGGGTTAGACCACAAGTGTGAAGTGACCCAAAGGGCACGTCTAGCCTCAGTCATCTGCACAAATAGCAGGCCCATCGATTTGTGCTCAGCCAAGTATGTCAATACTGCCATGAGGTCCTCTTCACTGAACCCAGGGAGGTCCATCACTACGCCCATCTGCATCAGGTGGGCGCCAAGATGCACAATGGATGAAATGGCAAAGAACCATCTCACTAACAAAGATCTCGACATTGTGGACAATGAAAGATAGCTTCATCCTCACCCAAAACAGGAGCCCTCTTCCTTTTCCTGCAAGAGCTGGAGTTCTCCTTGCTCATCCCGTGACCAGCAGTAGTGGCAGCGTCGCCACCTATAGCAGATCCCCCTCCCCCAGCAGGAAGAGTACCATCTACCCCCATACCTTCCAAACCCTCCATCATATCAGAGGAATTCACACCAACAGGTGGACCTTTCCTGGAAGAGCTATCGCCAACTTCCGAGGGAGAGCCCAAGGCCTCGTTGGAACCCATGGCATACCTCCCGGTGGCCTGCGCACCACCAAATATGGTAGCCATCTGAACGTAGTTCTCTAGAGGCACATTGAGGTACTCCACATCCTTCGGGTGATCCTATGTGCAATGTGAAAGCAAGCATGAGATGTAGGCAGAAGCAAAGATAATAGTTGTAGGAAGAGAACTTCGCAACCAACCTTAATGTGGCCCATGTAGTGCTCCTCCTCGAGTTTTATCATGTAAGTATTGTCATCCCAAAGTGCACCGCTGATATCCTTAAGCCTAATGATGCGAACCCACCTAGCACGCCACTTTCGAAGGTGATTGTACACTTGGGTACCGCTAACATCAACACCCGTATGTGAACTCAACGCCCTAGCCACTTGATTGAGATGGACCTCTTTGAACCCCTTGTCTGTCTTAACACCTTGGCCTATCAGCTCAACCATACAGCAGAGCATGAAACTAGACATGTGGGAGGTCCAACATAGGGATTGCCTACTCCTTGGCTACCACTCCACCCCAAATTTCATCACCCTTGTCGACATCCTAATGAGGCCATTGATTCAGCAAAAGGAGTTAACAACAAAAAGTAAGCAAACCAATAAAAAATGTATTCATGTTCCATTAAGTCATCATTGCATGCAACCACTAGTCTCAGCTAGAGATGAACACATAAATGTTCATGGAATAATAAGGAAGCGCAACACCATCGCAAGTAAAGACAATACATCACACCCTAGCTGACCCCCTATTCTCCCACATAAGATTAGCCCATTCATCCCTCTTTTGTGCCCAGGCACCATTGTCGTACTGAAGGTCACCGTGCCCATCGTCCTCATCGATATTTCTAGCCCATGTGGACTCTGATGGGACACACGCATCCATTCCGTATTGCAAGATCCAATTGTGCAAGATAGCGCATGCAAGGACTAACTTACTTGGGTCTTGTATGGGTGGAAAGGTTTATTGTATACAATCTTGAAGCGGTTCTTGAATGTGCCAAATGCCCTTTTGACCAACACCCTAAGAGATGAATGACGTAGATTGAACAATTCTCTGGCATCACGAGGGTAGTTCCTTGCAGCATACTCTCTTAAGTGGTAACGAGTGCCTCGGTATGGTGGAAGGAAACTAGGCCGAGCAGCATATCCAGCATCAACAAGGAAGAATTTGCCTAAAAATGAAACAATACCCTTACTATTACAGACATTAATGGTATATAACTACAACCACTATATAGTACATACGAGAGTGTTTATTACCTGGTGGGACCCTAAGGCCGTCATCCCTCTCCAATACATCGGCAAGTATGATAGCATCATGTGCCGACCCTTCCCACCCAGCAAGGACATAGGTAAACCTAAGATCAAAGTCGACCGCAACCAAGACATTTTGTGTAGTTGTGCCCTTCCTACCCCTAAAGGCTGCTGAAATTTCGGCTGGGACTCTTGCAAGCACATGAGTGCCATCAATAGCCCCAACCCAGTCCTAACACAAAAAACAAAATTTTTTCAACATACTACACATGGTCAGTAGTAAGTTAGCTGACATACATGCGTGGCACATATTTACCTTGAAGTAAGGGTAGAACCACGTACTGTGGAGGATTTTAGGGTGGATAGCAGTGGAGGGTGACCGGATCATGTCATTACGCAGCTCACCAATTGCGAAAAGAACCTCATGAAAGTATCGACTGATGGTTTCAATTGATCTCCGAAAGACAGGCTAGAGTGCTCTAAACCTATGGTTATGCCCCACAACTAAGAGAAACATGGCAAGTTGCTCTTCAACACAGGTGTTGATACTATCACGTAGCAGTGACCTTTCACGAAGCAAATTGCAAAGCTCAAAAAAGGGGGCCCTCGACATCCTAAGTTGCTCAAGGCAATGGGTATCATCTGAATGGTAGATCCACCGTAGGTTTGATTGCCTTGCGATGTCCCTTTGCAACATTGGAGCATAGGTAATACGTGCCTCACGCATGATAGTAACTATACCAGCCCCTCTAACAATGAGCATGTGCTGTCTACGAGCCAACTCATCTATCTACGTAAGAAAGATAGTAGTACGAAATGATTAGTCCAACATACTCCACGATGGTGCTGACACAACCTTCCTCCAATTACACGGTTGCAGCATCGAAAGGATGTGCCTCTGGTGGAATGCCATCATTGACCGATGGGTGCAATGCTCAGTAATATGTGCAATGCTCAGAATGCATTGATGGCCATCGGCAGAAATGAACAACCAAATGTAACATGCTGCACATGAAAGTTCACTCATAGAGGAGTTCCAGGTAGATAGAACAATCACACCTCAGTCCAACATACAAATTGTAATGGGTGTATCGGCATGTCCATCCCTTCGATGCAATTTTTCTACATCGCATACATATGAATTCTTCTATCCTTGGTTTAAGCACATCTATGTATTTTTCATACACTGCAGAACCAAGATCTGCCGGATCTACCCCCAAATCCATGAACAAAACTGAAACTACGAGATCTACACAAGTTACGACAGTCATGCTCAAGTCAAAGCAGATCAACATAGCAAAATGGATAAAGCACGGAATATACTGGATCTACATGTCCCCGAACCCATGGACAAAACCGAAACTACACAAGATCTACACAAGTTACGACAGTCATGCTCAAATCAAAGCAGAAGAAGATGGCAAAATGGAATAAAGCACGAAATAATATTACTGGATCTATATGTCACCGAAGCCATGGACAAAACCGAAACAACCAGATCTACACAAGTTACCAGAGTCATGCTCATATCAAAGCAAAAGAACAAGGCAAAATGTAAAAGCACCAGATCGGGGATGGAGATGGGGATGAAACCTCAGGCAGAGCGGGGGAAGGAGGCGGGGAGGAAAGCTCCTGCATACCAGGGGAAAGAGACTAGAGGGATGCCTTGCGCACACCACGACGACGGCCAGCTACTCTGGGGAGGACGGATCTGGGGAGGATGACCCGAATCAATGCCTTACGCACACCACAACGATGGCTAGGTCCTCCAGGGAGGACGGATCTGGGGAGGATGACCCGAATCGCCCCCCATAACCCTAGCGAGAGTGCGAACTGGAGAGTCACACGAATGAATGCGAGGCCGAAGCGAGGAGGTCATGTGTGCGAGTGGATGCAGGCTGCTGTGCATCCCGTCGGCCAGGCTGCGATAAAACGCCGCAAAACCCCGTCTCCCTTGGGCCAGGCTCGTAGGCCGATTTTGCATCACGCGGGCCTGGCCCCGACCGGCTCCCAGGCAACCAAACGATCGTAAAATGTATGGACGCATGCGATACAACCGCAAACCAACCAACTAAACACGCCCTAAATGTGGCGGATTCTTGTTACCCGCGTATGGTCTGTCCATGTATTCGCACGTTGTGTGACAGTAGTAGTATATACTAGGCAGAGACTTGCACGATATCGCGTCGTATGAAAAAAATTTGGTCTGAGTTTTTTGCAAATTAAATTTATGGAACTACGAGATCCTTTTTTGCAAAATAACTGGTGGAAAGACCTGTTCATGATTTTAAAATGTTTTAAATCTTCCTAGTCTAAAGAAGCTCGACTTTCAGATCGAATTTGTGGAACCATAGCCTTTGAAACTTCATTCATTTATATTGTTGTGATCATCATGATGAGCACATTAAATCATGACCAATATTGGGTATTATATATGAAAATTCATACGTATATGACCATCAAGATTTCATGCATTAAGCACCAAGATAAAGAAAGGATGGTCTGCGCTTTTGTGCTCAAATAATACGATACTATGCAATTATATATTTATAATAATTTATTTAAAAGATTAAATTCGTTATCACTTTATAAAATATATGATAAACTTTTGCATATTGAATAAATAGTCGCATCAAGACTAATAACTTTTGCATGACTCAGACTTTGGCTTATGCGAATGATCTAATAATTTTTAACGGTAAATACTTAAAGGCCTGTTTGTTTTAGTTTTGGATTCTCTAGAAACTGATTCTGGATTGTGGTCTTAGAGAAGATGGTTCTCTAAAAACTGGAATCCAAAAGTACATATGAAGTGGATTGTGGATTCTAGTATATATGTGTCGATGATTCGAGAACAGATCTCCCGCCGAGCTTACTTGTTGAATGAGGGATCAACCAGGGCCCCTTTCCTGTAAAGGGTTTAGCGTCCGAAGGCCTGCCGAGTTAGGAGGATGGTCGGAGGTTCGAAATAAGACAAAAGACAAGAACTTTTTATCCTGGTTCGAGCCTCTCACGAAGGAGATAACGACCCTACATCCAGTGGCTTTACTACTGTCGAAGAATGATTTACAGAGTGCTTGCTTGGGATGTTGAGTTTTCTCTCTTCTCTCCGCTTCTTACAGATACTCTTAGGTGTTTCTTTTTTTATAGCTCTCGGAGCCCCTAAACGCTTCTCACAGTGGGGCCTTTATAGACGATTACAATTTTACATCATTTATAACTGAATGACATGTCAGTATTGTGCCCGGACGTGGGCGTAACTGCTACCCTTACTTTTCGCCATACCATGACGTGGGCGTAGTGGGCTTAGAACGTGGTCGTACGACCCTTCGAGCCGCCGTGTGATTAATGCCACGTCGTCTTCGTGGGTCGCGCCCGACCTGTCGATTATACCCGTGGTCTTCCTCCAACCTTGATCGATCGTCGTATCCCTCCGAGCAGGCACGCTCGAAACAGAGGCACATGCTCGAGAACGAGCTTGGTCGTGGTCGGGACAGACCCATCGGTCGGGTTGCCCGAAGGCCTTCCTTGGAAACACCATCCAAGGGTAAGTATGGTCGGCCAAATATTGGCTGCCGGGATATGATGGTCTTTACGAGAATCACCCAATCCTCAACAATATGGATGGGTTGAATTTTGATAATCAAATTCTATAATCTGAATATTTTTTTTTTGCTAAAATATAGAATCAAAATTAAAACAAATAGATCCTACGAAAGATGGATGAGATCATGACACTAAAACTGCCAACCTATCACTATCAATTTTCTACCATAGAGAATCAAATTTTGGAAGGGAACATTTGTACACAATTATAAACGTCACCGAGCTTCAAAAAGAAAAACGATACGTACCGATTTAGTCCGTTGCCACCTTAAGTTCGAAGCACAGCGAGTCATCAGTGACATAAATCCGAAGTAAACCACCCACCTCGCCCCTCGCTCCACTGACGCACACATGATGGTCTCGCCGGAGGTGGAGACCTCGCCGCCGTCCACCTCGACCACCGCATCCTGCCCAACCCCACGGCCAGTGGTAGCCGCGCCAATCATGAGGCCCGAGCTGCTCCGCGCGGCGCGCGGCGGCGACGAGCGGCAGCTCGTGAAGGCGCTCCTCGCGGACCCGGCCGCCCCCGACCTCGAGACCGCCGCCACCGCCGGAGGCAACACGCTCCTCCACGTGGCTGCGGCCGGAGGCCACGCGTCTCTCGCGGCGCTCCTCCTCCGCCGCGCCCCGCGCCTCCTCGCCGCGCGCAACGCCGCGCTCGACACCCCGCTCCACGTAGCCGCCCGGGCCGGGGCCCACAAGGTCGTCGCCGCCCTCTTGGCCTCCTCCTCGTCCGCCCCGTCCTTGCGCGCCCTCACCGGCGCCACCAACAGGCGCGGCGAGACGGCGCTGCACGACGCGGTGCGGGGAGGGCACGAGGCCGCGGCTCGGGCGCTGGTCGCCACGGACCCGGGGCTGGGGTGGCTGTTCGGCGGCGCGGGGGAGTCTCCGATCTACATGGCGGCGGCCGCCGGGTCCCTTGGGATGGTGCGCGTTCTTATAAAGACATATAGGAACGATAACGAGGAGGTGGTGCCCGTATTGTGTTCGTGCACGGGCTCGGGCGGGCGCACGGTGCTGCACGCCGCTGTCCTCACGAGCAGCGGTGAGTGCCTGACGAGTTTTTGTGTTAAAAGATTCAAGATTTATGTATGTTGCTTGCATTGTAGGGGATGAATAAGTGAGCAATTGGAGTGTTTAAGGTCTAGGTGGACACATTTTGTTGGTTATTGTGAATTGAGGTACTGCAAGAAGCTTGTCTGAAATCAGGAAATTTTTCTCTGGATTGACTGACTGGACTAATCTGTGGTTGAATTACCACTCAGTTGAAATTGGAAAGTAGGAGATCATCGCTTGTAAAACAAGTGGATGGGGTATGATTGAGGTCTCTGTCTAATGTGATAATTCACGTTCGCTTGATTCTTCTTTGAATTTTAGTGTAGGTTAACTCGTTCTCTTTCAACGGGAAAAATTGTAGATTGGCTTGTACTCAACTAAACTTGAACGGTTGAACTTATTGTGAGCTAGTGATAGCGATTCTGGGTTTGGGGTGTCTGGGTGACACCGAGCAAGTTGGTGAGGGTAACACGATTGATTTGTGGTAGTGCACTAAGTGGAGGTGGGAACTTTAGTGTTTGTGGACCTACAGGATTCCAGGCCACGTTGGATTTTGGGTGGGTACTCAATAAATGTCTAGGGTGGCTTGCTTTATAATTCATGTGAGTCATGAGACGAAAATAGAAATAGGTATATGTGTGAAAAGGATCTTATATTCTTATTGAAAAGGATGTGCAAGCATGGAGGGATGTATTCTTAAATATTGACGGATTTGATCAGAGAAATTGAATGATGGGGTTTTGCATGAGGAGTGAAGAACATGATAAAAAGAATCTTACTTGAATGTGAACTTTAGAAAAGAAGTAGTTGTATTGAAAATTACTCATAATAGATCTAATCATTGTATTTAATTTCATTTTCATTTTAATCAGATAATTTTGCAAACTGCAATTCAGACTCAAAGTCTGCTCTAATATATATAATCAAACCTCAGTGTGAATCTTGAAATATATTCTATCTATATTTGAATATGAGATATGACTATTTTTTAATACAAAAAATCCATATCTATTTCCATTTGGTAGCAGTCGGTGCAATATTATTTAATCAGCCATGCAAACTAGGCAGAGAGGGTGAGCACCTAAATGTACATAGTTCCCTCATTGTAAGTTACATTGCATTACTCCAATGTCTGACCCCATACCTGTATAGTTGATGATGGATCTATAGAAACCTCCAAATACTCCTGTGCTTGTCTGTCGATGAAAGTGGCCCAACCAGAATATGGAAGAGGGACCAAGTAAGAGAATCTTTTAAAGTCCCAATTCTTTTCATCAATGAAATTGGCATGATAAAAAGCTTTGTGAATCTTGAAGATTCTTATTGCCTCTCATTTGTGCTGAGGGGCATCTTTAATCAGCTTGTGCTTTTCTCGCTTCTCTCTTCTACTTTACTAGTACCAAACAATTATTACCTTTTTACTTCATTTGGATTGTTATTAATATATGTTGGTTTGTGTGGATATGTATTGGCTGAGAAATATGTTTTTTCCATATAAGACAACTGGGAGTACATTTATTTTATCAATAGTCAATTGTTGATTCGTGGAGTAGTAATGTTTTAAGTTTTAATCTTGCTTGAATATGAATATTGGATTTTATGCAGTTGATACATCTACTAAGTTCTTTGGTAATAGAAATGACACAGGAATTGTTGCAGTGGAACCCATCACTTGTGAAAGAGGTTGATGATTCAGGAAGTACTCCGCTTCACTATGTTGCATCTGTTGGAAACATTTCAGCATTGAAGCTGTTATTGCGATATGATACTTCTCCAGCATATGTCCCAGATTCAAATGGCCAATTTCCTGTACATGTTGCTGCTAAAATGGGATATGGTCAACTGATCTATGAACTCTCCAAACACTGCCCAGATTGTGATGAAATGCTTGACAGTAAAGGAAGAAATTTCCTACATATTGCTGTTGAGCGTAAGAAATGGAAAGTTGTTTGGCATTTCTGTGGTACCCCAGAACTCAAAAGAATGGTGAATGCCATGGATTATGAAGGGAATACAGCTCTGCATCTTGCGGTCAAGAATGCAGACCAGCTGATAGTCAGCCTTCTGATGGCAAATAAAGCTGTACTGCCGAATATAGTGAACAACCAGGGCCTCACTGCCTTGGATCTAGCGGTACTGGCCACTGACAAAGGGATTAGTTATACGCTGGTAAACTTCTTCATCTTGCTTCTCTATTCTTCTTTGCCTCTAATGCATATTCTTGTTTGGCTGCAAAATCGTTAGAATTTTCAGCTTGGTATCCTTTGTTTTTCTGAAATGTTGATTTCTTCTGGTAGAATCCACAGGTCATTATACTTCGCTGTTTGGCATGGACAGGATCTGTCCTTAGTCCTCGACGCCTGGATCATTTCACAGATGAGTTTAACATTGGGAAAGCTTCTGGAAATGAGCTAAAGAAATTTACCAATATTTCACAGAATTTAGCTGTTGGCTCTGTGCTTATCTCAACAGTCACATTTGCAGCAGTATTCACTCTGCCCGGTGGTTACATATCCGATGGTCATTCACATGCTGGTGCACCAATTTTGTCACACAGATATGCCTTCAAGGCATTTGTGATGGCAAACACACTTGCATTTGTTGGCTCCACGTTGTCCACTATTTGGCTCACCTATGCTGGCTCAGAACATGTTCATCCACTCCTTCGTGCAGTCTATATGTTCTTCTCTGTAATTTCGATGGAGCAGGCAACAAGAAGTATGGTTGTAGCATTTGCATTAGGAGCATATGTTGTTTTGAGCCCAGTTAGTGAGAGGATTGCTATTGTGGTATGCCTGTCTACCTTCACGACCCTATTGCTTCGCAACCCATCTGATTGGCAGCTAGGGTTCCTGTTCATGCCGATAAAAAGGCAATTGGGGTGGAGAGGAGCTTTTAAAACCCACTTGCCTCGACAAACAAGGAGCCGTCTTACAGTAGGTGTCGGCTCCAACTTCGCATGTTTAATCTTTTGGAGGATGCTTGGTATGCTATCTACTTACAGCTTTATCTTTCTGTTAGCATTGCTATGAACTGCATTCTGTGTGCCTTATTGTAACCACGTACGTTCAAAGAGTTGCATGTTGTGTATAAGAGTTCTTCTAGTTGCTTGATGTTGTGCATGCCTTTTTTTCCTGTCCTCACTGTGATTTCCAGCTTCTAACTTCTGAACCCTAAAATAACTTCTGATTAACATTACTTCCAAAGTGGTCAATAAACCAGTCCCTAGAAGTTTGTAAAGCCCGCACTCCATGTTTCTTGTTTTCCCTTGCATTACATTTGGCACTGAGAATTTGAGGAAGACCGTGTGTGCCATTTCCTTCTGCTACTATCGTCCTCAAAATGCATACCTCAGCGTATAAATGATCAGCATAGTCTGATAACTCTATTCAACTGCATGTCACGGTATGATAGTTTCATCTCTATCTCAGCAACCCCAGGAAACCGCTCCTCCAGCACCTTCTGCCTGTGTCTTTTAGGGTGCGTTTGGTTGGGTGTAAGAGGTTGAATGGGATAGGATGGTACAGGATGAATGGGATGATCCTAGATGAGATGGTACAAGGGATGTGTTTGGTTGCCTGAAATAATAATACAAGATTTTGTTTGGTTGTTTGGATGAAACGATACAGGATGGTACGAGATGATGTTTGGTTGAATGGATGAGATTGGATTGAGGGATGAGGTTGGTTTAAGCGATGGTGTGAGTGAACGATCCCGTCCTGGACCGATTGGTTCGGCTAAATTTCTCGTACAAAATGGTGCATCATCTTTTTGAAATATTCCAAGAATCTGTACATCTTATTCTGTATCAAATGGTTCTATTCAACCAACCAAACGTAAAGACAGATTCAAATCCTGTACGGAACGGTTCGGTTCACCCACGTACACCCAACCAAACGCACCCAAGTCGATGAAACCCTAGCAGTGGCAGATGGGATCCCTCTCGTGCACGTACAGCTCCGGCGCCCACGTCGACAGCCGCTCGAACCGCTTCTCCTTGCGCGTCGTATGGGGCCTCAGAACCAGTCCCGGACAGGCCCTAATGAAGTAGCTCATGGCGTTCATGTCCCTCTTCGCCACCTCTGTCGGGCGCAGCACGTTGATCGCCGGCGGCGGGTTGAAGAGGAATGTCGGGAGGTTGCGCCCCTTGCTGTTCGTTATGTACCGACCAACGTCCAGCGCAATTCCAATTGATGGGCCGAGCGGGTGCCCCGCGAGCCAGACGGCGCAGCTGCCGGTGGCGTTACCATTGGCGATGGTGTCGAGGAGATTCTCGACGGCCAGTTAACGTGCCTGGATGAAGCGGCCGCTGCTCGTTTAACACGATTTTGCCGTTGAGGTGCATGTCGTGAAAACGTGCAGTGGCCCAACCAGGCATGGTGCCTCGGAAAGCGACGGCGTAGTATGGACAGGAGCGGACGGGTACGGCGGCGCGCACCGGGCGGTGGCACTTTCTGGAAGATGGCGCCAGCAGAGACTAACTGGTCGGCTCCAGAGACGAACATGTTCGTGTGTGGTTCGTCCATGAGCACGTCGTACCGGTGGAAGCGGAAGCACAACTCCCAAGCGCCACGGTGTACGGACGGCGCCTGTTTAGATCTCTCTGCATAATGTAAGTGCCTTTAACCGTGCAGAAGGCGATGCACCGGCGGTGCTCATCGTTGTTCCTGAAATCATAAAATGCGGAATGCGGCCGATCTAGATTAGCTTTTGCAGGGCGTTGCGTATGCTATATATATTCTGCACTCTCTAGGGTTCTAATTTAGAGGTGGGCATCGTGCCGGGCCGGCCGTGCGGCACGGGCCCATCGTGCTTCAGGCAGGAACAGTGCTGGACCGGAACGGCCCGTCGTGCCCGCCGTGCTGGCCGGGTTGGCCCGACTCGCCTTTGGCGAGCCCAGGCACGGCCCATTTGCGTTTCGTGCATGCTTCATGCCATGCCGACCCAGGTCCGGCCCATTTATACTATTGCGACGAGAGGAAAAGGCCCGGAGATGCACGGAGTTAATTGTAAAAAAATATGTTTTATAAAAAGATGTTATTAGTAATATTGTCGCAAACCGAGGAACGACTAGTAGTATTTTTTTCTTAATAATTTTCGATCGTCGTGCTGCATTCATATGCACATGATTGCATTAATACACCGTGCGCCTGTTAATTTCACTTGGCAACAAATACATTAGTGCAACCATAGATCTCTGCTGGCAGAGGATTCGATTCTGAATATGTATATGCGCGTCAGATCCAGTAAGATACTTGTACCCCACTAGGTAATTTCGAGGGTCATTGTTGAGCATAGATCGGTTGAGAGCAGCAGTCAAATGACAGACATCAGGAGCTAAAATCTTCATGTTAACACCAACAAAGGGTACAAATAGGTTAACACCAACAAATGGTACAAATAGCTTTATTCATGGTGTTGTTCTCAGCTTTGAAAAATCAGAACTAAACTCGTGACACGTTCTGCTAATCTGCACCCACGCTAGCTGTCTCATCAAGTCATCATGCATTCATTTCGTTCCTTCACATCAACTATTGATAAACTTTAATCTTATTATGCACTCATTTCATGCACTGGTAAACGATCATTGATGCAAATGCCCCACCAATTTAAATGCGTGAAACCAGCGACAATGGACACAAATATTGGGGAAAACGAAATAAATTTTATTAAATCTTGAACATATATAAAATTACTACCTCATTAAAAACCTTACACCTTGGTGTGGGGTACGATGATGAGGACATTACTTCCATGGATACAGCCACATCTACACATCAATTTGAACCCACTGCGATTATACAAGAACCGGTTGCTCGAGCTCGCGCACGACAGTTTAATCATCAGGTGAATGCGTTCCTAAGCCTCCCCAATAGTGATAATATGAATAGGATGCTATTTAATACTTGTGATGATTTGATTGTACTTAGGAACCATGGAGAAGGACCCACGTGGACCAAAATTGGGTCAAAGATCAAGTTCAAGTCGGATTGGGAAGAGAACAAGTCCGAGTCCAGTTCGGCCTCACCAACATCGCTAAATTTAAAAGGTCATAACTTTTGATTCCGGAGGTTTCTAGAGGCCCATGAGTACACGTTTGAAAGATCTCAGAGTCTACTTTCCAATAGATCCAGCCTCAATGCCAAATTCATCTTGAAGCAACGGGAAATCACAGAAGAGTGTCGCGGGCCAGAAATTTGGTGCTGCGCCACCTTTTCTTTTCGGCCAAAGCCCATGTAACCCTAGGGCACCCCCTTGGCCACCCCCCATGGCTGCTGCACGCCCCTAGCCGCTCCCTAGCCGCCACTTACCTCCATATATTGCTTGTTACCTCCGTACTTTAGTTTTCGGGTTTTGTTTATTTGATAGTTTAGCCATTGCTACTATTTTGAGTCTTCCAGACGTGCTCAACAGCCGCCTAAGAAGCTCCTTGTTTCAGAACCCCACCTTATCAATCCTTCATCTTTATTTGCAATTTCATATTGCCTTTACCTTTGTTCTTGCTTGTTCTTCTGTTGAATGCAGGAATTGAACCTCGTGTTCAGGTTGATCGTGCCAACGGCAAGATCAATAACCCTCTGGAGTTGGTTTAGCGATTGCTAAGGCGCATCGTCGTCGTACATTGTAGTCAGATCGTCAAAGTCAATTCCACCAAATCGAAGTTATCACTCTCATCGAAAGATCGGGACCCAAAGTCACATCAGATACCCTTGGTAAGGAAAAGAGTACAGTAACTACGCGCGTGTGTGTATATATATAGAGAGAGAGAGTTTTGCTACCATGCTTTGCAAAGCACAGATCCTCCCGTGCTTCGGGATGGTTTGAGAAATCCGTGACAAAAATATTCGATCCGAATAATTCATCTTCTTCATCTTGTTGAAATTTTGCTATAGACCAAAATCAGATCGCTGATTTTAGAAAATGCAAAACAAATAGTAAACAAATTCAAAAAAATACGAAATTTGGTCTATAGCTACATTTCAACAAGATGAAGAAGATGAATGGTTCGGATCAAACATCTTTGTCACAGATTTCACAAACCATCCCGAAGCACGTGGAGATCTGTGCTTTGCAAAGCACGGTAGCAAAACTCTATATATATACATATATACATAGATTATCCGAGGATGAGATTATCAAAGTCGGCTACCGCTTTCGTGATCTCTGGATCCTTGGGCTGATGTTGTGTCCTGTCATCTGCACGCTCCCAGTCTTTGAGGCATGTAATTGCCTCAACCATCTCAGGTCTAAGAGACGACCTCCTCGGTTCAAGTATCCTCCCCACCAAACTGAAAATGGATTCCGACGAGACAGTGGACACCGGAACCGTAAGTACGTCCCATGCGAAATGGGATAACATAGGGTAAATATGTTGGTTATTCTTCTACCACAAGAGCAAGTTGAGTTGATTTTCCTCGTCCATGTCAAGCTCGGTCTCCACGAAAGGCGCGTCGAGGTAGTGGTTGATCTCTACCTGTGGATTCCATTGCAACCGGCTCGGTGTTTTGGAAGACAAACTAGATGACTTGCCTTTAAACTTCTTCCATATACTTGAAGCGGTCAAACTGCTTCGTGCTTGTTGCGTTGTTGAGGTAGATCTTCGTGCTTCACTTTTGACGCCAAACTTCTCGAAATATTTATCGAAAACTCTAAAAAACTCATTATAAACACAAGTATAGACTTCGGAGAAATCAAGATCGATTGCCTCACCTATTCCCTCGAAAGTGCCCTGCAAGTCAGAAAATTTTCTTCGAGGATCCAAAATGATAGCAAAATAGTACAGATGTGGAATAGCTTGAAAATATTTTAAAAAATTTTGCTCCATTGGTTCTATAATGCGACGTAAAATATAATTATCTTGATTTTCTTTAAAAGCATTAGCAATGAGCCAAATCCACTGGATGACTAAAGAAGATGTTGGGTAGTACACACCGGATAATTGTTTAGTTGCATTGTAAAAAATTAGAAAAAATTACAAAAATGATTAGCAAGTTCCCAGTCCGCTTCAGTAACCAATGTCTCACGGTTATTATAGTTGACGAAGCCAGTAATAATGTGCTCGTAGCCTTCGCACCGATGCAGCATAGTATAAGTTGAGTTCCATCTAACCTTCATATCAATGTTGAATCTTCTGGATTCCTTATTGTTGGCCTGCAGTACTCTAAGAACTGAGCAAACCTTATAGGTGAATTTATAATAAAATCGATAGCATTACGTATGCTCTCTAAACTAGGTTTCATTACAACCAAACCTGCCTTCACATTGAGATTAATAATATGGCATATGCACCTTTGGTGGAGTACAAAACTTCCAACATAAGTCTCTAAATGCGGTGAGAGATGCTCCATAGCCGTTGTGTTAGCTGATGCATTATCAAGAGTGATGGAAATAATTCTACTTTCTATTTTAAAGTTATTAATAACCTTGAGTATACGGGTAGCGATATTTTCTCCAGTGTGTGACTCGGAGATTAGTCTGAACTCTATGACTCTTTTGTTTAGTACGTGCTTGTCGTCTAGATAATGCGCAACAACACTAATATACGCTGTTGTTTGATGGGAGGATGTCCCTATATCTGATGTTAATGCAAATGAAAAACTAAGTGCCATAAAGGTCTGTTTTAATATTTCTAGTTTATTTGTAAATATTCTATAAATATCACGTGTAGTTGTTCTTCTACTAACATGTTGGTATTGCAGACAAAACCACGTTGCACCATTCTCCCAAAGTTAGAGCTCTCACCCATTCTAAGCGGAAGATCCTCTGCAACTATATAACGTGCAATTTCGTCTCTAGCTACGTCAGCGTTGTATACCCATATGCTTACCGAACCGTCGGTGTTGAAGTTGAGCCTGGTTCAGACGCCCTCGTCCGGCCTCCGTCCTGCCGATATCTTTTTCAAGCAATTTTTCGCGTGCCTCTTCAGATGACCTGTACCACCACATACACATGCAGATAATTTAGCTTGACAATACTTGCAAACAGCATACACTACCTCCTGTCCGTCCACAATTTCGACAGTTCTGTCCATATGTTACCAGCATCACACCCGTCGAGTGTCGGATATGGGCGCCCATGCTGGCTGCATCGATATGTCGGGCTATGTGTTCGGTATGAATACTGACGCCCGTCCCGGATACACCGAGGTAGCGGCATCCGAGCTCGGTGTATCTGGAGTATACGAGGCATTCTCGATGCCTTGCGTGCTGTCCAGATGACGGTCATCCATGCCGTAGTCTCCCATGCTGGAGGAGAGTTGGCGTGGATCAATCTCTTGATCCTGACGATGGGGACTTGGAGAGCGGGGGTGTACTCTCCTACTCTTGCTTTTGCGAAACATTTTTCTCCGGATGGTAGAGTAAAAAAATAAAGCAAGTAGAGAAAGATGTGCAGAATGCTGAGCAAGAAGAGAGAGCGCGCGAGAGATGTCTTCGGACTGAATAAATCATAGCCTTCGGGCTAAATTTATAGCGTAAAGATCGAAATGTCCGTTATAAATTGAAATTAGAAGCACGCGCGGCGCGCCTGCACGAGACAAAATTTGAAGAGCAGCAGCCAGCAGTTTTGTGTCTTTCTATCACGTCCTCTCTTTCCCGTGATTCTCTCGAGTTCAAAATCGTGCAGATGGGAGCGTGATTTTCTTCCTGAGATTCCCTCGAGGGCCTTTCTTTATTCACATCACGATTATCTACTTGTCTTTCTGTCTTTTTCATGTTTTCAGTTCGTAAAAAAAAACTCCCCATCTCTCTTTCTCTATCCCCACGCCCTCTTTTCTTTCCCGCTTGCCCTAGCCCTCGGTTTTCCTTCGGTCATTCGCTCTCCCGCGCCACACACTGACGCGCCCACACCCCGGTCCCCTGAAAGGACAGGGGATGTCGCCTAGAGGGGGGGGGTGAATAGGCGAATTACAATTTTACAATTTAACATGCAGCGGAAATAAAACACCCAAAGTTTTCAATCCGAGTGTCCGGGGATTTTATCCGGATACTCCGGTATAAATGTCCGGACTATCCGGGTTTTAGGTTCGGACACCCCGGATTGGAGACTTTGAATGGCCTCGGGATGAAATTTGAAATTCCTCCAACTTTGGGCAATCTACTTGAACACAAAGATTCTAAACACTACCAGGAACCTAGATCAAGTAGTGGTCTAGCGAAAAACTCAATAAGCAAGTAGATCAAGCAAATTCAAGATTCAATATCTAATAATAAAGCAAAAGCAAGAAGCAAACTTGGAGACGAAGATTTTTCACCCGAAGTTCGGATCCTTGAGGGGATCCTACGTCTCCGTTGAGGCGGCTCGGTCACACTTGAGCCGGGGTCTCTTTCAACCCTTTTCCTCCCGGTGTTGCACTTGCACTCGCCGGCGGCCCGGTCACACAAGACACGGGGGTCTCTTTCAACCCGCTAGCCGCCCGGTGTTGCACCTTGCACTTGCCGGCTTCACTTCTTGATTCCTTCCCTTGCGGAGGCGGAATCCAACCTTCACAAACTTCCTACGGCCAACCACACGAAGAACCGGTGGCTCGTAGGTGACCTCCTAGCCGTCTAGGAGTCCTCAACCTCCAAGAGTAACAAATGCTCACGAAGAACAAGCTTGGAGATGAAATCAAGTGCTCAAACAACTCAAATCACACTCAACCCGAGCACTACCCGCTCTCACACCCAACCCTTCACTCAAAAGGGGATCACTAAGATCTAGGGTTAGAGAGGCTTTTGGGAGCATAAGATCACTAAGAATACACCTCAAAGCACCAAGGAACCAGCCCAAAAGCTCTCCCCCAATGGCTACCTAAGAGGGGGCTTTAAATAGAAGTCCCCAAAAAACTAGCCGTTTGAACTGCGCAAACCCCGGATACTCCGGACTATTTTTACCCCGGAGTGTCCAGACTAAATGTCCGGATACTACGGAATCACTCGGATACTCCGGATTGACCTAACCGAGAGACCCAACCCGGATACTCCGGACTTAAGTCCGGATACTCCGGACTGGACTCAGCAGCCCGACGAAAAAGAGCATAACTTTTGATTCCGGACTCCGATTTAAGTGATTTTGGACTCTATTGAAAGCTAAGAACAGGGGCTACACAACCAACAAGGTCTCACTACCCAAATCTCAAAGGATAAATCCAGATTTCACTAAGAATCCAAGAGAGACCTACAATTCTCACTTTTCGGCATCACCAACACCACACTCTCTCTAAGTTTCACAAGAATGGATCACTTGAGCACTTGACACATCTAAAAGTCATTCAACGTCGCATCTCTCTTAATAGTACGGCAATCCTTAGACTCAAATTCAAACGAGAAATATAAGTCTTACATTTAATCCGCGTGTCGTCTTCTCCGAGGATGCAATGTGCATGATGTCTTTTACCAAATGATTGATGACATCTTCGCCTTGTCCAACTTGACTCGATTCACCTCATGAGACTCTCGTCCCATCAACCTTGACTTGATCATCCTCTCTAACGATCTCCACGCCAAGTCGATCTTGACTTAGTCCTCAACTCTTGGTGACACCGCCGTCTTATTGACCTCGGCTTAACGATCATCCTCCAAGATACCTTGATCATCATGTACACACGGGACCTAATTCTTTCCAAATCACTCATGAAAGACATTAGTCCCAAAAGCTCAATAGATATGAATAAATTTATATTTGTGAGCAATTAAGTACCACAAGTGTTTCATATAAAGAGGCACAACATAAATGGAAACACTTGACATAAGAAATATTCTCTACTAAGTGCATCATGATGAATATGTAATTGATCTATATGCACTAGAGAAATAATTGCCAATATGATGAATCAACCAAATCATAGCAAGGATCACAGTCTTTACTTAATTGAAGCACATGATGGAATATACACGAATTGTACATGTGCAAATAATATTTTGAAATAAGAGTAAATATGTGATCCAACTCTAGATTAAACTTCACTAGGAGAGGTGCATGAGAAGACACACAACTAAAACATGCATGCACCAAGTCAATCTATAGCAATGCGAAGTTTAACTCTAGTTAATACATGCATACTAAAAACAAAGCACATAATGAACTCAAATGAATATATATGCACAAATAAATATGACATGAACCAATGTGCATATATATAATCAACATGTTACTTGAAGTTCACTATGCATTTGCATAAAAGGAATGTAATAACAAATATAGAAGGGATACCAAAATTGCATACCTTGTCTTTGCTTAACCATCCCACTTGATTTTCCTCTAAATAGGTGAGACTGATACTCAACTAGGCAATAACATGTTAGTCTCATAGCACTATAATCATATTAGAGGTTTGTCATTTGTTAAGCACTAAGTTAAGCATTTACTCAATTACATAAATTGTCATTATATGTGTTTGTCATTAATCACCAAAATAACATAAGTGCCTAGATGCACTTTCTTCCATGCGCCACGCGCCCTAGTCTCCCTTTTCTCTCTCTCTCTCTCTCTCCTGCGCCATTCTCTTTCCTCACCGACACTCGCGCTCACTCACCCGCGCCCCTGGCCACTCTCGCTCTCAGCCTCTCACTCCATTTTCGCGCAGGCACAGGCTCCCTTTCCAGCTTGGCTCTGATGGCTGGCGCTGGCGTGAACGCTGGTCGGTGGCTTGAGCCTTGACGCAGCAAAGCGGGCACGGCTCTCCCTCTCGGCCTCGCTCTGGCTCGGCACCTGGAGCCTGGCGCGACGCGAACGCTGTGGTGATGGCGCTGGCCGCGTGGACATCGGCAGCACGCAAGAACAGAAAATCCAATGGTCAGGTGGGTGTTGGCAGCGTGCGACTCTATGTCGGGCCAAGACGGCAGGCCCAAACGCAACGGCCGGTCGGCCACGTCGTCAGGTCAGCATTTTTGGCCCCAAGCCAAGCTCTGTTATGCTAGGCCGGCAAGACGACCCTCTAACGTCTTGCGTGCAGCCCTCCGGCCTCGTGTTGCCCACTAAGACATGGCCCATATGCCCAGGTCTAGGTTCTATATATTTCCAGTACCGGCCAGTTGCAATCAACTGGCTAGCTGGTAGGTAGGGTTGGTTGACAACCCTCTTCCAAACGCCACGGTATAAAGCGGAGAGTTTAACGACTTTCTCGTTTTTGCATTATTCCTAGTCGATTATAAGAAAATTCTTTTTTTTCAAAACAGAAAGCTTGACGTGGTACATACATGCGTGATATCTATATAGATACAAACAACCGGTGAAACTCAGAACACCTCCTTCACTCTAATCAGTGGGCAAGAAAATATATATGTGTGTATAATATGAGTTGTATAACTTGTGGTATAACTAATGCCATTATATTTTCAATCATAGGTATTAGAGTTATATAACAACACAAATGTATAATATATAGCAAAACAATTGGGTGGGTAATTAATTTCCACTAGTTAATAAGAACAAGAAGATTATACCTAACAAATTCTCATATACAAAAGTATGCATAACATAATATGATATTGGGAGGGCATTTTCATAAAAAAATACTGAACGGTGTAATAAGTAACAGTCTAGCCCATAGTGGACATTATATTTTAGAGAGAAAATGTGAGCTCCACCGAGTGTTAGTTGTGATATTTAGTCATAATAGAAAATACCAAAAATCAAGGAAAAAGATTCGAAAATCTAGGCTTGACCCACCATTTCACGCTCTGATCGGGACCAGTTTCAGTAGTTTTGGTTTTGGTCCCGATAACCATCGCCATATAAGATAGCAAGAGGCCGGCACTCAAGAGATTAAGGAAAATCTTGAGCTTTACCATCTTCCCTGACATCCCTTCCGATCTAGGATTCTTGGCGCACAGGTTACCGAAGACCGAACCATCACCGTGAAGATCACGGTGCTCCCATTGTCTTCATCGCGCATCAGTGTTTCTTTGAGATTTTGAATTCCCTGCCCCTCAATTGAATGGCCGATTTTTCCCTACCCCTCAATTCATTGCCTCTTAATTATTTGCCACCGTTGCATCCAATTGATTTATAATCTGCCATTTTGCTCATTTTCTCTGCATTTGCAATCCCGTCGAACCATTTTGCCCCTGCTTACTGTGTGTTTAGTTGGATTCCTTGTCTCTTCATACATTATATTAATCCATGTGCATGGTAATAACAAAATACCAAAGATGGTTCCTAATGCTATTGTTTGCAAACATTTTTATGTTCTTGTTGAATTGCACAATGTGTTTTCCCGATATGATTAGGGGCATGAAGTTGATTTATTACCACTTTCATGATATGGCCGACTAATTTTTTTAACAAACGAAGGCGAGGGCAAAATGGTCCGACGGGATTGCAAATGCAGAGAAAATAAGCAAAATGGCAGATTATAAATCAATTGGATGCAACGGTGGCAAATAATTAAGCGGTAGTGAATTGAGGGGCAGGAAAAAATTTGCCATCCAATTGAGGGGCAGGGAATTAAAAACCCCGTGTTTCTTCTACCCCAACGCTCTTCTACACCGATCAAATCACCGACAAGATCCTAATGGCTGCGTCTTCCTCTCCGGGTCAGATTAACCTAATACTTTTAATTTTTGCATTATATTTTGGTGATCAAGACTTAGGCTAACTAATGTTGTTAATGTTTTAGTTAAACCTTAGTCTCTGACAACGAGCACACAAGATGTATTATTGATAAAGGTGGGCACTGGGTCTTTTTTTTGGGTAGGTCCATGGCACAACATACACGGCATGGCACTGTTTTGTTCGGGCTGTGTCGGCACAACACATTGACTGGGCCGAGCGGGGCCTCTGGCTAGGCACGATGAGCAGTACGGCATGGCACATGTCCACGGGCCATGCTCAGGCTGGTGCGGCCTGTTTTGGCCCACAACAACATATGGCTAGGTCCGCGGTAGCTCATGACTAGGAACGTGGAGGAGGCGATCGGAGAACGCACAGGGGGGGTGGCAGCCGTGATGTGGAGGTTGGGGTGGCCGAGGAGGCAACCGAGGGTAGGGGTGTAAGTTCAAGCTCCATTGGTATTGATGATTGGTTTTAGATTAATTCTTAATCATTATTTAAATGACAAATCTAATCATTATGGGACTAACATGTTTATTAAGCTTTATTCTAATTAGTCTTAAATTTGGATGAAAAATAAAAAACCCAAGGTATGCACTCGTATTCACTCTATTATCTTAATGCATACTTAGGATTTAAGTTAAAGAATGAATTTCTCTATTGCTTATACATTAAAGATGTGTATTATATAAATGAACACATCTAAGGGGAGGTCATACTTTTACTTGATGTTTCAATTGTATTGATTCATATCTTCTTACCAAATAATGTAAAGGGTCAAGACTTTGAAACAATTCTTTGAGTATATATAACTTGTGTAGTTGTAATATACTCATGGAAATATAGGATAAACTCAAATGCTATTTAAGATTAATTATGTGCATATTGATTTAAGTTTAATTATTTATATGCACATATTTAATGGAGTTTATTCTATAGTTGATGGTCTCAAGAGTATTGATTCCTTCCCATCTCTGAAATATATTGGATCATTACTTTCCATCAAATTTAGTATATATGAAACTTGTATAGTTATATATAGTCATATCAATTTAAATAAAATTTAAATTGAGATTTGGTTGTCATTCAATCAATCAAAAAACTAATCATGTGTTGATGGTGTTCTTTGTTGATTAAGGACAAATGGAAAGTTCTTTAGTATAATGAAGCATTAGTTGCACCAATATACTCAAGACACAATTAATCATTCAAATTGATTTGTGTTGTGCTCATTCAATTTTGTTGCAAGTCTAACAATGATATAGAATCAGGAAGAAGAAGTCATCATGTGTTGATGAGCTTAAGGGAGATCCTGAAGAGAAGAAAAAAGAAGAAGAGAGAGATTCATCATGTGTTGATGAACATGAAGAAGACGCGTACTTGGAGAGAAGATGATGTAAATCATAAAAGCTCTAAGTGGATGTGCTAAAGCCAAAGGTATAACTAGTTAGGGCTAAGAATATATTTTTAGTTTTTTACCGGTCTTGGTGTTTGGATGGGAGACCAGGTTGCTAGTTAGGTTGCCGTACTATTAAGAGGGGTTGAGACATTTAGCTTGAGTTTTATCATGTATTGATGAACTCAATCCAATTCATTCTAGCTCACTCTCTCATTTGGATTTTGCATGAATTGAGTATTTGCATGTGTCACAAATAAGGAAACTCATGTTTGCTTCTTATTGATTCTTAATTTATTTGGTTTTTGTTTACAGCTATGGATTTGCATGTATTGCAAAAAGGAGATAACTCAAGCAATTTGGTTTAAGTGGTTTTTGCATGAAGCTAAATTTTGCATGTGTTGCAAAAAGAGAGAGCTCATGCAACTTAATTTTAATAGTTGTTGTTTGCATGGAGCTAGATATTTATATGTGTTACAAATAGAGAGCTCATGCATCGGAATCTTAACTTATGACTTAGATCATGTGCTGATCATCACAAGGCTAAGAAAGGTTTATACTTTGTGTTTGCAAAATGAGGTTTTGCATAATGTTGGTTTTGTTGAATCTTATCTTGGAGCATGTGACTAGGATTTGCAAATTATTTTGATCATGAGTTGATTATCATATGGCTCAAAATTTGATTTTATTGACTCTTGCTAGTTTGTAGTCACGCTCTTGATCAAGTCTATGTGTGAGATTTTAAGAAAAATCTGATTTTGGACTTGAGTGGCTACATTAGAGTTTTTATAATCTTTGGAAATATATATGGATTTTTAAATCTTGAAAAAGGGTTGAAATTATAGCCCTCTTGATAACCTTTTCAAAGAGTTCAAGAGCATCTAAATCAGACTTCGGAGTAAAAAGTTATGATCTTTTTACTGGTGAAGATGTGGCACTACCAACCTACATGGTTGGTAGTGCCGCTCGAGCAGCACTTTCGATCCTACATGGGCGGTACTGCTGCCCATGTGGCATTATTGCTGAATTTTGTAGTAGTTTGAAGCATAGCGAGTCATCAATGACATAAATCGGAAGTAAACCACCTACATCCCCCTCGCCCCACCGACGCACACAGGATGGCCTCGTCGGTGGTGGAGACCTCGCCGCCGTCCACCCCGACCACCGCATCCTGCCCAACCCCTTGGCCGGTGGTATAGTAAACCACATTCATTACATAATCTAAGGCGAACCATCCAAGAAGAGTACCGAGCGTCTAGAGGAGGATTTTCACTGGCCAGGAACTTTTTTTTTGAAGTAGCAGAGCTGTGATATATTAGCAGGAAGGCAAAGAAACAAGTGATGCATGGAAATACACCTGAGTTATATACAAGCCATAAAGAGAAACAAAAATAAAAACAAAGAAGAATGAAACAAAAATAGGAGGGGTGTCAGGTGTGCTTGTGTAGCCGTTGTAATAGTTTTTTGAGTCCCACTGCTCCTGCGATGCTCCAGTTTGATGCCTCTTCTTTGATTAAATCAACGATCGCTCCGTGGGCCAACCATTTGTGCTCGAAGACTTTGGTATTGCACTCTTTCCACCATTTCCAGCATACTAGGATGACAAGTGATTTGACACCTTTCCTAAAATTCGCGACGGAGTTCATCCGGTCTAGACTCCATTGCTCCAGGTCCATGGACGGTTGCCAACGATCCGGTAGTAATGCGGGAAGAGAGATCCAACAGGCAATGGACGACCACAAACGTTGAACTTGGGGGCACTCAACGAAAAGGTAATGGGCGGTTTCTAGGTTTTGATAACACATGTGATAGAAGTATGAATTTGGCCACCCTCTAAGTTGTAGGCGTTGAGCCGTCCAGAGTCGGTTGTGCAAGGCAAGCTAGAAGAAGAATTTACATCGTGATGGTGCCCATGCTGACCAGGCTATGGTGCAAAAGGGCTTGCGGATACATCCGATAAGTTGTGCACGGTATGCCGAGCAAGCTGAGTATTGTCCGCTAGAGGTGAGTGTCCAGGTGATCTTATCTCGTAAATCAGGCCACAAGGATATTGGTTGAATTTTGACCCATAATGTGATGTATTCGTTGAGGAGCTTCGGGGTCAAATCATGTCGGATATCGCGAATACAGTTATTGTTCTGCAAAGCATTCTCCACTGATTTATTTTTTCGTCTGGAGTGTTTGAAGAGCAGCGGTGCAAGGTGGCAAGGGGTTGTACCTTGGAGCCATTTGGAAGTCCAGAAGGTTGCCTTTCGGCCATTTCTAATGGTTATTTTGGTTGCTGCTTGAAAAAGTTGTAGGTCGGTCAGGTCACATGGAGTCAGAGTTTCAGTCCACGGTCTATTTGAGGTAGTCCATTGCAGCATAGCCAGTGAAGGCGGAGTGCTCACGCAAATCGCTCCAGGTCCAATATTCCCAAGCCACCCATGTCAGTCGGGCGACAGACTGTGGGCCATTGCACTTTGTAACTGCCTCCATGTAGCTGTGCGGTGCCTGCCCATAAGAATTGCCTTCTGATTTTATCAAAGTCCCTGAAGAATTTCTTGGGAACCCTGAGCACCGTAAGGAGGTAGGTTTGGGAGTGAGATCAGGACAGATCTAACAGGGTTAGCTGACCCCCTGACGTCAGATGTCACGCTTGCTAGCCTGCTAACCTTCGTGCAACTTTGTCCTAAATGGGTTGGAGGTCCACACGTCGTAGTCTCCCCAAGGTTAGGGGTAGCCCAAGGTATTTAACGGGGAAGGATGAGACGGCGCCAATGAAGGGTTGCAGGATGTCATCCAAATCGCAGCTGTAGTGCTCTTATGCATGTTAACTCGGAGGCCAGAGGCTTGACCGAAATGATGGAGGATGGCGATGGTTGCCTCCAGCTCCTCCCTGATTGGGTTTAAAAATATTACTACATCATCAGCATAGAGAGATAGACAGACTGAGGAGTCGTGACCTTGTAAGGGAGAGATTATACCGTCTTCTGTGGCTTTTGTGAGTATGTGGTAGGGTGAGAGGGGATCGCCCTACCTCAGGCCACGTCAGTCTTGATAGGGGTCCCAGGCACTGTTTAGAAGCACAGATGAGGTAGATGTTGCGAAGGAGATGGCCAGCCAATAGTGCCATCTCGGGCCGAAGCCTCGGGCTTGGAGAAGGTCCAATATGTATTTCCAGGACACGGAGTCAAAGGCCTTTTCAAAGTCCAACTTTAGCAAGAGTGCAGGGGTGCGGTTTCGATGGCAAGCCCTCACAAGGTTTCGGACATATAAGAAGTTCTCTTGGATGCATCGCCCTTTAATGAAAGCGCTTTGTGAACTGGAGATCATAGAATTTATGTGTGTTGACAGGTGTATTGCGAATACTTTGGAGAATAGCTTCGCGAAGGAGTGGATGAGGCTGATTGGTCGATAGTCGCTAGGCGTACTCACCACTTCCTTCTTGGGGATCATAGTGATCATGGCTGTGTTAAGTAGATGGAAGGTCCCCGCTGAACAATTGTAGATGGAATGGAAGACGGCCATAACATCTAGTTTGATGATCTCCCAATAGCACTTATAGAAGGTGTCAGTGAAACCATCTGGATCTGGGGCCTTTTCAGCCGGCAGAAGGTTAATTGCGTGGCACACTTCCTCCTCAGTGAAATCTGACTCTAATCCAATGACATCGTGTGTTGGGAGGTTGAGGTGTTGCCAGTTGACGCCTTGGAAATGGTTGCTCTTTTGACCGAGCAGCGCTGAGAAATGTTGGAACAGCGTGTGCCTTGTCTTCATGTGCGTGGTGGTGCCGTGGTCGGTTTGTAAGGTTTGGATGTAATTTTTGCGACGCCGTCCTACGGCCCTGAGGTGGAAATAGTGGGTGTTTGCATCCTCTTTTTTGAGCCATGAGATCCTGGAGGATTGTCTCTTGCATGCCTTCTCGACCGCGGCTAGACCTAGAACTCATAATTTGAGTGCTTTTCGAAGATTGAGCTCAGGCCGAGAGAGTTGTCTTGTTTCCTGGGCTATATCGAGACGCAGAATAATCACATTTGCTAGATAGAACTATAGTTTAGCGTCGCTTAGGAGTGCCTGGCTCCATTGTCGCAGAGCCTTGGCAGTCGCCTGAAACTTGTGCACAAGCCTCCTAATAGGGTTTGAATGTGGTTGTGGTGCTATCCATGCTTGTTGGACAACATCGAGGAAACCCGAGATGCGAGGCCAAAAATTCTCAAACTTGAAATGTCTTAGCTTCCGAGGTCCGTTTCCGCTTGCTAGGAGAAGCGGGCAGTGGTCAGACATAAAGGAGGAAAAGGCGTGTAGTAGGTGGTGTGGGAAGAGGGAGTCCCACTCATGGTTGCAGAAAATTCGGTCGAGATTGGCCATTGTCGGGTCATCTCGCTCATTGCTCCATGTGTACTTCCGATTGTGAAGTGTAATTTCATGTAGTTCACAGCGGTTTAGAGTGGTGCGGAACCTGGCCATTAATCGACAGTTTAGGTTGCTATTATTTTTATCTCTTGCTTCGTAGATAAGGTTGAAATCACCAAGGAAAAGCCATGCGGTGGGGGACGCTGGTACTAGGGAGGTAAGCTCCTGGAGAAACAAGGCTTATCACGAGCTTCAGTTGGCCCATAGACTACAAACAATAGGAAGGAGGTGGCGTTGCTTCTGAGAGTAACGCGCACAGTCAGCGAGGACCGGTGAGCGGTTGGAGTTGTTAGTTCAATTGCGTCATTGTCCCGGAGCATGAGAATTCCGCCCTTTGTACCATTAGCTGGCAAGTGGTAGTTTGCTGCTAATCGTGGTCCTCCAATTTGGGATACCACGGAAGGAAGCACGGATTGCAACTTCGTTTCCTGAAAGCAAGCAATGGAGGGTCGTGTGGCCTCCAAGGTTTGTCAAACCGTGTCACGTCTAGCTGCAGGGTTAAGTCAGCCAGGAACTTTTTCAAGTTGTTTCATTCTCTTTCTGATACATAATTTTTGTTTGAATTCTAACAACCACTGGAACAAAGCCTTCAGATGAAGCGAGGATGATGCTAGTTCTACTACATTAGGTACGGTGAAATGGATTGCTCTTCTGATCTCATCACAGTACTTGTAGGTGGTTGACCGCCTTACTGAGACTGGCAGCAGTGAGCAGATCTTTGAGAAAGCAATTCACGGAATGGGTCGGAGGACAGGTCAATCAACGTGTTTTGTTTCACCAAGTACTTATGTAGTTCATCTCATTTCATGAAGGCTGACGATTCTTCATGTTTCATAAATTGCATTTGACGTATAGATTGTCGCCATGGTTGAAGAAATTCAGGAACGGCATGATGCGGTCATGGAGATGGAGAAAAGGCTTCTTGAATCGCAACAGGTAGCTTGGCAAGGTTGCACGTTTGATTCTGGGTTTTCGCAGTTCTTCAAAACTCCAACCGATGCTTCTATTATAAACTGGGATTGCAAGAGCATTTAGTAATACCGCATAATCTGCAAGTAACCTATAACATGTTCACTTGTTCAGATTTTTGCAGACATGGCTGCACTCGTCGAAGCACAAGGAGAGATATTGGACAATATGGAGAACCAGGTTCGTGACTTCCTTTCTTCTTCTGTTTGCCAATCTTACTAAAACTCTAAAAGTTCATCAATGTGCCCGGAAACATTGCCGTTTATCCTTGCTGATGCATTTCAACTGTCAGGTTCAAAATGTTGTAAACCATGTACAAACTGGTATTGAAGCTCGCGCAAGGCAAAGAGCCTGCAGAAGAAGTCAAGGAAGTGCATGTTGATTGCAATTATTATACTTTCTGATCATTGCGGTGGTCACCGTGCTTTCAATTTTAAAGCCATGGGCGAAGTAGGAAACAAAAACCCTCTTGTGTAACGTACTTTGTAAACTAGTTGCGACCTTGGAACTTTCAGACAGGCTTCTCATGTACTTAACTATAGTAATATGCAGGCGGAAAAATGTACCATAAATGTATTTTATTGTGAACCAAATAAAATTTCAGTTTAGGATGCCCATATTTTTCTATTGAAAGTGGAACCAGGACCAGTTGCCCAGAGCTCTCAAAACTCTACTTCCCTGATAAAATTTTGCATCCCACAAAAAGTTACTTGCTCAATACTAGAAACACACTTGCTGCACGAGAAATCACTGTAACAAAACACACTGTTGACATCTATGTACTGGGATAAGCATATGCTTTGGAGTTGGACTTAAGAGTTAGATTACATGTACACATCTTTTGGATGAATTTTGATTAGAGAAATCGGTAACAAAGCAAAAAATCTAAAGGTATCCTGAACTTTTAGAAGAAACTAAAAGAATCCTGAATTTTGTTGGAAATTAGTAAGAATCCATTAACAGGCAGGCTTACAAAACCATCCATTTGTTAAACGAAAAAAATTGATGGAAAATTGAGTTATATGCATAACAGTACTCAAAATCAAGTAATATATCCAATTTCCAATTGATAACTCGAAGAGTCACATCAATACAGTTTACCCAACTGATAGTTCCGGTTTGAGTCATAATTCATATGTAGCTAGGTAATTGGTTGAATCGTGCATGCCAATTACAGTTCAATTTGTAAGGTATCTAGTTCCAGTAGCTGAGGACTTGAGGTCACCTCTATTATTTTCGGTTATTTAGAGCTTTCCTCTGAATCATTACTCTCTCCATCGTCATCACATCCTGGATTTGGCAAGAGCATGTTGGTTGCTAGTCTCATTTCCAGGCCTCGTCTAGGAGCCCTTGAACTGCTCTTCAGTAACTCCTACAAGCACACAGCCAAACATTTAATTAGAAGAAAAAGAAGTGTATATAAGATGAACAAATTAACTCTGCAAAATAGGTTATTAGACCAACAAACTACTCAAATTATTGTGCATGAAGAATATGTCTCAACCATAGTAGTAACTTGCCTTTGCCCATGGCTGCAGTTGAGGAGATGCCACCTTGCACGGTCTTAGCACCCATGGCTTACTTGATTTTCAGGCTCCAGGCACAACTTTTTACCAGGCATGAAGCCCAGGGCACCAACCAAATATGCCCTTAGTCATCACTCACTGTAGCATTACAATTTACAGTGTATTTTCAGCACAGTGCTCTTATTTTTACTAGTAAAGGTATGCTATATGCAGGGACAACCGAGTTAGCCAAGATCAGTATCATAGTAATGAAAATAGGCCGGGTTAAACATACATAAATGAAAGTATACATCTTTTTTTCCTCAGTTTCTTTTAGCGAATATATGTCCTACATAGATACTCATGGCAACATCACACACTAGTTATATGCATAATGTAACAGATCAAAACTAATTCTGCAAAATACTTAAACACAGGACTAACTCATAATATACTTTTGTAAATGAATGAAACTGAAATAAAATGGAAACTCAATCGATGAGCATACATATGTAACAAATATCACACCCTTGCAATGTTGCATGCCCTCCTCCCCTTACATCTCCCATCAAACCCATATGACCATCAAAACCATTTCTTGCCCTTCAAATCTGCATGTCCATCTTCTCCAGCCTCATCTCACTCTTCACTTGTTTAATTGAGCACATTCCCTGTGAACCAGTGTGCTTGTGTAATTAATTGTTTAAGTGCAGTTCTTCATTTGGGGATCAATGGAGCACTTCAATCCCCTGAAATTTTTTAATTTAAAGATTATCCAGGGATTTTTCTAGACCTCTAAAACGAAGCAAGTGACTTGAATATCATCAATTGTTTGTAGATATATAGATGAAACACATCAAAACTAATTCAGCAAAAGAATGAATTTGAGGTGTCTAGGAACCGACGGTCACATTAGCGGATCCATCGTGATGCAATGTTTCGAAAATACTAAAATAATTGTGGATGGACGAATTTGAAATTGAAGGAGAGAATGAGACCGCCCGCCCCTTCTTCTCACTGTCCCCCCCTTCTTGCCCAGATCCCGCCCAAATCCACAACAAATCCACCTTAACCACCAAATCAACCGCAGATTCGACCACCCCGCAAGCAGATCTACCATCTTCGGGCAAAGATTTTCTCCAGAATTCGCGAGAAGACCAACAATCGAGGGGTCGGAAGTTTGCAGAGGGGAAGTTTTTGGAGGAGGTTTTGGGGGAGGAATCAATTTGTTCGCCATGGTCGTCGAGATCCCGGATCTCCTCCAAAGTGTTGGCTCTCTTCCCGGAGATCATCACACTGCAGCGCTCATCCAGGGGACAACAGCAAGGAGAAACAAAGAAGCAACGGCAGATTGGTCAGAAAGGGCAGATCCGCATTCAATCGGAGGGACGTCTTGGCAGCTCAGGGCAGCATTCAAGAGCGGAGACCGATATGGATATACTGGAATCTAGGCTCCCGGCCTCTGAGAAAGGGAAATGGATTCATGAAGGGGAGCCCAGCCTTCTAGAATCCAGCTCGAGACACAGCGGTTCCAGTGGGCAATGGGGAAAAACCCAGCAGTTCTTGGGGAAATCCATAACGTAGAAGGAATCATCCAAAAATCAGGTCTCACGATGGCAATATCGGGGCTCCTTGATGTCCGATGGCCCATTTGCGGAGTCAGAGGGATGGATTTGTGTCAAGCCTCAGCATTGGTGGAGGAAACGTCAATCTCATTCATTGCAAGAGGGCGTCTGAGACAACCAAGTCTTCCTCTCGTGCTCGACTTTCTTCAAGCGAAGCTAGAGGAAGGTGCTTTAAGCATCTTTCACCAAATCATGTGGTTTCTCACTGCGGCGCCAAGAAGTGTCTTGCTTGCCTCCGTTCTGGGCACAAGGCCATCGAGTGTACAAAGAGCAGAAGCACCAATCCCGACTCAGTTAAATACAGCCAGAAGCCAAGCTCCAAAGTCCTTCCAGCATCAAAGTTCTTCCCCACAAAGCCACAGCACAACCTCAACAAATCTTTCCGCGACGTTGTTCGAGAGGGAAGCAGCATGGCGGCAAGATATCTTGGCAATCCCAGAGCCAGGCCGGCCAGGGCTTTCTGCGCCATCTCGACCACTGGCTCCATCAAGCGCCAGCGAGACGAACTCATCGAAAGGGCGGTGGTGTGCTGGTTCGATGGAAACAGCCACGATGTGGAGACGTCCACTATGGGCAACATGCTGCGGGACCGCTTCAACCTCAACCACGGCAACTTTCAACTTGTCAAGCACTTCCCCGAGCAATTCCTGGTCATCTTCTCCGAGCTAGCGGCCAGGAGGAGGGTGGTGAGCACAGCGATGGTTCCGTACCGGGGACGAGAGTTCAAGTTTGCAGCCTGGTCCGAACAACGCTACGCCACGAACGTCAACTTTGAATTTCATGTCAAAGTTCAAGTGGAAGGGGTCCTTGTGCATTGCTGGAGCGAAGAAGTGGCGGCAAGGGCTTTGGGAAAGAGTTGTGCGATTCATTATGTGCAAGAGCAATCCAGGCGAAGGGAGCGCACCAGGTCCTTCGACCTATGGGCATGGTGCTCGGACCCCTGCGACATTCGAAGGAGGTCAGTTTGATGGTGTTGGAACCTGACAGGGAGCTCCCTCCCATCAGTATTCCGCTTCCACAGGTGGTGCTGCACTACGATGAGCCGTCTGATCTGAAGCGAGGTCAGGTCTTCAATCTTCGCAACCACTTGGAGATCGTGGAGGATCTCTCCTTCCTCCGTGGTCACGGCGGCTTGGGCGGTCCTCCCAACCGCAAGCAGCGGCGCGAGTTCGTCTGGGCCTACGGGGCCCCGGACGAGGTGGGGGAGAGACGGGATCGGGCGGACTTGGACAGAGGTCGGAGCAACAGGTCGACATCGGCGCTACGATCGAGACGACGATGATGACTTCAACCACGACGACCGTCACCGCAGCTCGCGCAGGCATCGCAGCGTGTCGAGCTGGGTAAGGGACTCTAGATGCAGAGGGGGAATGGAAGACTAACACAGTGCCTCCTGGCGTGGCATTGCTAGCTCGTCTTCTCGGCGCTACAAGAACTACCCTCCACAGCGTCAACAACTACTGAAGCACGACAACAAAACTGCCTGGTTGCCAAAGAAGCCAACTTGTGAGAAGAAGAAGGACATGCGGAGAGTCTCTTTTGCTGTTCCGCTTCATGCCGATCAGGTGAAACATCAGAAGGAGGGAACTCTCATCAGCTCAGAGGACAACATGCAAGAGGGGCCCTCTGACTTGCCAGTGCAGCTGGAGATGCAGGTATGTGCTAAGTTGATGTCCCCTGATTGCTTTTGGCATGTGAAATATTCTGAACCTCCTTTCCTGACTCACTTGATACAAGAAGGGGTTTCTGAATCTCCCATCCCGCCCCCCTTGATACAAGAAGGGGATCATACACGCTCCCTTAATATGCTAGTAGGTGATAGATTGCGAGTTAGAGATCAATTGCCCAATTTGCAGGTGGGGGCTGATAGTTCCCTGCTGGCGCAATATGTTGAACCACCAAACCTAGAGTCAAACGGAAAACCTATGCTGTTGCTAGACCACTGTGAAATTGAGAGTTCAAGTCCACCCACAGAAAATGAGGTCCCCACATCAACCACAGAATACAACCCAACTGATCACAGCCATATGGTCGAGCTAGAGACACAAACTTCACAACCTGAATGCTCTATGCATGTGCAATATTCTGAACATCCAAATCTAGTCCCCAATATGCAAGAAGAGGATAACAGAGCATCCCAAAATATGCTAGTAGAAGAAAAGTTGCAATTTAGAGATGAGATACTCAATTCGCAGGGGGGAGTTATTATTTCTCTACCAGCCCAATATGAAGAACCGCCTGGCCTAGTGTCAACTGGTAATCCCAGGCTATTGCACGTCCAATGTGAAACCGACAACCCAATTAAGATCACCTGTAGAAATTTATGTCCCTACATCATCCAATGAAATCAATACAACGAAACACAACCATCTGATAGATCAGTGCTTAGTTGACCAACAATCAACCGCACAAGACCCATTACCTGCAGATCAAAGTGCATCTAATAACCAGTTGGAGTTAGAAGATTTTATAACAACAATATCACACAACCCCGTAAATCCCATCATTCAAACCCCCCTGTATCAATGATATGGATCCTTATAAGCCCGAAAACCAGACGACAACCCTAAACAAATCCACACAAAGAAAAAGTTCTAGATTAGCTGCAAAGGCCAAAGCTAGACTAGGATCCAGGAAAGGATCAGTTCAGTTAGCTCAAGAACTATTAGCTGCAAAACTCAAAGAAATAACTCCTCCAACACACCCTGACAACTCACAGGAAGACTTGTTTGAACAGCTTGCAAGGCACTTTGAAAGACCAATCAGCAAGGACCAGATGGAGGCCATCCTGGATATGGTGAACCACGGTAGTATCAAGCACAAGGGCAAAAAGAAATCGGGCAAAGTGGCTCCGGCGACAAGAACAAGCATAGTCTGAAGACCTGTTCTTGGGAGGTCATCATGAAGACCAGTAAGTAGGTTCCTCATGTTACAATCTATGTCTATTGTACCGATGGGTATTGGGGAGGCATCGACTGGTGACCTATGTTTTGTTGCCGATGGTCACTATTTTATTGGCATGACTTGGTTGGCTGTCGCATGTATCATTTCGGATGAATTATGTATCTCTTTAGATGAAAGATGGGCCAATAGGCTTTTGTATTGTAGGAACAAATATTCTAGTTGGCTGGGACTAATTCCCACTGAAGCTGTTGTTCTTGTATTACTAGCTTCGAAAACTAATGTACGCCTAGTACTTCCTGAAGTGGCATGTTCTGTTTCCAATGTCCACAAACTGTACTATTCTATCATGGAATGTTCAAGGATTAAATAACCCAGCGAAGCAAGAAAGCATCAAGCGGTTCATTCTGTCAAATAGCGCTACAATAGTGTGTCTCCAGGAGACAAAAATAGACAACTGGACAATAGGGCTACTAAATGAAACTCTGGGGGCAAGGCTAGCTGCCCAGACTGCCTGTATACCTTCCAATGGATCCTCCGGTGGAATCCTGCTTGCAGCTTTGGATGATACCTATGACCTTCAGAACACTAGAATCACTATGCATACGATCACCGCAACACTAACCTCGAGATATGATGCGTTGGCCTGGGACATTACTGGAGTGTATGGACCGCAATCAGACGACGACAAAAGGAATTTCCTTGAGGAGCTAGAAGCACTCAAGGGATCGGTGCTACCCAGGTGGCTGTTGTTAGGGGACTTCAATCTCATCAGACAAGGGAACGAGAAGAACAGAGGCCCAACAAATAGGAGAATGATGCAACGCTTCAATTATACCATCAATAGACTGCAACTGTTGGAGCTTGACCTACAAGGTCGCCGATTCACGTGGTCAAACGAATAGGACCAGCCCACCATGACAAGAATAGATCGTTTTCTAGCATCAACAGAATGGCACGAGGCCTTCCCAAATGCAGACTTGTGCGCAATGGCGACTATGACATCTGACCATTGCCCATTACTAATGCAAGGAAATTCAACCTTCCAGTTCTTTAAGGGTTTTCATTTTGAAGCGTGCTGGACCACGATGCCGGGGTTCCAAGAGATGGTGGCTCAATCCTGGACACAACCTGTCCACACGTGCAATGCTATGCTTAGGTTGCATGTCAAAATGTGTAGAACAGCTAAGGCTTTAAAGACGTGGAGGAGAAAACTTTTTGCAAATTTAACGCTGCAACCAGCGCTTATTCAAGTCACAATCACTATCCTCGAGAGCTCTCAAGAAAAACGCTCGCTATCTCAACATGAACTTGAACTCAGGAAAACTCTCAAAATCAAACTGCTTGGCCTAGCTGCCATTCAAAAATCCAGGGCTCGACAACACTCTAGACTAGCAAACATCCGAATGGGGGACTCCAACACACGTTTCTTCCACTTAATGGCCAGCGCAAGAAGGCGTAGAAATCTTATTCGGGTCCTTCAAAGAGAAGACAAAGTAATGCTCACACAACAAGATAAACTGAAGAAGCATATCAGTACTTCAGAAAGGGACTGGGGGAGACCGGAGTAAGGGACAAGGCACTTCTTTGGGACTCCCTGGGATATAATGCGACAGACCTCAGTGATCTAGAAGCCCATCTCACTAAGGAAGAGGTCGTTAGTACCATTCAGGACTTACCAACTCAGAAAGCTCCTGGACCTGATGGATATATTGGTCTATTTTACAAAGCCTGCCTCAACATCATCAAAAACGATCTCATCGACGCAGTAATGGACTTCTTCAACCTTCGCCATGAAAAGTTGCACAAGTTTAATGAATCCAACATTGTCCTGCTTCCGAAAACAGAACATGCAAATAGATTGGAATGTTTCAGGCCTATCAGCCTTATGAATAGCTTTAAGAAGATCATCACCAAAATAATGGCAAACAGGCTGGCGTCCAAACTAGATGAATTGATTTCAATCTCACAGAATGCTTTTATAAAAAAAGATGCATCCACGATAACTTCTTATACGTTCAAAGGGTAATCAGAAAACTGCACAAAGAAAAAAGGCCGGCTCTCTTCATCAAACTTGATATTTCAAAAGCCTTCGACTCACTGAACTGGTCTTATCTTCTTGAGGTCCTTCAGGCCTTAGGCTTTGGATGGAAATGGCGTGAATGGGTGGCTGCAATCCTCAGGACATCATCTTCACATATTTTAATCAATGGACAACCAACTGCGACTATAAGGCACGCGCGTGGGGTATGACAAGGAGATCCCTTATCCCCATTACTATTCATCCTTGCAATCGATCCCCTTCAAAATCTGCTCGAATTGGTCGCGAATCGAGGCATTCTCAAACTGGTGCTCCCGGCATCTGCAAGACTCTGCTGTTCATTGTACGCAGATGATGCCGGAATATTTTTAAATGCAAATGCAAAAGAGCTGTCAGCCCTTAGTCGAATTCTAGAAATTTTTGGATGGTGTTCGGGTATGAAAATAAATATCTCCAAAACCGAAATTTACCCGATCATATGCCAAGATGTCCTAGTACAAGAATTGCTGAATGTTTTTCCAGGAAAACTCTCTACCTTCCCGGGAAAGTATCTCGGGCATCCCCTACACATCAGACAACTAAGAAGAGTCAAAATTCAACCTCTGATCGACAAAATGAGCAGCAGGTTGGCAGGGTGGAAAGGTAAATTACTTTCCAGAGCCGAAAGGGAGACCCTTGTCAAGTCCGTGCTTACCTCACAACCAATATATCATATGACTGTCTTCCCAACACAAAAATGGCTGTTGCGATGCATTGATAAACTTAGACGAAGTTTTCTCTGAAGTGGGAAAGAACCGAAAAACTGTAGCGGAGGACACTGCTTGATCAAGTGGCCGGTTACCTGCTTACCAAAAACCAAAGGGGGACTAGGTATCAAGGATTTGGAACGTTTCGCCAGGGCTCTTAGACTTCGGTGGCTATGGTACAAATAGAAAAACAAGGAAAGGGCCTTGACAAGACTGGATTTACCCTGTGATGAAATGGACGTAGCCCTCTTCAATGCATCAACGGTTGTTACAATAGGAAACGGTAAATTAGCCGACTTCTGGAGATCAAGCTGGGTGCAAGGAAAAGCCCCAAAAAACATTGCATCGAGCCTCTTCCAAATGGCAAGAAGAAAGAATATCTCTGTCCAACAGGCCTTGGAAAACAACTACTAGATCCGCTTTTGTACTCCGGTTTACTCTCAAAAGGAGGTATGGGAGTTTGTAGATCTCCATGAGGCAATTAGTCGAATCAACAGAGACGAAGAGAGGGATGATCAAATAACCTGGTGCTGGACATCTGATGGGCAATACTCAGCAAGGAGCACCTACCTAGTGCAATTCGACACTGTTTACTGTAAGATGAAGATCTCACCAATATGGAAGGCGAAAGCGCAACCTAAATGCCGATTTTTCGCATGGACTTTGCTCCACAACAAAATTTTAACAGCTGATAACATGCTCAAAAGGGGTTGGCCATGTAATGCGATCTGCAGTCTTTGCAACGCATCACCGGAAACAACAACTCATCTTTGCAAAGATTGCTACTTCGCTAGACAAGTATGGGATCTTCTCCTGTGATGGGGTAAGCTGGAGCAGTGGCAGACTCTGACTTATAGTGGCTCGGTATACAAGTGGTGGCGAAGGTTGAGAACCCAATATGATAGAGACAAATGACGCGATCTGGATGGGCTACTCATTTATTTCTGGTGGAATCTTTGGCTTGAGTGAAACCAACGCATATTTCAAGGGATGGCTAGAACACCTGAACAAGTGGCTACTTCGATCAAGGATGCAGTGCTAAATCATAGTTTTGCTTGGTCTATGATGATTTTGGATTAGTTTTTCTAGTGGCGGGTGGCCTTCAGGGTATGAGTAGTGTCAGTTGTTTGAGCCTAGTGCTTTCTGTTGGGTGTGTGTGGTGTTTAGTTAGGAGGCTGCCGGTGTGAGTGGTGGTTTGTTGTGAGGTTTTTTCGAGCCCGGTTTTTTCCTATAAAAATGGGGCCGCACCTTTGTTTCCCTTCTTAATATATTTTGCGGCAACTCTCTTGCTGCTCTTTCAAAAAAAAAAATTTGAAATTGAAATTTTGCAGATTTGCATAGCTTTATGTGTACTACATCTATGAATTTTCTTTTGAAACATAGCATCACGGTGAATTCGTTAACTTCGTTCTCCTAGGCTCCAAGCAAATTATGT
The DNA here is from genome assembly GCA_036346375.1 of Guadua angustifolia. NCBI lineage: Eukaryota > Viridiplantae > Streptophyta > Magnoliopsida > Poales > Poaceae > Guadua > Guadua angustifolia. The sequence continues at coordinate 11,208,586 of CM070513.1, read as the reverse complement.
TCTACAAAACACATACACACAAGACAAACTCATATGCTTTTGTAAACCAAAGAAACTGATAAAATGGAAAGCCAATCGATGAATATACATGTACATGTAAAAAATGTTACAACCTCGCAAAGCTGCATGCCCTCCTCCCTTAACAGCTCTCATCATACCCATATGACCAACACCACCATTCCTTGCCCTTCAAATATGCATATCCATCTTCTCCATCCTCCTCACGATCGATCTTCACTTGTTTAATTGAGAACATTCCTTGTGAACTTGCATGCTTGTGTAATTGTGTAAGTGAAGTTCCTTCATTTGGGGATAATTGTAGCATCTGGATTGAAGTGAAAACGATCCCCTCTCCTAACATAAATGTTGAGCAAATGTAGCACCATAAACAATCCCTATGTAATCCCCTGAAATTTTCACTCATCATAAGAAGTCCACGAGCACCACAATCATGACGAGAGCCACCCCCATGACAACCTGCAAGAGGCTCGCCACCCCAACTCGCTGGTGCGCGCTTGACGCCTTTGGTATCGTCTCAGGTAGCGCGCACTCCTCGCCGTCGAAGTACAGCCTCTTGGGGAAGCCTTCCCCTCTAGGAATGTTGATGTTGGGCATGTCCTTCTTCTTGAACGAGATGACGGACTGCTGTTTCCCGGGCACCCGCGGGTCCTCCGGAGTCTTGCCGTCGGTGATCGGCTCGAGATAGTTTAGCCCCGGCAGGCCCTGCATGAAAATGGTGTTGTTGAAAGGAGCGCCCATCCTGGTGCCGTTGAAGGAGTAGACGTTCTCGTAGCCGCTATAGCGGTTGCCCATGGTGACGGCGGCGAACCAGTCCTTGAAGGTGTAGTCCTGCCAGTTGAAGATTGTGATGCGCGCCGACCAGCCGGACTTGTAGTTGTTCATGACGTGCCAGTTGATGCTGAGGCCGCAGTTGTCGCCGCACGGCATGGGGTTGGGCACGCGCCAGTGCTTGATCTTGGCCCACGCCCGGGCCTTGGCCGTCCGGTTGTCGAACGGGATGAGCAGCGCCTCCGACGGCAGCATCATGGCGTGCGCGTCCGGGTCGCACGTCGCGGTGTCGTTGCCGCAGCCACAGGCGCATGTGTTGCATGGCACCACGGAGTCGTTGTAGTAGGCCGAGAAGGAGACACAGCACTTGGCGGCGCGCTTCTTGGGCCGGGTGATGTTGCAGGCCACCTGCCACGACGCCACGGCGGGGGTCGACGACATGAGCCCCGTAACGTCGGGGAACTCCATGGGGCTCACCCGGATCGGTTGCCCGCAGACGTACTGTGGGTTGAGCTTTCCGGTGATCCGCCAGTTCTGCGGCGGGTACAGCGCCGTCCGGTTGAGGTCCGGCGGCATCTTGTACACCTGCATCTGGAAGATGGCCCGGGACTTGGCCTCGTCCATGGTGGGCGGCAGCAGCGTGCCGTTCTTGCAGCAGAAAGGCAGGTTGCCGACGTCCTTGTCCTTGTCCTTCTCCGGCGGGAGGTCGACGATGACGGGCCGCTTCTCACAGCTGTAGACCGGGGTGAAATCGAAGTCCTTATAGTAGCTCGCCGCCGGGCTGTAGACGCAGGCGGGGCCTTCCTTCTTGAGAGTGTAGGCGCCGCGCATATTGTAGATGAACTCGCCGCGCTTCCACTCCCAGGTGAGGTTCCAGTTGTCAAGCCGGCTGATGGGGCTCCAGTTGTCGATGGTCACCTGCGCCATGTAGTTGTTGCCGAACGCCTGCAGCACGTCGTAGGCGAACGTCAGGTCGCCCTTCTGCCGCGGCATGAACCGCGTGTTGTTGGCCTTCTTCGCCTTGAACTTGGGGTCCTTGATGCAGCACACGTACATCACGCTGTCTGCACGCACATTGAATCACACGTACGTATACGCACTGCCGTGATAAAGTTTCTCTGACAGGCACAGACGGACACAACAGTTTGATCGTGTTAATTACTACGTACCTTTGTGGGTGGGAGCGGGGCATCGGTAGCCGGGGTTGGCGAGCTTGATCGTCTTGGGCATGGGCACGGCAGGGGGCTTGACGCCGAACTGGGTGCCCGTGATGTCGATCTGGACCTGGATCTGCATCATGTCGCCGGCGGTCTCGATGGAGTTGAGGAGGTCGGCCAAGGGGTAGCCCGCGAAGGTGGCGCCACCGGAGACGTTGGCGGGGAAGTCGGTGCCGTCGAGGAGCACGGCGCCACCGACGGACACGAGGATCTCCTTGTGCTGGAACCCTACGAACATCTGCCACGCCTTGAGGTCCTCGGTCATGGTGTTGAGCACCGTCGCCTGTGCCTTGAACGCGTACGCCTGCGCCGTCGCGTTCTTCACCCGCGGGAACTCCTTGGTGCGCTCCATGAACGTGTACGTCAGGAACGCGCCGTTGCACGCATCCTGCGCCTTGGACTGCGGCTTCTCCTCCTCGTCCTCGCCGCCACCGCCATTATTGTAATCCTGCGCCCGCGCTCCGGACACAACGGCAAGAACGACCACGGCGGCCGACAAGAGTACTCTCCACCGTCGCCGAGGCGGCATTCGCGCTTCCATGATCATTTAACTCAACCGTTCTATTGCCTCTCGATCGATCCAGTAAGAATGCCGCCGACCGATCGAGCTAGCTAGCGTATGAGCGAGGGACCGTCAGGGCAAGATCGATCGAAGAGCTCCCTCGTTCGCTCGATGGGGAGGCTGGGCGCCAGGAGTGGTGGGAAACAGAAGGCGTTCCAATGGAGGAAGAGGTGGAAGGAGCCATAATTAGGCATGCAGAATTTGTGTGAGCTCGCTAAAATTGAGGAGGTTCTCTAGTGCATGTGTGTTGTGCTGATGGTCGACCGCGGGTGTTTGTGGCTGGGTTGCGCTGCCAATGTATGCTAGGAGACCGAGTCAAATGACCGGATTTGGACACTCCGTTTTCACAGGAAACGGCTCCCGCGTCGCCCGGCTTTGGGTTATAACGGATAGGCTATGCACGCGATGGAAGGTTTAATTTCTTGTGAACTCTTTGCACGAATCTAACCGGGTAGCTCGCGTGGTTGCACGACTAAATTTGAAAAGTTTTTAAATTTATAGTATCGAATGATATAACTTAATTTAAAGTTTGTATGAATTATTTATACTTTTAAGACGTTATAAGCATTAGAAATGACAATAGAAGTTTGAATGAAAATGCAATTTAAATTAACGTAGTTGAAGTATGAGGTTTGATGGAAGAAAATTATTTATCATAATTAGTTGTTGAGGTTCTTAATTAGAAACGTAACCATTCTCAATTGTGTATGCACTAGGATTAGCTTTACCGGCGAACGATGCCAAAACCGCCGAAGGCTCTGTAAATCCGGCCTCCCGATGACACAAGTCGAGTCGACGACACAACCAACCTAACGACCACAATAAATCCCGATGACACAGATGGACATCATGGATGGGACACTTGTGTCTCGGCCTACATGAGAGAGGACACTTGTGTCCTCGGCCTAATAAAGCTCCATATACCTCTATTCATCTTTCATTACTTACCCTTTTTCAAAATATATACATGCATATGTACCTCTATTTAATCTCAAACAATATGTTGATTATGTGTATGATAAATTATCTTATTAGATTACATCGTATTACAATACATTATTGCTCACGCATACACCGATGCACCATGATCGACTATAAGGTAGAGAAGGCCTACTAGAGGGGGTGAATAGGTAGTTTTAATATCCAAAATAGTATTTAAGTCCTCCACTAACTCTTTGGCAAAAAAAAAACTTTTCAAAAATTCTAAAAATGCGTTTAGGTCCTCCTGCCACCTCTTTTGAAAAAAAAATATCGTAATTCCACAAATTCAAGTCTAACTCCTTCTCGAGGCTTTTTGCAAAAAAAATCTCATATTTTCAAAAATTTCATCCAGATCCAAACCACGCCCTATTGATAAAAACGTCCTCAAGATTTCAGAAAATTACGTCCAGCCCTAAATCAAAATTCGTCCGACGTGGAGTATGTCGTGCGGCTCTATACCTAGTTCGTAAAGCAAAGCTAGAGCTAGAGGCCTCTCTGACCAATACTTCGATTTACATGGTGTTACTCTCACATAGCACGGCGCTGCACATCTGTATCTAGTAGCATGTACAAGGAGAGACCACGGCTAGTCAGGATATATCTTGGACATAGCCTGACCACAAATTTTATATGAAACGATCATATCAGTGACCATGTAAAGCAGTACAACCACTACTGGTGTGAAAATTCTCTTCTACAAGTTAGAAAGGATGTTGAGGGCACACACATTGGCATGTACAAGTAGTATGTAGTACGAGGGAACACCGCGACTAGCCTGGAAATATATTGGGCATGGAATGGGCACAAATTGTCAAATGGGACCATCATATTAGTCATCGTGCAGAACTGTACAAGCAATAATTCTGTATTGCTCTTCTCTTAATTTAGAAAGGAAGACGAGGCATATATAGATACAAGGGTATGCACTTGTACTATGAATGTGGGGACACCGGACAGCAGTCGTAGAACTAGAATAAAATTTATGATAGGTATGTCTCCACCGGTTTATCGTAGTGCTATGCTAAGTGTCTGTTTTGTTTGTTATGCCAGCCCCCATGCCTCTATGCCGCTTTCCATGCCGCCCCCTTGCCTCATGCTACGCACCGCTCACATGCCTGACGGCTCGATAGCGCGGAAGAAGCTCTTTCGTGCCCGGATAGCACAAAAGGAGCCTTGCCACGGTGGGCCATACCCTGCTCCAACGCTCACCCGTGCTATTGTGGCTTGGCCACCTCCTACGCTCTCTGGGCATAGCAAGAGGAAAGGTGTCTCCTGCCGCATCTTCCGCGGTGGTAGAGGGGGTCATTTTGTAAATGCATTTGAGGAGGTTAGATAAGCACAGTGTTCACAGATGCCTACCCATAAGTAACGCTATATATGTACCAAACTATATATTGAGCCGGCATCAATAGGCACTAAAAAAATTAAAGGATGAAAGTACTAAAATTTTATAAGTAATTTGATGAAAAGATACTTAAATACCTCATGGTATTTTTCACGGATGGTAAAAAAGTAGCGATCACATGTATGCACGAAGGTAGATCGGTGATGGCTTTGCGACTAGCCCATTAGCTTCTTATCCATCTCTAGCTTCTAGTCCATCTCAATTTATCTTTACTCTTTGCAGATTTCTTTCTTATTAAGCAATACTACACTAGTAGAAAGGAGTCTGTTAGTCGCCTGTACTTATAAATCAAATACAAGTGCCCAACAGTTCAATTTTGACTTCTTAGGTACAAAAGGCTGTATTGTTACTGCTAGAAGCTAAGGCTTTAAATATTAAAAAAAAAAAGCAGAGACCAAATTACATTCAGTTATGGGTCCATTGCTACGTAAAGGCGCACATTTTTTGGGTGCCGGAGCGTAACTGGCACCCCCTAGTTCCATCTCTAATGGATAAGGATCTTCTGCAGTTCTAGGAGACTGCAACTTAAACAATTTTCTATAGATCGTCCGATCGAAAAACGATAATTCGGATCTTTTGAGAAAACTTTGCCGGTTTTTTACTATACAAGACATACTATAGTTGGTGCTATAGCAACATACTATTTACTGATCTAGACTATCTGTTGCCTCGATTGGACGGTTTACATCTATAGATAATGCTTAAGGTACAGTCATATAGAGACTGCCGGGATCCGTACCTGGGACACCACGGCTAGTCAGAAATATATTGGACATGGAATGGCCATAAATTTTCAAATGGGACTGTCATATCAGAAACTATGTAGAACAATACAATCATTATTGATATGGTATTGACATGCATGCGAAGTGAACAGTATGAAACTGGTGCGATTTTAACTCTAGTGTCTTCTCCAGCTTATGCTAGCTACTTGTGTAATAGATCCATCTCCTCTGTCCTGGAGCAGCTGAAGCGTATACCTCGTAAAATACTTTTCTGTCAAGTAGTTAAATGATTTTAAACCGACTCATGGTACAAAAAATATATCTTAGAGAGCGACCAACGCTCGGACGTTCGATCCGTGCACTAGCTCTTAACGCTACGATTAATCGTTGGATTTGCCTATGAGTTACTTCCGCCATTCGATTCCTCCTAGGAAAAACCACTGCATCTACCCTTACTTTTTTCTTTGCACTCGTTCGTAGGGTGTTGTTGTGTAGCTGTTGGTAACAACACAAGCTTGAAGCAATGAGGCAACGACAGTCGATTTGGGTCTCGGTCACTCGGTGTTAGTGGGAGGAACAGATCTGGCAGGGCAAGACTACCTCTGTGCCCTTTTCAACCGCTGCCACCGTGATGCCCTTTTCTTGCGGCAACTAGAGAAGCAAGAGGAGTTGGCCGACGATGCCCAAGGATCTCGGACGCCATTGCCTTGGCCTCAAGCAACATCTACTCCAGATTTTCTCACCGCGGTTGATTACTGAAGCGTGCAACAAAAATCGAACCACATTGCATAACACAGCGCAACAATGTAACTCTATTGCAACCTAAAAAGAAAAGTTAAGTGCAACAAACCATGAACGGGATTGCGGCATAAAAAAATAGCTTACTACTGCATTTGGAGAAAAATGCAATGCAATAGTCCATAGCAACAACATGTTGCAACAAAATGTCACTCTTATTGTAACAAAAGTAGTGAAGTGCAACAAATCATCGTCTTAGATTGCAATATAACACAACTTACGACAACATTTTGAGAGAATGCACTGTAACCACTACTACAAAAGGACTCATATTAGACCTCTCATCACTGATGGTTTTCAAAAACCGTCTGTCGACGTTTGTTGTCGGCAATAATGAAAAGGGGCTAAGCGCTGGATCCAAACTCGATGGTAGCACAATACACGAGATGTATACAGGTTCGGGCTCTCACGGAGGAGATAATACCCTAGTCCTGTGCTGCTAGCTATTTGCTAATGAGATCGTATGTTGTTGTTCCCCCGCCTCCTCTTTATATAGCAGAGGAGGACGGTTACAAGAAAGAATCCTAGTCGGACACAAAGTAAGAATCACGTATCCCGCACCTGTCTGTTTTGGTAACGGTTTTAGATTACAATCATATCCTATCTAATCCGGCTCGGTTTCCATCTCCAAGGCTTCCTTGTTCGGCACGCCTTGGCATACTCTGGATAAATTCTATTCTCCTGCAGTCGGCCCAACCCATCCGCACCTGGCTGGGCCTTGCTGGGCCTTGTTGGCTTGTCATGCAGACACCTGGGTACATATATCCCACACCGTCCGTGTTGAGGGGTCATCGCTGATGATTTTTTTTTACAAAATAGCCAGTGATGAGATGCATGCTCATCACATCACATATTGTTTTAGCTAAAAAATCGTCTGTGATGAGTAACAAGGAGCTAGTTAAAAACCGTCTCACTATATACAATTCTAAGATAAAACTTTTTATGATATGTATCTCATAAAATTTTTAGCTAAAACCTTACCTTCATTGGCCACAAGCCCACGATCTAGTTAAAAACCGTCTCACTACATACGGTTCTAAGATAAAACTTTTTATGATATGTATCTCATAAAATTTTTAGCTAAAATCGTACCTTTGTTAGTCACAAGCCCACGATCCAATAATTTCTTCTAAGACCTTAATCTCCTATAGTTAAAAACCATCTCACCACGTATAATTCTGAGATAAAATTTTTTGTAATATATATCTCATAAAACTTTTAGCTAAAACCGTACCTTTGCTGGCCACGAGCCCACACCAGCAATTTCTTCCAAGGCCTCGATGCCTCGATCTCCTCGACGTAGCCACTCGCGCTCCGCCTTGGTTTTTCCTCGGCCCTCGACACTGTAGGCCCCGTGACCCACAACGAAAGATTTGGTTATTTGCCACTTCAAAGATTGACTCTTTGATTATGATGCCATTTGAGTCAATGACATATAAGACCATCTGAGTCAATGAAATGTGGGTCCAGTGATAAATTTGCGAAGCTACATATTTGAAGTGGCAAATAATCAAATCTCTCGACCCACACCACCCCCTCGCTCCAGTCGCTCCCCCCATGCCGCTCACCTCCAGATCCGGGGGAAATTTGGCTGTGTAACACCCAATTCGACGGCAATTCACAGATTGACACCCCAATTCGCGCGGTTCATAAAATTGATACGAATCGACGAATTTTTTGGCTCAGCGACACTCTCGGTATTTTCCCAGCTTTTTTCAATTTTCGTTTCTATTTTTGCATTGTTTAGGAGGTGTTTTTCCCGTTTTGCCCTTGTGTTTCTATTTTCCCAGCTTTTTTCAATTTTCGTTTCTAAAATGTAAGAGGTGTGCAAATGTTTCATATGTCCTATGTGTCTGTCACTATGTCTGTGAACAATATTTTGGATATGAGTAGATTGATGTCTACTCATTTGGTATTGTGATGTGGATATGAGTAGATTGAAAAAAGCTGGGAAAATAGAAACGCAGGGGCAAAACGGGAAAAGCACCTCCTAAACAATGCAAAAATAGAAACAAAAATTGAAAAAAGCTGGGAAAATACCGAGAGTGTCGCTGAGCCAAAAAATTCGTCGATTCGTGTCAATTTTATGAACCGCGCAAATTGGGGTGTCAATCTGTGAATTGCCGTCGAATTGGGTGTCACACAGCCAAATTTCCCCCAGATCCGGCGTTCCTCCAGAGGATGCGAAGAGAGCTTTTCAATTTGATTTTACCACTGCTTGCTACACCGCCGTCCGCCAGTGAGGGAGCCATGGCGACGACGACCCTCCCATTGTCCTCCACCTCCACCGCCTCCATCTGAACCCTAACCCACCTCTCCGCGCAAGGCAGCTGCCTCCACCACCGTCCCCGTGCCTCAGCCGCCGCCGCCTCCCGGTGCCTCCGCCCCCACCGCGCGCTCTCCGTCTCCGCTACATCCGGGGACAACGGGGGCCCTGGTGTGGCTGCGGGCAATCGCGGGGAGAGGAGGAGGAGGATGACTACAATCTTTTCACCATCGGCACGGGGAGCGGCGGCATGCCGGCCTCGCGCGTCGCTTCCTCCCTCTACGGCGCCCGCGGCGTTGTCTGCGAGATGCCCTTCGCCACCGTCGCGTCCGACGACCTCGGCGGCGTCGGCGGCACATAAGCGAACTTCCCCCTCCGTCCCCGTATTTACTCTTTGTATGTCCAGTCACAACTTTTGACCTGCGGGAATGTTTGTTCAGAATTTGGATTCCGTGTTTGTAGCCAACACGCTTCGTTGCGTGCATGGTTTGCTTCCGACCTCTAGTTTAGGATCAACGGAGATGAGGATATTGAACAATTCACGCACAATTACACGTCTTTATGCGTTCTAATCAGTGATCATTACGAATGTGAACAGTTTCTTACCTTCCATTCATGGAGCTCATGCCTTCGGAGGGGCCATTTTCATTATAGTGCTGTTGCATGTAGAGCTACAGACTGCAAAGCAACATTTGTACCTGCTAATATGAGTCCAAAATTTAGCTTAGAAGTGGCAAAGAGCTCTGTTATGATGCATTTTGGTAGCTGGTTATGAACTTATGGTTATCGAGTAACGTCCGGTTAGTGTATATCTATATTTTGCTATTAACATCTAGTAGATTGAATGTTTTACCGAGTCTTATTTCATATCCATGATTCATGAAAATGGGCCACCTAGCACTAGTTACCATACAACCAGCGTTCATAATTGCGTTGTACTTATTGGTTTTCAATTGAACTTGTTTTGCCTTGTTTCAGTGTCAAAACTGTGTATGTAAGATGTTTAATTGTCTGTATTTCAGATGTGTGCTTTGTGGCTGTATTCCAAAGAAATTGCTGGTATATGCTTGTAAATCAGGTTAAAGTTTGGATAGGTAACTTTGTTGAAAGGATTGATGCACTAATGACAGTAATTGATGTAGTATCTGTTAATGCAGATTGTTGATCCACATACTGTCAGCGTGGATGGCAAGCTTTATTCATTGCCAAAAACATACGTATAGTTGTTGGTGGTCTACCATCCTTGCCAGCATGTTATTGATTTAGATGCAGCATTGGACTTGTCTTCAAGATCAGAGAAGATTGCAATAGTAGGAGGTGGTTATATTGCTTTGGAGTTTGCTGGCATTTTCAATCTCTTAAAGAGTGAGGTTCATGTTTTTATCCGTCAGAAGAAAGTGTTAAGAGGCTTTGATGAGGAGGTGCGCAAATATTCAAAACAAAAAACTTCCATTTCTGATATAAAGTTCTTCATGCCTTAAGCTTTTTTATAACACTTCATGCCTTGAGTTAAATTTTCAATGGCTTAAAGAGTGAGGTTCATGTTTTTATCCGTCAGAAGAAAGTGTTAAGAGGCTTTGATGAGGAGGTGCGCAAGTATTCAAAACAAAAAACTTCCATTTCTGGTATAAAGTTCTTCTTGCCTTAAGCTTTTTTATAACACTTCATGCCTTGAGTTAAATTTCTTACTTCCTGTGGATTTGTAGTTCAGGGATTTTGTTGCTGAACAAATGGCTTTGAGGGGTATCACATTTCATGCAGAACAGACTCCTCAAGCAGTAACTAAATCAGATGATGGTTTGCTGTCCCTGAAAACAAACAAAGGAACTATGGGTGGGTTCTCACATGTAATGTTTGCAACAGGCCGAAAACCAAATACAAAGGTTAATATCATATTACTATGTTGTTTCCACTTCCCTTAATCAGATTTTGTGCATCTGTAAAATTTCTAGATACATGCATCCTTATAGAAACCATATACTTGTAGAATTTGGGATTGGAAGAGGTCGGGGTCAAAATGGATAAGCATGGAGCAATTATGGTATGTGTAACAATACCTGGTTTTATGTGTCCTTTATGGGCTTAAATTTTCTCCACTGTTGATGATCATTAAGTGATATTTGTGTTGAAGTATAAGTGAATTGCCCACCTTTCCTCATCAGCTTAAGTTTTTGGGTGAACTGGCTGGTGCATGCAACTCAATATGGTATCAAAGCCAAGAGGTCTCGAGTTCAAGACCCGGTTGACGCAATTAAAAAAAATTGCAGTCCACTTCTATTCCACGTCCTAGGCCTGATGGAGCCTGTACATGAGGGGGGTGTTGAAGTATAAGTGAATTGCCCACCTTTCCTCATCAGCTTAAGCTTTTGGGTGAACTGACTGGTGCATGCAGCTCAATAATTTGGAACTCTGATGCTAGGTTGATGAATATTCTCGAACCTCAGTTGATTCAATTTGGGGATTGGAAGATGTTACTGATAGGGTGAACCTGGTTCGAGTTGCATTAATGGAAGGTGGGGCAGATGCAAAGACCATTTTTGGCAATGAACCTACTAACCAGATTACAGGTATGCATTTAGATAAGATCCATTTCAGTTTTCTTGAACCCCACTTGTTTAGTGGTACAAAAGGCTTCGCTTATTTTACTTACAAATTGCCCCTTTGTTATATATTTAACTGATTAGATGCTCATGGATGTGCATAGCCTTGCTGCTCATTCATTCTATATAATGTTTCTTGCGGGACTGACACATTGTTACTGACGGTTCTAAACAAGAAATGTCTGTAATGTGCTCTTATATCACTGACACATTGTTACTGACGATTCGCAAAACTATCTGAGATAACGATTTTGAACCATTTGAGATGAAGATTTCTATAGTAGTGAGCAAAGCTAAATACTTTGTGCAACAATTAACAAGAGGGGACAACAAATTGAGAAAACATTTCGCAACAACCTACTTGAAATGGATGGGTATAGCTGGTGCCAACAACACAAGCTAAAAGCAGTAGGCAACAGCGGCCAATCTCATTTCTCGGTGTCAGGTGGGAGGCATAGATCTGGCAGAGCAAGACTGGCTCGGTGCTCTTTTGACTATTGTTGCTGTGATGCCCTCTCGTGGTCGCTGAAGAAGGAAGAAAAAAAAAAAAGGAGCAAGAGAAGCTCGCTGATGGCCGCCTTGTAGCTCCGACGCTGTCACTACCATTGCCTAAGGATGCGCCGTGGCCGATGTGTGGAGAGAGATGAGAGGAAGGAGATTGTGTGTTTATGTATGGGGGAGAGATGCTTAGGCATAGCTCCCCGGAGAGCTCGATTTTGGTGGCTTGGCTAGAGGAACCAAGAGGGAAGAGAGATACTCTTGGCTTCCTGGATCAGTGACCGGATAAACGAGTGGACAAGGGAGACTCGTTTTGGTGTATGTAGATGTAGTGTTAAGAGTTAGACTTCACAGGCCCACACGAGCCATTCGCTGAAGCGAGCCCTCCGGACTTATGTGTTCTGGCAATTCCGAATAACTTATGTTAAAATTATAGCTGTTAACTGCAGTGGTTCGATAAGACTCACATGATCACATAAACAAGGAAAGGAGAATGGGTACGTGATTTTTTCTGTAGAAAAGGCTTTTTGGATTCAGGGTCACTTTCAAGAATCAGGCGGGCCAAAATGCGTGGCACAAATATTTATTGAAGATGACAGTTTTGTAATAATATCATTAGACCTCGATCGAATGGCTTAACTCGTCGTACGGTCCCTTTTCGCAAGTGGTGTGGTTTGCTGACGTGATATGACAGGCACTTCGACGGCCTCAATTCATGCTGCATAATTTTGGATATTGGCTACATGCAAATATCTACTTCGAAAAGGATGCCAAAAAAACACTAAAAAAAGGCGATATGAAATTTGTCGGATGTGTGGACGATGCTGAAACAGTTACAGATATTTACCTGCGATCTTTTGGTCCAAGGAGGCGCTACCGAGAATGAAATTATGTAATCCATGACATCTACAGCAATCTCGTTAGTCGTTACAACCAATATGGATTAGATTGGAATTCAAACAGCAAAGCAGACAATGAATTCCCATAAAATAAGCTGATTCTAGGCGTCACTATATCAAAGCTACACAGGTATTAAAACATAAATAAAATATAGATGGTAATTAGGTTTCCATTTCTTTGCTTTAAAATTTTTACAATCTATATTTAAAGGATGACAGAAGAACTACCCTACAACAAAAATACAGCATGTAAAAGGATGGCAACAACCATCTACTCCCAAATTTGTAACACAAATACAGTAGTAATGGTAAGATTTTTTCTTTGGCGCATCTCCTCGAAAAGACATTGACATGTGCAGATGTGCTAACCACACCAGCAATATAGGAGCAATATCTATATCTATCTATATGGAATGACTTGTGTTTGGACGTCCGGTGTACTCTTCATTTTTTTGGACACTTGCAATATTTTTTTACTACGTGCAACATTTTCCTTCGATAACAGTAGAAATGTTGGCACAGTAAACAGATGTTGTAGACGTTGAAAAAAATGTTGCAGACGTTGAAAAAAATATTGCACACGTTGAACAAAAATGTTGCAAGAAGCGTCCGATGAAATAAACAGTACTTCGGACGTCCAATTGCTAGCACTCGATCTATCTATACTCTATTAAAACCGAAGGAAATCTAGGAAGTCAGCTGCGCCACGCCGTCGTTTTTCCACAGAGACCCCTACTGTCGGGGATTGGATACTTCCCATAACGACCATCGTACCCCGGTCAGCTGCCGACCATGCTCCCCCCCCCTTGCACGGTGTCCCCTAGAAAGGTCCTCGGGAAGGTTGACCTTCGGAGCTACCCCATCCCCGGTCAAGTTCGTCCCCGAGCATGCTTGCTCGAGGGTGCGCGACCAAACGGCCGGGTCCAAAGGAGGGGCCTCGGGCTTCACCAAAAAGCCGAGCACGGTCCGCGAAGGCGACGTGGTATTAATCACTCGTGGCTTGGAGGACCATACGGCCACGATCCGAGTCCACTGTGCCCACGTCGCGGTATGGTGAAAAACAAGGAAACAGTTTCACCCACATCCGGGAACAGTGGCACGTCACTCCGTAATAAATGTTGTAACGCTGTAATCGTTTATAAATACCCCATCGCACGTAGAGTTTAGGGTTCGACTCCTTTTTATTTTTCCCTCATACATAGCGGTCGGTGGCTGGTGGCCTGGAGGATTGTCCTTAGAACCTCGCAGGGCCCCCGAGTAAGCATCCTATAATCCATCTTTGAAAGCTAGTGCAATCACTGGACGTAGGGTTGTTATCTCCCCCGCGAGAGGCCCGAACCAGACCAAAAAAGGACCCCTTGTTCGTTGTGTCACCCCGATCCATAGCTCGGCAAGCTCTCGGACGCTATACCCTCCACGGAAAAGGGGTATTAAGTCGATCCCTCATTTAACAAGTATACTCGGCGGGGGACCGGTTCCCGAATCGTCGACACCTACAAATATATCTACTCTAATAAAGCCGAAGGGATTCAGGAAAACCGGCTGTGTCATGTCTAGGGCTGGAAACGAGCCGAGCCGAGTCAGGCTCGGCTCGGTCTGACTTCAAAAAAAAAGTCGGCTCGGCTCGAGGTTGGCTCAGGCGGCTCGTCATTTCGCCGAGCGAGCCAATAGAAGTTTTTTTTCAATTTTAGTATAAAACTTCGAAATGACCAAACAACATAGCTTTCAAGTAATAAAGTCAAGATATTACTAACAAAAAAACAGAATTGCATTTGCATTCATTATCAAAAGTTCAAGAAATTGCATTCAGAATTAGTAAACATTAACATTGCATTCAAAATTAGTAAACCTAGAGATTCAATAGAACAATTAGTAAATAGAAACACTGACATTGCATCATCAAGGTAAGGGTTCAAGAATTCAAAATTCAGAAAGTATCGCTTAGGATTTTGCTCATATGGGCTAATTGGGCCGAGCCAACGAGTGGCTCGCGAGCCGAGCCGAGCTGGCTCACTGAAAAACGAGCCACAAAAATAGGCTCGGCTTGAGCTCGCTCCGAGTCGCGAGTCTGACTGAGTCGAGCCAAGCTTGGCCGAGCCCAAGCCGAGCTATGAGCCACGAGCCAAATTTCCAGCCCTAGTCATGTCATCGCTTTTTCGGAGAGGCCTCTACGAATTTCACAATTATGTTGAGCTCTCCGGCTGAAGGTCTGGATAAATATAAATCACGGGGAAGTTCTTGATTATAGCCCTAAAATCTTCGGGTTGGCACGCATCCATGACAGAATGGGCCCGTCGCAGTTTGGCCGGGTGAATCCCAAACAAAATGTTATCGGCGTATCGCACATAGTAGTTCCTGAGTGACCACTCGATACGATATCTTCGGATGGTCCTGGCACTGATATTGACCATGATCAAATTTGCAAGTTCACTTGGATATTGAGCATTCATCCATAATAATAGGATTCTTTTTAATGAGCAGTTGTAGGTGCAACTTCCAAAAAGAGAATCCGACAAAGATTTTCTTACTTTAGAGTCATTGAGTCATTGTATACCTTATTCTATTATGGATCTTCCTAAAAATTGCATCTAGACTCGAATTGAACTCTTTTGCAAAAAAACCCTCATAGTTTCGAAAAATTACGTCCAACCTAGGATCAAAATTCATCCGACGTGGCATAGTATGTGACAAGGATTAAAAGTATGTCATTTATTTGGACCCTCAATTATTTATGACTATACTCTGTTAATAGACCTATAATACATAAAACCTATAATATATAGAATGAAACCCACTCTTATCCGAATGGTCAAGTCTCCGACTAGTTCAATCAAAGTGATCGATAAACCTTACTTCACATTGTTCGTCCCCCACCAATGAACTGGTCGAGACAAGTGGTTACTCCCGCACATAGCTTCGTGCAAAGATTTATCTGACAGGTATACACAACCACTCAAAAGTTATTTCTGGAAAAGACACCCTTTAACAAAAAGATACCATTTTAGGAAGACACTTCTTAGTTACACGACGCTTATATGGAGAACAACTGCTGCTTCTTCAACCGATATAAGTAGGAGGCCGATTGATACTGTAAAAGGCATTTAAAATCTAGCATCGCATCAAAAATTTGACTCGCAACTAGAATAGACAATAGACATCTGAAAGCATTTATTATGTAATTTGTATACACTGTAGAACTACTTGGCTAATAAAGAAGCAATCTCTATATATTATTTTTTTCTCATCTTGTTTACCAGAAACCCACGATTACATTTTCGTAAGTTCGATTAAGAGACATCAGATCTTAAATATGATAGTATGTGGCTCACCTAGTGGGGTATGACAAGGAAAATGATCCGATACATTTCGGATTACAACTACAACTTTAATCGTTACTAGTCATGTGCCCGTACGTTACAACAGAAACTTAATTTACGATAAAAAATTTATTTGCAAAGATCGCTAACCCTATCTGAATGATGCTATTCACTCTGAATGTGCAATGGTTGAATGATTAAATCAGTTCATTAAAGCATACAAATTAGAAATAATCAAGGTAAAAATCCACTTCCATATCAGCCGTTCGTGTTAGATCCAATGGATCATATGTACTAGAGAGAACGGACGACCGCCATAACTTGAGAAAAAAAAGAGCGACAAGGCACTGGATTGATTCCTTTCCGTATGATAGTACTCTACCGTGTATCAAGTAGAGCGACAAGTCCCCATCCCACCTCGTTTTCTCGAGACAATTCAGAGAGACCTCCGTAAAACCCTGCCAAAAAAATTTCTGTCTTTCCCAGTCAATCCAAAAGTCACACACCGGAGCACTCGCTCTCTGGTCTGATCACGGTTCGCCAGATATTTTCTTTCAATGGTTGCACCTTTTATAGCGCAAGGAAATACTGGGAGACCATGCATGCCACGTGTCATCCAAGCTGATTTTGCAAAATAACTTCTCTATTTCTTCGAATTACGCATAGATTCTTACGGATTACGAATAGATTCTTCGTAATTTTTTTGTGAGACGAAGACAATTTTTTTTCCATCGTGTTTGGGTCCTTGGCACGGTATTTTACGAAAAAAAACCTCCTGTTAAGTTCAAATCGCGAACAAGCCCTTTTCTAATTTTTCAAGATAGCGAACAGGTCCAAAAAATAACAAGCAGGCCCCTGCTTCTTACATCTAGGTCCTTTCTCCGTTTTTCCCGGAAAAAATATTTTCGTCACAAAAAAAACCCGAAAAAAATGTTTTCGTCACCAGAAAAACACAGATTCGTCGAAGGTTTATAGCAACTTATGGATTTGCCAACGGATCATAACCGTGGGTTTTAAAAAAACGAGATTCGCTCTAAAATTTATAGCGACCTATAGATTCATGCGAGTCCTAACGACCCATTTTTTAACAAACACAAAAACGAAAAACCAGATTCGTCGAAGGTTTATAGCGGTTCATGGATTAGCCATCGTCCGAAAGCACCTTTAAAAAGGAAATACATAAAAAACGATCGACTTTTCTTTTAAAAAACAAAAACACAGATTCAACCGTAATTTTCTAAATAAAACACACATCGACAAAAAAAAACACGAATTAAATGAAGGTTTATAACAACTTGTGTATTTGCCAACGGTCATAATAGTGAGGTTTTTTTTAAAAAAAAAGTAGACTCGTCTAAAGATTTATAGCGACCCGTAGATTCGCCAGTGGATCCTAATGACCTATTTTTTTTAACAAACACAGAAAACAAAAAAAGAAAAAAATACCGATTCAATCGCAATTTTCTAAATAAAACACGCATCGATAAAAAAAAACACGGATTCGTCGAAAGTTTATAACAACTTTTGGATTTGCCAACGGGTCATAACCGCGGGTTTTCTTTAAAAAAACGTAGATTCGTCCAAAGATTTATAGCGACCCATAGATTCGCTGGCAGGTCCTAACGACCCATTTTTTTAACAAACACAAAAAAGAAAAAAAAGATCAAATATCCCGAAATACGTAAAAAAACAAACACGGTTTTTTTAAAAAAAACACACAGATTTGTCGAAGGTTTATAGTAACCCGTAGATTAAACACGGATTTATCGAAAGTTTGTAATATCCCATGGATTCGCCAGCGGGTCCTACCGACCCATTTTATTTAAAAATTGCGGAAATCGAAAATTCGACAAATTTTATCAGACGACGAGTTGTAACCGCGGTTTTTTTTTTAAAAAACGTAGATTCGTTGAAGGTTTATAGCTAACGACCTATTTTTTTAAACAAATATGAAAACCGAAAATACGATCCCATGAATTTACCGATGGGTCCTATCGACTCTACAGAATGGCGCAACGTAGCGCGCTATTATTGCTAGTTTTTACTTAAACACGAACTACGGCCGACGCAATCTCCAGATATTTTGCACACTCCACTCCCGTCTCTTCTTATATCCTGCCACTGCACCTTATCTTCTCACACTCGTCCCAGGCTGCATCCGTCTCCTGAACCCAAGAAGCTCCTGAGCCAAGCCCAGAGCCGCCTCCACATGGCAGCCATGGCCACCACCGCCTCGAGCCTCCTCAAGTCCTCCTTCGCCGGCGCGCGCCTCCCCGCCGCCGCGCGCTCCCCCTCCTCCGTCGTCGCCCCGCGCGCCGGCGCCATCTGCAACTCCATCTCCTCCTCCACCCCTCCCTACGACCTCAACGCCATCAAGTTCAGCCCCATCAAGGAGTCCACCGTCTCGCGCGAGATGACCCGTCGCTACATGACTGATATGATCACCCACGCCGACACCGACGTCGTCATCGTCGGCGCCGGCTCGGCGGGGCTGTCCTGCGCGTACGAGCTGTCCAAGGACCCCTCCATCAGCATCGCCATCATCGAGCAGTCGGTCTCCCCCGGCGGCGGCGCCTGGCTCGGCGGCCAGCTCTTTTCCGCCATGGTCGTCCGCAAGCCGGCGCACCTGTTCCTCGACGAGCTCGGCGTCGCGTACGACGAGCAGGAGGACTATGTCGTGATTAAGCACGCCGCGCTCTTCACCTCCACCGTGATGAGCCGCCTCCTCGCGCGGCCAAACGTAAAACTGTTCAACGCCGTCGCCGTGGAAGACCTCATTGTAAAGGAGGGCCGCGTCGGCGGCGTGGTCACAAACTGGGCGCTCGTGTCCATGAACCACGACACACAGTCGTGCATGGACCCGAACGTCATGGAGGCGAAGGTGGTTGTAAGCTCCTGCGGCCACGACGGGCCGTTTGGAGCCACCGGAGTCAAACGGCTCCAGGACATCGGGATGATCGACGCGGTGCCCGGGATGCGCGCGCTTGATATGAACACTGCCGAGGACGAGATCGTCCGCCTGACCCGCGAGGTCGTCCCCGGCATGATCGTCACCGGCATGGAGGTCGCTGAGATCGACGGCGCTCCGAGAATGGTAAGAACGGATCAAACTTGCGTTTCTACAGTAGTTCTTGGAACCTCTCTCGGTTCTTGGGCTAAGAATTCGTTTGTTCGCGGTGGTTGCAGGGCCCAACGTTTGGCGCGATGATGATCTCCGGCCAGAAGGCGGCGCACCTGGCGCTGAAGGCGCTCGGCCGGCCGAACGGCATCGACGGCTCCATCGAGAACGCAGCCCCGGCGTCCATGCACCCGGAGCTGATCCTGGCGTCGACGGACGACGGCGAGATCGTGGACGCCTGAACAGGGGAAATCCATTGGAAGTTTGGAACCAAGACATGCGTTGGTGTCTGCGAGAACCAAGCAATAAGACGGGGTGGTGAAACAGAGGAGGCGTCGGGACGTGTTTTGGGGACTTGTTTTGCTTTCCCTTGTTTGTTTAGTTTTTTCATGTCAGCGTCTTGTTCATAGCGCTGCCACCGTGTGCTCATGCTCAGCCTCACGAGGGCAAAAACTCCATGCATCCGTGCGTCACAACGAGATAAAAGAGGATGGAATAACAAGTTTTAGCGCCATGTTGGTGTATGTTTATTCACTGGATTACTACTCCCCCGTATGTTTTTTTTTTTGGTTTGTAGGTTTACTGAACGCTTTTGGCCACATCGCTGCTAACTATTGTGATGCGTCGGTTCTGATATGGATAGAAATTAGAATGACCAAGAAAGTTGCAGCGACGGAAAGATGATTTAGCGATCCCCAAACTATGCCGAGTACTTCACATTCTGCTCTGGAAATACATACAACAACATGGTGGTGCTGGTGATAGTTTTGGAAGCTACTTTCAGGTTGGCCACAACGTTAACCACAGCAGCCTCACCAAGTTTGGAGTTTGGACCAGTGTGAAATTCGAGACTCCTGTATTGATTGATATCGAGTGGTAGTACCAGAAGCATATCTCCTCCGTGGATTCAAAACTCTCTCGTGTTGCTGGCACACTCTCCAATAATTCCGTCGTATACCACCACATTTCAGCTGCAACTTGCTAGATGATCACGGACAAGAACCACCATGGCTAACTGTGCCCGAGGATTCGACGCTTCCGATGATAACAAATGAGGGTTTAATTATTAAGATCGTCTCAGTGACTCGTAACCTCACGCCTTCCGGCCTTCGTGTATGATTTCTGGCAGGTGACAACAAACTGAGCTGATGAAAGCGGATCGAATCATCAAACTCCCGGACAAACTGCATGCGTACTAATCTGTATCAGCAAGAATTGGAAATTACGAAGAAATGTTCGGAAATCCCCTGTGTGTGCTTTTATTTATGCCCAAATGAAAATACATTTTTAATAGGTGGCTTTCTAACCCTTGAGTCGAATTACATAGTATTTTAGGAAAATTACTTCTATGATATGTTCAAGTAACTGCCACGAGAAAATTTTACATAGAGTAAATTGTAATGTAGCCTCCTAAGCTTGTAAGGGTGTGCCACTTATCCCCTTGAACTTGCATTCTACTTTCTCAGCCCCCCGACCTGTTCTCGTTTGTGCCACAACTCCATTCGGCCGTCTGTGCATGGAAAACACTGGGCTAGCATCCTATGTAGCTGAGGAGGTGATGTTGGCTGCTGAGATAGAAGGTCTAGGACCAACTCAAGCTATATTCCCTCCTTAGCCTTCTACTACTGCTCTACCCCAACTAGAAGCAAAACTCCATGTTTGTTTTCTCCTCCAAATCCCATCAAAAATTAAAGAATCGAGCCCTGCGTGTCATACTATTGCATCCTTCAACGTCCAAAACATTCCATCCATCCAAGTATATTCAACATCCATATGCATTTGAGAGGAGAAGGAAGAGGACGAGATGCAGCATGAGCAGTTGAGCCACGTGGCAAGCGTGTGCGTGTACTGAAGCGCAGCCACGGCAAGTCCATGCTATGTGACAGAGCAAGGTGGCAAGCTTGGAGCAGTGATGGCACATGCACACTACAACACAGTGCATGATGGGCATAGGGTGTCAGTGACTAACATGATGAGGTCAACAGCGATGAGGAAGATGACGGTTGCCAACGAGGACCACCACTCTGATACACCATAATAATCTCGCCAAGTGTGAGGACCCTCCCCTTAATTCCTCATCTTCCATGCATCATCAAACATAATCATATCATTAGCATCAACCTTAGTATTAATTATGCATTAGGAATCATTAAGCATAAACATTCATTAGCTAGTTCTATAAGTAAATCAAGTGTGCATACCTTGTGATGAGGTGGCAATAAAGGAGTGAAACCAAGTGAAGTGGCAATGTATGGGTAATAAGTAAAAGTGAAAAAGTGAAATGGTAAAAGTAGAAGCTCTAGGCAGTCAAAAGTCTCCCACATGCACTGCCTTCAAGACAGCCTTAGCCTGCAAGGCTAGCTCACATATGCAATGCATTTTCCCACTTTGGAGCCAAGCTCAGCATGCCTTTCGGCACAGCCAGCAAAAGTAAAAGGGAGTGTATAGGTATCATCCGGATGTTTTTGTCTTAACTAACATCCAAATTCATCGGGCCGTTGGATCTAACATCCAAATTCACTGGGCCGTTGGATCTAACATCCAAATTCACCGGGCCGTTGGATCAAATCATAGGATTGGATGTGGGCCGTTGGATCTAACATCCAAAATCACCAGGCCGTTAGATCAAATCATAGGATCGGATGTAATCGATACTCCCGAATCTCAACAATGATCCAATGGCTCTAGATTTGGGTGATTTCAACAAAAAAAACATCCGGTTGATGTTTATCAAATCCCAAAGTAAAAAAGCAAGTGCAGCCCCTCTTCATGCCATAGCCGAACCAGGAGGAAGCATTCTCCATTGCCCTTCTACTCATTTAGCAATAGAGAAAGAACCAAATCACACAAGAGCTCATCTCAATTCAACCAAAGGCAGCCACAAGCAAAACCCTTTCCCAGCCTCACACCCAACATCCATAGCCGACCATCCCAGGGAGCAAGAAGGGAGCACAGCCATACCAAGAGCAAGGGAAGAGGTGCAGCCAGTCAACAAGGAGCCAGGAGAAGGAGATCTTCATCCTCTACCTCAACTCAACCGGCCAGCAACTTCTTCAACCAGCCAAAACCGAAACCGAGGGACCCCAAGTAAGCTCTCTGCCATTAGAATAATAATAGAAGCACGATGGTGGAAGGGGAAGAAAATGGTCTCAGTGAGGGGAACCCTAGAAAACATAGGGCTAAACCCATGTCCATCCTTGACCTTTACCTATAGCCTCACCTCAAGAAGCCATGGATCAGTAGATCTAAATCAGAGCCATCACAAAAGTAAATGAAGCACAAGGAAACCCCTATTCTGTAGAGCTAGGGTTAGCTCTTAACCCATAAATGGGTTCAGCCAGGGAAGAAGAGAGGAGGCGCCAGTTCCAGTCGGCAGTGAGGGAGAGATACCAGAGTAAAGCAACCAGGAGAGGAGAGTAGCAATCGCCAGGTGAAGAGAGGAGACCGGGAGTAGTATCACTCGGCAGCAACAAGAGCCGAAGGACTCAGTGCCAGTAAATCACTCGGCTAAATAAATCAACCGAAGCAAGTAGTAACAATAGTAAGGCTCAACAAATAAGTAGCAGCCGAATGACCCATTTCCAGAAAGTAGCAGTCGGCACTAGCCAGCCATTGCCAGCCGAACGGGGGAAAGGAAAGAGTAGAGAGGAAGGGAAGAACTAACGGAAAGGAGGGGAGAAATGGCAGTTAGTGGCAGTAGAGGTAGCATGTGGCCTTGGTAGTGCTCAGCTAGGTGAAGCAACCCAAGTAGCAGATGCTTCGGCCAATGTCCAAAAGGCCAACAAATGAAAAATCAGTAGAGGTAGTCAACCATAGTAACAACAAAATAAAGCGGCAGTAGTAGTACTCCGCTATTTGGGGGAAGTGACCAAGTGACCCAGCAGCCGAGAGGCTTGATGGCCAAATAGCAGGTATTAGCAAAAGGGAGTTTAATTAAGGCAGTAGTAAGATAGAAAAACATAAGGCAGTGAAGAAAGAGGTGGTTGTGAATAAAAGTGAAAATGAGAAAAGGGAAGAATAAGAAATGAGATGATAGAGTGGAAATGGATCATGTACCTGCATTGCAAATCATCATAAAGCATTGGTGATCGCATTAGATTCATAAAAGAAATATAAATAGCAATGTGTTGCATGCATATAAAAACATGAATGCCAAATTGGTTAAAATAATAGAACTGCTTAATTGGAAAGGTTGGATATTGCAACTCATATTTAATAAAATTGCCGTAGATTAATTTAGTATAATTTTCAGGACCTGAACGGAACACTCAAATCGACCCGAGCCTATTTTCGAGAGAGGCCGAGCATTCAAATTCTATTCCAGGCAAGCACATTTTATCTTTGATCATTTTTCCCTTAATTGTTTTACTGTTTTCTAAATAAATTTCATCACTGCATTAAAATGTATGTTTGAGAATGAAAAGTATAAATTGAGGGGTGTAGGTTGTAAGAATGGATAATTGGTAGAGGTTGGAAATGAATTGGTGAAATGGGTTGATAGGAATGAGTTGATTAATGAATGGAATGGTAATATGATGTCGGTATAATTTTGACTCATCCAACGAATGGAGCCGTGAGAGTGTGTTAATATGCGTGGGTAGAGGATGCCGATGAGAAGGTGCTTGCCGGTGGGGTCTTCTACAGTAGGCTAGCATATAAGATAATAGCAATCTAATATTGAGTAATGGGCTGTAAATTGATGCCAGCCACAGTGTGTGAAATCGGTCAGAAAAGGTTGTTCTAGGATGGTATTAGTTACTCCACATTGGGTAAGGTTGTATGTCGTGCTAGGAAATGCCGGTATGACCCAGAGGGACGGATTGAGAAATATGGTTTGGGGCAGTATATTTGATGCCCGGTGGGTACTGCTGGCTGGCTTGTCAGAGTACAAACTGTACCGGAGGTGGGGTAACCTAGAGTGGGCGAGCCCCATACTCAGTGCAGAGTGGAGAACTAATACCGGAATAGAATAAATATTCTGGGGCATCTCTTGTGGGTGTCATTGTGGGTAAAGTGGCACAAACCTGCGTAGGGTAAAATCTTGAATTCAAGCCAGTCTTCAGGATTGGAGACTACAGATGTCATACTCGCTATTAGTAGAGTCTTTTATAAATATAAAGCTTGCAAACCTTTAAACAAAAGTTTATTTCTCTAAAAGGGATAATTTGGGATGAGAATGGATGCAGAGGGATTGGATAGGAAGATTGGGGTATTTTGTAAAGGTATCTATTGCATTCATTATTATTATTGCTTGCTGAGTACCTAGTACTCATCCTTGCTTAACTCCCCCTTGCTTAGAAGGTGAGTCCTATGGACAATCCTACGAGGCCAGGGTGGAGGTTTGTGTGCAGGAGCAGATTTTCAGGAGTTAAGGGGTTATAAGATTTATTACGACTGTATTAGAACCCATGTAAGCTAAGGTATGAAGATAGCCTGCGTGGCTAATGGAGTGAATTAAAGATTTCATTTATGTCCGTCTCTAATTATTGTTCTGCTGCAATACTCTGTATACAGTGCAATAACTAATAAAGCATCGGAATGTCCAATGTTTTGCTAGTTACTGTGCTGAGGTCCGTATAATTAACTCTAGGTGACAGTGTTACCAGGGGTTAATTATGCGGGTTTCTACAACTGGTATCAGAACAATGGTTACGACAACCATGCAATTAAATAACTAGAGACTGGTAGAAAGCCTAAGGTAAAGATTTTTACTGACTATATGGCACTAGCTATATTTATAAATCTCATCTTGTTAAATGATGGTAGTATGCTTAACTCTAAAGATTTGATAGCAATAGTCTGACTGCCAGTGTTGATTTAGCTCCTTTTTAAGAAGGGTAGGAGGGAATATTAGTTCTTCTGTTTTATGAAGATATGTTTGTTTGGTATGTATTAATGCTATTGCATGAATGCCTTTTTACCTGTGAGTTGAGCATACACAATTGCATCCATAGCATTTCAATGTAGTTATGTCCTTTTATCATGTACATGTTGGTTGCTTCTCATTTCTACCATGTTATCTTCTCTTTAATATTAACATATGCATGCATTCTTTCAAGTAACCTTGCTGCCATCCTCTTTCATGGTAGTTGCAAGTAGTGCAAAGATGAAATAATACCATGAGCCTTTATTAATGATGCCCCCATGTTTTAATTCTAGCAATTAGTTGCTTCTCATGCTAGTATGCTATGTTCTTGAATCATGATATGTGTATGTTGTTATTTGATTTATATCCTAATGTCATTTTCATTCTAGCATGATGACTAGTATGTAATTAGCTGCTGCCCTCATATGTTAAACATGCATTTTATCATGTTATGCAAGTAATTACTTGGTAGAAATTATAGATTATATTCATATATTGCTTCTATGTCATCATGAGTAGTTAATTGCACCTAACATAGGTTAGATAGCCTCATATAGATAATGATGCATGCTATACCTGTGGTAGAGACCAGATTGTGTGTATATGGCTACATATATACTTAATAGTTGGTGACAGCACATAGAAGCTAAGGACTAGGAAAAGGACCCGAACCTGTTTTGTCCGTGGCGTACTTGGATATGCGAATCCAAGTGTGACTCAAGCACGTAGCTTGAGGAGTCCTTGGTGTCCCGACATCATGATTCTTTGTTTTCTGCTTTAATTTGATTTTTGTGTCAAGTTTTTCTTTCAGTTTAGTCGTGGGCTCGAGCGTGTCGGTCTTGATGAGTTCTTGGTGCTTTAATAGCAAGGTTTCTGTCGTTTAATTATTTGCATCTTAATTGTGTTTTATGGTTCTTCTGTAGATAGAGCGGCCCGTGTGCGTCAATCTCAGGGAGTTCCTGGTGCTCTACCATCAAGATTTGTTTCGTTTATTTCCAATTGCGGTTTATGGTTCTTATTCTGAGATGGTAGTTAGGTTGAGTCTTGTATGGAGTGGCGAATGAGAGCGATGAGATATGTTCTTTCCTCTCTTTTCTTAAAAACATAGCCCCTAATAATCTCTAATGACTGAGGATTATACCGGAGCAATTACTAATCACTAGGTGAGCTCACAAATCGGCTAAGAAGAAGGTTTAGGGATTTTCACCATATCTCTGGAGCTTACACCACCGGCCAATATAAAGGAGCACTCGGGAGAGCCAGTGGAGGCAACGGCCACCAGAATCACCGCTTTGATCCGCAGCTTGTGGGCAGCTGCGCGACGCAGACACCACCACCAGGACGAAGTGCCGGCTGCCACCATCCAAAGCTCCCATTGCACTACCTTCTGCCGACTAGGGCACCACCAGGTGCATTTCATCACCGGTGGATGGGCTGGCTAGGCCGGTTTGGTCGCATGGGCTAAGCCGGTCTAGTTGGCTTTCCATTTTACTACAGTGAAATTTGGGGAAAACCCAAAAATCCCAACAGTGCCATCTTCGCGATTTTTGTTAGCAAATGACCAAATGGAGCTACGGTGCAAATATGGATAAGTTTAGGGGGCTAAGAAAGTAAAATGCAAGTTCGGGGGAGGGGAGGGAGGCTAAGTGGCTCAACCTTATAAGTTTAGGAAGCTACAATGCAATTTAGGGGGTGTTTGGGACAGCTCCAGCTCCACCAAAATCTGTGGAGCTAGTGGAGCAGGGTATTTCTAACTACAGAAATTTGTGGAGCTGGAGCTGTGGGTACATTAAGAGTGTTTAGATAGACCATCTTGTTTACATTTTAGACTAAAAATATAAACTTAATTCACTTTATTTTAGCCTATAAGTTTCAGCTCTGAGCTAGAGCTGGGATCTGGAGCTCTCCCAAACAGAGCCTTACTCTTAAAAAAACCTAAATTTTGCCATGAATACGAGAGAATCATAGTAAGGTTGCCAGGGTGAAGCCAATACAAACGTAGCTAGTACATATAATCTTATTACTTAGCCAATGTCATGGCAAATGTCATCACACAAATGAGGTCGTCACTTATGACAGCATTTTCCTTAGAAAAGAAGCAACATTTTCCTTATACCATAAGTGATGACTGATTTGTTGTAATGTAATTTGTCTAGCCTATAAACGGAGGAGCTCTTCCTCGTGTAGTTTGCTACTATATCATAATCTTTTCACACTCCAATCTCAAACTATCTCCAAAAACCAAGGAACTCTTAGATCCGCTAGGATGAGCCGCGCACGATGACGCACCTCGAGGAAAAAATCTGGCACGAGTTTTTTTGCAAATCGAATTTTGCGGAACCACGGGTCTCTTTTTTTTAAAATAACCAGCGGAATGATCTATTTACAATTTCAAATTTTTTTCAAATCTTCCGGGGCGAAAGAACCAACGTTTTTTTTGCAAAATAACCAGTGGAAGGACCCGCTCGTGATTCCAATTCGGTTATAAACTTTCGACGAATCTGTGTTTTAAAAAAAACGTGTGGAGGGACCTAAACGTAATTCCAAATTTTTTGGGTCTATTTTACTAAAAAACCGCCGCAAGGACCTAAACGCGTTTTCCAATTTGGCTATAAACCATTGACGAATCTGTGTTTTTTTAGAAAAGCACATGGTGGGACCTAAACGTATTTCCGAAATTTTTCGGGTCTATTTTACTAAAAAATAGCCGCAAGGACCTAAATGCAATTTTCAATTTGGCTATAAACTCTCGACGAATATGTGTTTTTTTATAAAACTGCGTGGAGGGACCTAAACGCAATTTTGATATTTTTCGGATCTATTTTACTTAAAAACCGCTGAAAGGACCTAAATGTGATTTTTAATTTTTCTAAAAGGACCTAAACACGATTTCTAAATTTTTAGAGGGCCTCCCCGAGAGGTGCGACTTGTGGGCGCGCTCACCAGCTGGAGATTCTTGCGCCTTTTATATAGAGTATACTTAAAAACCCACCGAAAGGACCTAAATATGATTTTTAATTTTTTTGAAAGGACCTAAACATGATTTCTAAATTTTCGGAGGGCCTCCCCGAGAGGGGAGATGTGTGGGCGCACTCACCAGCCGGAGATTCTTGCGCCTTTTATATAGAGTATACTTAAAAAACAGCTGAAAGGACCTAAATATGATTTTTAATTTTTCTGAAAGGACCTAAACACAATTTCTAAATTTTTGGAGAGCCTCCCCGAGAGGGGTGACATGTGGGCGCGCTCACCAGCCGGAGATTCTTGCGCCTTTTATATAGAGTATACTTAAAAAAAACCACCGAAAGGACCTAAATATGATTTTTAATTTTTCTGAAAGGACCTAAACACGATTTCAAAATTTTCGGAGGGCCTCCCCGAGAGGGGCGACATGTGGGTGCACTCACCAGCCGGAGATTCTTGCGCCTTTTATATAGAGTATATTAATTCAATCATGGCCACGACCGCGAGACTGCCTCCACCTTCCTTTAACCCTCCTTCGCTAGCGCTTGCCTCCATGTTGCCACTCGATCCCACCTAGGGGTGCAACTGGAACGGATATTTTCCGACCGACCGACCGACCGACCGAATTAATTCGGATAGCGATTTGAATAGTTTTCCGGATATTCGAAGAATTTTTCGAATACGGATACGGATAAGGATAGTTATCTCGGATAAGGATACGGATACGGATAGTAATCATCCGACGGATACAGAATATCCGAAGTTTATAATCGGATAATATCCGGATATAAAATATGGATATTATTCAAAAACTTTAAAGACTTCTCCAAGATCGTGAGTCTCAGAACTCTCCAATCAAAGAGCACCAATCACTAGAGTCTAGAGGCACTAGTACCGGTGTACTAATACCACTCTTGGTACTCTACCAAGACAAAGCCAAGCGCCAAGTGCCAAGTACCAACTACCATTCTACCAAGTGCCACATGCCATCGCCAAAGTGCTAACGCCAAGTGCACCACAGCGCCGATCGGTGCCAAACCAAAATTTACAACGTGTTTCAGACTTCGGCTTGTTCATGGCGCCAAAGCCAAAATCAAGGCAATACAACATCGCCACGCAGCGGACTCCAAAACCAAAAACATAAAATCCCCAATCCATCATTCGTGCTCTCTTTCTCTATCTCTATTCTCTACTAGTCCGATAGTCTCTCTCCTCTAAAATCCCCAATCCAAACAAAACCTAGCCGAGTGAGTGGCTTGAGTTGAGGAGGCACCGAGGCGGCACGGCGATCCGGCTGCATCGTCACGGCCATAGCCCGCAGCCCAGTGGCCATAGCCACAGTGATCCGGCAGACCTGACCCAGAGGTCAGAGTCTGCACCACCTACGGTCCGATCAGCATGACATGCTCGTCCGTCCTTCGACTCGATGGTATTATATGATTCTATCATGTTTACCTTACTAGTTTGTGACTTCTAATTTGCTAGTGTCATTGTCCTTGATAATTCTATTATGACTCTACATTTAGCTTTTATATAATCTCTAGTGCGTTTATTATTAATTCTTAATTATGTACAATGCAACTATAGTAAATTCTTGTACTATTTTCTTCACATTTTGTCAATAATTATTCATAATTCATAAGTAATCTACCATTCAAGATGTTACATGTGCAATAAATGATCTATATTTTAGTGTATTATCCGGCTAAAAATATTCAGACCAGTATTGAATCCGATCAGATTCGCCTCAGATTCGTAAGTGATAGTATCCAGATATTATTAGCATTCGTATTCACATCCGACACCATTCGTATCCGATTTCGTATTCGATAAAAAATATGGATACGGATACGGGATGAACAATATCCGACCGTATCCGATCCGATTACATCCCTAATCCCACCCCCCTCCATTGCCACACCTCGTACGTGCTGTTCCCATCTCCAACTCTACCTCCTCTACTCTCCCTCTGACCTCAACACCATCGAGTTCCATCCAATAAAATTGGGAATGAGCTAATATTCCACACATTTGGTTTTGATGTTCAACATTCCATCCACAATGTTTCACGCATCAAGTTCTAAAGGGGAGTGGACCAAATGTTTTATGCATTTGGTTTCAATGGTCCACACATTTGCTGACGATGTCTAGAAGAAATAAAAATTATAGTGCAACAAATCAAATGTACTTGTGGAACAATTCAAGATTATGAATGAAACAATTGAAAACTATTAGTAGAATAAATAAAAAATATTATTGGACAAATCAAGATAATTAGATGATAAAATAAAAAATATTAATAAAACAATGGACAAAAAATGATAGGAAAGAAAAAAACACCTAATACAACATTCGAAGAAATGGCCACAAAACAGAAGGATAAGGAAGAAAGAAAAAATAAAAAGTAAGGGAGAAAGAAAACTGAATGACAACTAGACAAAAAAGAAGAATAACAAAGATAAATTAAGAATGAAAGAAAAACATAGAAAAATAAGAGCTAAGTTGGCTGCTTGTGCGGTATATTGTATACACTACTACAAAGGGGGCTATATTAGACACATCATCACAGACGGTTTTAGGAGCAAACCATCTGTGATGTTTCAAGCACATCACAGACAGTTTGTGGATAAAATCATCTGTGATGTGTGAAGTATTACAGACGAATTTAGCTACAAACCGGTTGGGATGATAGGTATAACTTCATAGACGGTTGGTGGATAAATCATTCTGTGATATTTCCTCATCACAGACGTGTTTATCCACAAACCGTCTATGATCATCGATTGAACACAGAGCAATCGCTACGAAAGACTACTACAAAAGATCATTGTAGAAGAACATTAATATATAAGAAGACATGAGAAGATTCATTAATATATAAGATCATTACAAAAGTTGTTTACAAAAGACTGCTAGTTAGATTGCATTATATATTATCATTACAAAAGATGTTTACAAAAAAATGCTACGAAAGATCATTAAAATGAGTAAAACGACTACTCGTCGTCCGTCGGATTCGGCTGGAGGGGCGGACGAATCGGCGGAGTCGGCGGTAGCCGAGTCCTCGCTGTGTCCGTCCAATTCGCTCGACTCGGCTCGGTCTAGATCATCCTCTAGCTCCCAGCCATCGCGGTAGGCGGCGTCATCGTCGGAGTCCCACAGGACCTCCTCGAAGTCGAAGTCGAAGTCGGAGGTGAAGGAGTCCGAGGAGACAGGCGCCGGACGCTTAAGCCCGGCGCGGGTTGGGGCGAAGGCGGTCGGAGGAGGAGGCGGAGGCGGCGTCGGGGAGTTGGAGGAGTTGTCGTCCGAGGAGTAGGCGGTCGAAGGAGGCAGAGGCAGAGTGCTTGGGTTGCTCATGGCTTGGGTTGCTCGTGCATGGGTCGGAGGAGGTGTAAGTGTGCTATGCAGTAGTGGAGATAGAGCTGTCTGAGGATTCTTAAATGGCAATGCAAGTGCATTGAGAAGACGAAGCGATATGACTACGCGCGTCTGCATTGGGAAGACGAGACGATCAAATACCGGAAAGACTGAGGGCGTTTAGGAAGACGAAGGGTCATCATCGCGGACGGTTTTAGTCGTATACGCAGTTGAATTCGTTTTCAGTGAACATGTTCAAAAATTTTCCACAACTTGAGTATACACAGTTGAATCCGTTTTCAGTGAATTTTTTCCAACGATCTTCTACTGTTGAACATTTGAAGAAGGGTGCAAAAATAATGTGTTGTATTGCACTCCCTTTGTTTAGCTATATTTATCCACAGCTAGCCCACATACGCACATACAAAAGAAGCACTAAATCAAAGAAAATGAAAAATGACTGTGAATACCAGGGTTCAAATTTTCATTTTGGCCAAAAATTTGGACCTCCCCAAATCCGAAATTTCGGACAAAATTTGGTAATTTCGGCTGAAGTACATTCAAAATTCAAAAAGCAAAACTCA
Source organism: Guadua angustifolia (assembly GCA_036346375.1). Taxonomy (NCBI): domain Eukaryota; kingdom Viridiplantae; phylum Streptophyta; class Magnoliopsida; order Poales; family Poaceae; genus Guadua; species Guadua angustifolia. The sequence continues at coordinate 11,176,640 of CM070513.1, read as the reverse complement.
AATCCGGTTTGTTTGGCACCGAAATTTCCGAAATTTCACCGAAATTACCCCCAAATTCGCCAAAATTACCCAAAATTTTGGACAAAATGCACTGACTGAAAATTGGTGCAAACGATGTCAAAAAATCGATCTATATTTGCATAACATACCTATGAGTAGTAGTACTGTGGTTGTGTCCCCACCTCGCTGTCGACAATGACCTCGTGATACAGCCTTTCGTGTTGTTGCTTGTACTGCTCCCAGGTCATGCCATGCGGTTGCCAAGCAGACGAGTAATGTTCATAGTGAGCAAGCCAGGTGCTGTAATCCTCAATCTGATAAAGGTACCTCACACTGACAGATGAGTGTCGTGCATACGGATCGGCATATGTATCAGTGTACTCAGACGGCCAAGAGATGCTCGATCCATCACAACTCTGTCTATAACCGTACCCAATATCAGAAGTTGGAAAGCCCAAATGGCTTCCAGTCTGGCTGCTACACCATGAGCCTTCGTCGTGCTGTTGCTGTGCTGCTTGTCGCCCACCTCCACTACTCGATATGGCCTTCCCCTTCCTACTGGGTTGTCTGCGTGAGCCACCTCTCTGCTGTGATCTGTGCGGTGATTATGGCTGTGAACTGATACGCACAGTATACTGCCCAACATTGGAGCCATCATCGCTCCCATCATCGCCATCGGAGCTATTATCTTCGCACTGCTGTTCCTCAGAAGCGATCTCAGTTTCATCGTCCCTGCCGACAATGGGCTCATCCTCAACGGGGGCCTTTCCTCTGTGCTTAGCGCGCTTGCTCTGTGATAGCTTCTACATCCCGCCTAGAGCTCCCGCTAGGATATCGTCGTTGGCGGTATCGGTGGTATGCTTCCTCTTGCCTGTGTGCGTGTCACCGATCATGTCCTCAGCCCACTTTGAGAGGCTCTTCCCACCTGTCGCAAATTACAAGTCACATTAATATTGTTTTTTGGTCCCGACATACAAGATTCACAAGTGTAATAAAGAACAATTGCATTGGTTACCTGTGGCCTTATCGATCTTTTCCGGCGGGATCGACTCAACCACAAATCTTGTTGGAAGGGGTGGGTCATCCGGGGTGTCCTCGTTGAGTAGGGGCTCCCCATTAGACCTGGAGTAGTCGAACCAGTCTGAAATAGGTTCACTGCCAAAATGCATCGCACCCTGAATTAGGTGATCAACTGGGTCTTCATCCTGAACCTTTCGGGTGGATTCATAGTCTCTCAGGTGAAGTCGTAGGTTGTAGTGCACGAAGACGAGTTTCTGGAGCTTTGCATAACCTAATCATTCCGCAGCTGCGTGTGCACTAATGCAAATGTGCTCCAATTGTGCTCGCAACCACTCGATGATTCACACTGAGAGACTAAGCGCAAGGCGTACTTCTGTAACATTGGCGTCTCATTCCCAAATGACATCCACCATTGCGCTGTGGAGAAAAGAAAAGTGCATCAGTCAGTATACAACAACGTACCAATACTTACAACTATGTCTTTACTCGTAGTCATTTGGCCTGCAACGGTCCGGCTTTATGCAAGCTGTGTGGCAAACCGTCCCCTCTTCTGACGGTATACATCAGCTTCCTGTAGGGCCTTCACCGAGGAAGCGTTGTCGTCAGATACGAGGTCTATTGCAGTTGAGAGTGCTCTCATGGACTGCAGATTGCTGCTTATATTGTATGTAAAATGGGAATGTGGGTCGAGCACGGATGCTGCAATGAACAAATCCAGTGCATAGCTACATAACATATGAGAATATTGTATAGGTGCCATATATAACATAACTAAAGTACTAAGTCTATTAATGTCACTGACCTGCGTGCACAAATGTGGTTCCTCTCGTTTCGGTGAACCTCTTTTCCAGGATTTCTACGAATATCCTGTAAAGGTCTCCGTGCTCCTGCAGGCGATTCTTGTACTCATACCGCACTATGGCATACTGTACCATGACATTACTGACTGTTGGTAACTTGTCTTGGTCAGCGAATCTCAAGAACTTATACAAGGGTTCAACAGCCACGACGGTCCACTCCATGCACGTCCAAAAGTCTCGGCTAACGATGCAGTCATATGCGTAGCGGTCCTCTTCCATCCCAGCCCACCTACTAGCTATCCAGTCGTGATGTGTTATCCACTGCTGAAACTTCTCTTTTTTCTTGTAGAAGCTCTCGAGAAAAACAAAGGTCGTGCCAAACCTAGTGGTATTTGGCCGCACCAACTCTCCCCCAATGTGTTGGCGCATCTCTGCGTGCAGATTTTTGTGGTTGTACAGGAATCTGCAAATTCTCTTGGCCTGTGCCACAACCGTTCTGATTTGTGGTTCATCACACACGTCTTTCAACATAAGGTTCACAGTGTGTGTTAAGCATGGCTGCCATATAATATGTGGGAATTGCACCCGTAACATCTGGCATGCTTTCTTAAAGTTAACCTTTGTTATCGATAACTAAGCATGCGACATGCTCCGCCCCAATTTCTCGACCACGACCTTTGTTATCTCGGCTAGTAGGTACTTGTGGTCTGGATCTTCCCGCAAATGAACAAGCCATGAGTTAATACATGTGGAATTGTGATCTTCTGAGAAGAGTAAAAATTGAGGCGATTGTTGGATCGATGCATTGATCGTCTTAAGAAAGAACATGGTCCCATTGCAGTACACCATGAAGTTGACGATGCTCTGTCCCGTAGGACCAATCCAGGCGTCACACATGACTGTAACACCAAATGTGGCCTCAGTCATCCCTGAACTTCCGAAGGTACTGAACAATCTCCCGCTCATTCTCGTCCAGGTACGTCCCATCTACCTCGAAGCCCTGTGGTGCATAAACCCCTGGGCCTAGCTCCTGTGTCAGCTTGATTGCACCTGACCATTGCGAGTATGACAGGAGAGGTTAGTACAATCATCACACAAGTTGTAACTTACGACTATACAATCATTTCGTACCTATGAAATATGGACAGTCCATTTTGGTTTCTGGAATTGCATTTGCATGAGCCCACTTGGCCCATGCCCTCCCAAGCCTATGTCGTTTATCCTTCTTGAGTGCGGTGTCAATACGGGGTTGCTGCGGGGCGCTACTCCGTGCAAGGTCAACATCAATGGGAGCTTGGCTTTCTCGTGTTGATTTGCTCCTGCCGAATATTTTGCTAACAGTGGATTGGACCGATGTCTTCTTTGGACCACTCGCAGACCCCAAACCTGTGGTCAAACCTTGGCTCCCGTGTCGGTCCCGGGTCGAAGTGTCACTACTGCAATCAAGCCATGAAGGGTGGAGGGGCGACACGTCTAAAGCAACACCTGGTTGGCCGCGCTGGCGATGTGAGGGCCTGTCCCAACGTGCCTAAAGCGGTTAGGCAGGCCATGCTCGCGGACCTCCATGGATATTGGGACAAGAAGAAGGAGAAGGAGGCAGAGCGGCTCCGTAAGGAGGAGGCCTCGGAGGACGGGGATGCCTTCGCCAGTGATTATCGTACAGAGCAGGAGCAGCTCAAGATGGCCTTAAGAGCCTCCAGAGAGGAGGCATACCTCAGGAGCCAAGGTTTGACCACAGGATCGGGTCTGCGAGTGGTCCAAAGAAAACATTGGTCCAATCCACTGTTAACAAAATATTCGGGAGGAGCAAATCAACACGAGAAAGTCAAGCTCCCATCGATGTTGACCTTGCACGGAGTAACGCCCCGCAGCAACCCCGTGTTGACACCGCACTCAAGAAGGATAAACGGCATAGGCTTGGGAGGGCATGGGCCAAGTAGGCTCATGCAAATGCAATTCCAGGAACCAAAATGGACTGCCCATATTTCACAGGTACGAAATGATTGTATGGTCGTAAGTTACAACTTGTGTGATGATTGTACTAACCTCTCCTGTCATGCTCGCAATGGTCAGGTGCAATCAAGCGGACACAAGAGTTAGGCCCAGGGGTTCATGCACCACGGGGCATCGAGGTAGATGGGACGTACCTGGACGAGAATGAGCGGGAGATTGTTCAGTACATTCGGAAGTTCAGGGTTGACTGGGCCACATTTGGTGTTACAGTCATGTGTGATGCTTGGACTGGTCCTACGGGACAGAGCATCGTCAACTTCATGGTGTACTGCAATGGGACCATGTTCTTTCATAAGACGATCAATGCATCAGGTCTAACAATCAGTTCAGTTTTTACTCTTCCCTAAGACTGTCAATGCCACATGTACTAACTTATAGCTTGTTTATTTGCAGGAAGATCCAGGACCACAAGTACCTACTAGCCGAGATAACAAAGGTCGTGGCTGAGGAAATTGGGGCGGAGCATGTCGTACAGTTAGTTACTGCTAACGGTGCCAACTTTAAGAAAGCATGCCAGACGTTACGGGTGCAATTCCCACATATTATATGGCAGCCATGCTTAGCACACACTGTGAACCTTATATTGAAAGACGTGTGTGATGAACCACAAATCGAACGGTTGTGCCAGGCAAAGTTAAGAGAATTTGCAGATTCCTGCACAACCACAAAAATCTGCACGCAGAGATACGCCAACACATTGGGGGAGAGTTGGTGCGGCCAAATGCCACTAGGTTTGGCACGACCTTTGTTTTTCTCGAGAGCTTCTACAAGAAAAAAGAGAAGTTCCAAAGAAGGATGACTCATCACGATCGATGCCTAGTAGGTGGGCTAGGTCGAAGAGGGCGCACGATATGATCGCATCGTTAGCCGAGACTTTTGGACGTGCATGGAGTGGATCGTCGTGGCTGTTGAATCCTTGTATAAGTTCTTGAGATTCGCTGACTAAGACAAGTTACCAACAGTCGGTAATGTCATGGTACAGTATGCCATAGTGCGGCGTGAGTACAAGAATCGCATGCAGGAGCATGGAGACCTTTACAGGATATTCGTAGAAGTCCTGGAAAAGAGGTTCACCGAAACGAGAGAAACCATATTTGTGCACGCAGGTCAGTGACATTAATAGACTTAGTACTTTAGTTATGTTATATATGGCAACTATACAATATTCTCATATGTTATGCTAACTATGCACTGGATTTGTTCATTGCAGCATCCGTGCTCGACCCACATTCCCATTTTACATACAATATAAGCAGCAATCTGCAGTCCATGGTAGCACTCTCAACTGCAATAGACCTCATATCTAACGACAACGCTTCCGCAGGTGAAGGCCCTACAGGAAGCTGATGTATACCGTCAGAAGAGGGGACGGTTTGCCACACACTTGTACAGCAAATGCCAAGCAGGACCAAATGACGGCAGGTAAAGACATAGTTGTAAGTATTGGTACGTTGTTGTGTACTGACTGATGCACTTTTTTTTCTCCACAGCGCAATGGTGGATGTTATTCGGGAATGAGACGCCAATGTTGCAGAAGTACGTCTTGCGCTTAGTCTCTCAGTGTGCATCATCGAGTGGTTGCGAGCGCAATTGGAGAACATTTGCATTAGTGCACACGTAGCTGCGGAACCGATTAGGTTATGCAAAGCTCCAGAAACTCGTCTTCGTGCACTATAACCTGCGACTTCGCCTGAGAGACTATGAATCCACCCAAAAGGTCCAGGATGAAGACCCAGTTGATCACCTAATTCAGGGTGCGATGCATCTTGGCAGTGAACCTATTTCAGACTGGTTCGACTACTCCAGGTCTAATGGGGAGCCCCTACTCGACGAGGACACCCCGGACGACCCACCCCTCCCAGCAAGATTCGTGGTTGAGTCGATCCCACCGAAAAAGATCGATAAGGCTACAGGTAACCAATGTAATTGTTCTTTATTACACTTGTGAATCTTGTATGTCGGGATCAAAAAACAATATTAATGTGACTTGTAATTTGCGACAGGTGGGAAGAGCCTCTCAAAGTGGGCTGAGGACATGATCGGTGACACGCACACAGGCAAGAGGAAGCATACCACCGATACCGACGACGACATCTTAGCGGGAGCTCTAGGCGGAATGCAGAAGCTATCACAGAGCAAGCGCGCTAAGCACAGAGGAAAGGCTCCCGTTGTGGATGAGCCCATTGTCGGCAGCGATGATGAAACTGAGACCGCTTCTAAGGAACAGCAGTGCGAAGATACTAGTTCCGACGGTGATGATGGGAGCAATGATGGCTCGAACATCGGTAAAGATATCGCGGCGATCCGTTCACGTACCACAATCACCGTGATAGATCACAAGAGAGCGGTGGCTCACGCAGATGACCCAAAGAGGGAAGGGAAGGCCATATCGAGTAGTGGAGGTGGGCGGCAAGCAGCACAGCAACAGCATGACGAAGGCTCATGGTGCAGCAGCCAGACTGGAAGCCATTTGGGCTTTCCAACTTCTGATATTGGGTACGGTTATAGACATAGTTGTGATAGATCAAGCATCTCTTGGCCGTCTGAGTACACTGATCCATATGTCGATCCGTACGCACGACACTCATCTGTCAGTGTGAGGTACCTTTATCAGACTGAGGATTACAGCACCTGGCTTGCTCACTATGAACATTACTCGTCTGCTTGGCAACCGCATGGCATGACCTGGGAGCAGTACAAGCAACAACACGAAGGCTGTATCACGAGGTCATTGTCGATAGCGAGGTGGGGACACAACCACAGTACTACTACTCATAGGTATGTTATGCAAATATAGATCGATTTTATTGTGATGTAAATATGTGATTTCTACGTATTTGTCTTTTTTAGCTTGCATACCATGGCAACTGTAATTTTTTGGAATAAAATTAACACTATTTTTTTTGTTTTGAATTGTTTCATAGAATGGTCAATGGAGGATCCATCAATTACTAGGCTTCTCTGACTTTTGCTTCTCATTTGCATCTGAATGGTATCAAGATGTTTTGCAACAACTTGGTTGGCGTGTGCAACAACATTGGCCTGGTAAAGAACTGAACATGTTTCTTTCATAATATGCTTCTTTCACCAAAGTGTGTGTTGGTTGACTGTCTTTTGCTCATCAATTTTCATTTGTCATAGCAAATAAACGGGACACCATATGTGGACATTGGGCAAGCGCGCCAAGGTGTGACGGGGCAGCGGTTTGAGCTAGTAATCATAGTATTACCTGATGTACATGCAAGTATTTTATATGGTAAGCATATGAAATGATTATGGAAGTTGATAATACTTGTTTCTGTGGTATTCTTTTTTTCACAACATTTCTGTTATCCAAATTCAATATTGGTATGTTTTTGGTGGGATGAACAAATATTGATTGATTGCAACTGTGACTCATACTCCAAATTTCAGTCAAAATGTCTTTAAATTTCTAACTTCCGCGAAATTACTTGCATGAAGAATTATAGATTGATTCCAATTGATTGAATCCAGTTTTTGGTTTCCCCAATCAAATCACTAAGCACTGAACTTCATTCTTTTGGAAGTTTCAAAAATCAAAGAGCACTCAACTTCATTGCCTATGTTTCAAAAATCAAAGAGAGCAAGAGCCTGAATGTTTGAATTTTTTAAAAATCCACAGAACTGATAATCACCTGAAAATTTTATGAGAACATCTCTAATGTGTCAGGAACCTACAAAACAAATTTCAAAATTTTTCGACATCGTTTGAACAAATTTTCAGTTAGTGCATTTTGTCCGAAATTTCGGGTTTCAAATCCGGATTTTGACTTTTTTGTGCCGGATTTGACCAGAATTAGTCCAATAAACCCTAATAAAGTGATCTTCTATGAAAATTTGATGAAAAACTAATTTTTTGAGATTTTTTAAATTTTGGGCAGAAACACTGTCAGATTTGTAAAAACTTTTACAAGCTTGATAATGATCTGAAAAATTTATGGTACCATACTTAGTAGTTTAGGATAATACACAAAAATTTTAAAAATAATTTAACATCATTTGTTATCTTTAAAAAATCAAAAACAGAATGGACATAATTGGGACAGTAAACTTGTTAGATTTTTCTAAATTTTCTCGAGTGTGATCATTATCTAAACTTTTTATGACAGATTAAGAATTTCCTCAGTACCATTCTATAAAATTTTCAAAAAATTTCAACTTTCTTGGTTTGCTCAATAAAATCTATCAATGCAGTAAGCACTAAACTTAATTTGTTGTATTATATTTCAAAAATAAAACAGAGAAAAAACTTAAATGGCATTGTGCCTTCTACGAATTTTATAAATTCACTGGAGCGTGATCATGATTCAAAATTTTTATGAGATATTAACCATTTCCTTGTAACCCTTATGTAAAATTTTTAAAAAATTTAAACCTTTCTTATTGCTAAAGTAAATCTATTATTGATCATCGGCCTTTTAACAGGATAGTAGCTTTGTTCGAATTTTTAAAAATTCATGACACTTGATCATCATATGAAAATTTTATGAGAATATTATGGATATGTCAGGACCATCCAGAAAAATTTTCAAAATTTTATAACCTCGTTTGTTCTAATTTTCATTCGGATGAAACTTGCCGCTCAGTGCTTTACCAAGACAGTACTAATGTTTGAATTTTTACAAATTCCTCACATTTGATCATCATCTGAAATTTTTACTTAAATATAATAAATATGTAAGGAATCTCCACAAAAAAATTCTAAATTTTCTAACGTCGTTTGTACTATTTTTCATCCAGTTCAAACTTGCCGATCAACGTTTCATCGGGACAGTACCAATGTTTGAATTTTTTAAAAATCTACAGAATTTATAATCACCTGAAAATTTTATGAGAACATCTCTAATGTGTCAGGAACCTATAAAAAAATTCAAAAATTTTCGACATCGTTTGAACCAATTTTCAGTCAGTGCATTTTGTCCGAAATTTCGGGTAATTTCGGCGAGTTTGGGGGTAATTTCGGCGAAATTTCGGAAATTTCGGTGCCAAACAAACCAGATTTGAATTTTGTTTTTTGAATTTAGAATGTACTTCATCCGAAATTACCAAATTTCGTTCGAAATTTCGGATTTCGGGGTCCGAATTTTTGGCCAAAACGAAAATTTGAACCCTGGTATTCACGGTCATTTTTCATTTTCTTAGATTTAGTGCTTCTTTTGTATGTGCGTATGTGGGCTAGCTGTGGATAAATATAGCTAAACAAAGGGAGTGCAATACAACACATTATTTTTGCACCCTTCTTCAAATGTTCAGCAGTAGAAGATCGCTGGAAAAATTCACTGAAAACGGATTCAACTGCGTATACTCGAGTTGTGGAAAAATTTTGAACATGTTCACTGAAAACGGATTCAACTGCGTATACTCAAGTTGTGGAAAATCTTTGAACATCTTCAGCTTGAGCAGCAGACTGTGCATCTACAAAAGCCACTCCTTCACCGTCCATCACCGTTGACGGCAAAGTTTGTACCAGCCTGAAAAAACCACTTCTTCACCATCCATCACCGTTGATGGCAAAGTATGTACAAGCCTGAAAAAAGGTCTCAAAATCACAAAAGTTCCTTATTATCTTCTCTTTTTAATTTAAAGTTTTTTTTTTCATTTTTCCATTACCTTTTTGAAGCTTCAAGGGGCGCCATCTTCATCTCCAATTTCATATGCGAAGTATTCATCGACTCCTCCTCCCAACATTGCTAATACAACAGTTTCCAATAGGCTGAAAACAAAGGGCTTAAAAATCAATAGCAATTCCTTATTTTAAGACCCTTAGGGTGGCTCACGTGTTTACTCGACTAGATTTATTATATATCATCCACATATTCAATATTGATATTTGTCAAGTCAAGTTGTTTCAATTCTTTTCCTAACTGTGAGTCTATTTTATTTGCCATAAGATTAACCTTGAGATGCATGGGTGCCATTAAATGTGCATTCAAAATTACAAAAAAAACTTATATCCAAAATACATCTCGAGGAAACTTAATTGTAGTTTTGTAGTCATATCACGGTTTTTGGTATGAACCGTCTGTGATATGTGTTTATCACAGATAGTTTTTAGCATATCCGGTATTTTAGACGGTCGTGTTAGCAAAACTGTTTGTGATTATATTTAACATAGATGGTTTTTTAAAACTGTCTGTGATAAAACGTCTAATATAGGTTTTTCTATAGTAATATCAGGTACGCATTGAAAATGCACTATCTAAATATGCCTTTAGTTAAAATAATTTTAAAGGCTATTATCGTTTTAACCTTATCTATTTATGTGTCTTCTTCCCCCTTTGGCTACGGCTCTTCTTCCCCCTTTGGCCTTTGGCTACAGCTCTCTTCCACTCTAGTCTCGAAGGGCAATTAGGCACCCGTGCAAGTCTTGATGTTGCTAACATAACATTGGGCGACCCAAATTACTCCGATGAGCTGCCTGAGGCGTGGGACGACAAGTCCGAGAACTTGACGCTGAAGAAGCTACAAAATGCTGATCATGCACAGCGACGGCGATGTTGTTTACGTGATGTCCATGGTGAACGACGAGGAAAAAAAGAGTTATTCACTTACTCTTTTTTTCCCCTCTTATACACTTTTTTTTACAAGCCTCATTTCATACGGATGACTTTGCAAAACTAGCTGTCCCCAACTATGAAAGTATGGCAGCAGACAAAGATAGCTACCGATAATCATGCTCGGCGGCGCCGGAAAATTACTCGTTTTGGTGCGAGGTGGAGCATGGCGGCGATCGGCGTTTGATCGGTGGAGTCTAACACTTCAAGCGGGAGGCTTGAACCGTTCGATGGGCTACGATTGGTGAGGATTGATCGGGAGTGATAATCGGGCCAACAACGTGGTGGCGAGGTCGTTATAAGCGGCGACGGCGCTCTCGATCGACGCGAGATCGGAGCGGGCGAGCGATGATGCAACCGGATGTTACGGGGTAAACATCATGACACGGCGGTAATTATTGTGCCATGGATGTTGCTGGGTGTGACATGGTTCGTGTACGAAGTACATGAAGTTTTGGCGGAGGATTGGCTGGGTTCGCGCAGCAAAATTTCTCTGGAAGCAAAAGCAATTGGGTGCACAAGCTTGTGTGCACGTAGCAATTTTTTGTGAGAGATTTTTTTTGGAGGACTGGTGTTATGGAAGCTGCTGGATCCGTTGAAGCAAAAGCCGATCCGTTTTTTTTCATCTCTTCCGTTCAGTGGACCAAGAACGCAGCAGCAAGCGGCCGGTGGCCTGGAGGCGCAGGTGGCTCAGTGCGGGAGAAGGAGGGCCGCGAGCGCCGGGGCGTCACTGGAGGCCTCACGCGCGGCGTCGCGTCTGTGGGCGATGCAGGCGGCGCTGCTGATGCGCGAGCCAAAGTGCGGCGGCGCGGACCTTCAAGCGGCGCACGGCTTCGAGCGTGAGTCCAGGCGGCCGGCGACCGGAGCGATGACGTAACTTCGAGCGCGAGGCGGCCGGCGCGGTGGTGCTGCCGAGGCACGCACGGGAGGCAAGCCGACGGCGGCGCTTGCACGGGAGGCGAGCCGGGTGTCGCGGCGGGCGGCGTGCTTCGTGCATGGAATCCGAGGCGACGGGCCGGCGTGATGCGAGCGTGAGGTCCGTGGTGAAGATGAGATGAGTATGGCAAGGCTGTGTCCAGGATGGACACGGTTGTTGGGTGGAAATCGGAGACAGCAAAAGGAAAATTCTGCCGGGAGTTTTTTGCTTCGGTTTCTTTTGTGGATTCTGATTTGGACATCGTGGCCAGGTCGGGGACATGTGTAGCAGTATATAATCAAAGCCAATGAAGCCAAAGAGGATCAATCCAAGCAAGTAGAAGAGAGATCCAGGTGCCTAGAGGAGCTCAGATCTGCGACTTGGTACAAGACTTGAGCGGTGTTCAGGACAAGGCAGTCGTGCGGGGTTACGAAGGAAGGCGTTCAAGCGGAAGTCAATGGCATCCAAATTTGAGGTGGCGAGTTTGACGGGCAAGAATTTGGGTTGTGTGAGCGAGAGTGAAGGATCTGTTGGCGCAGGGGTATCTTGAAGACTCTCGGCGACCGTGGAAGCGGCAAAGGTGGATGATGATAAGTGGAGGAGATGAGGCCTGAGCATGTGCTATTATCGTTTTTCGTCTCTGATCAGATCATGTACCACGTCATGGAGGAAACTTCGCCAAAGAAAATTTGGGATAATTTGGCCAGTCAGTTTATGTCCAAGACGTTGACCCAGAAGGTGTACTTGAAGCAGAAGCTGTTTAGCTTGAAGATGCAGGAGGGGTCAGATCTTGCTGAGCACATCAATGTCTTCAATCAATTGGTCGCTGATCTCGTGAAGGTGGAGGTGACGGTTGAGAATGAAGACGGGCAATTACTCTTCGTGTTCTTTGCCAAGTTCTTATGAGCACTTGGTTACTACTCGACATATGGCAAGGAAAACATCAAGGTGGAAGACATTGTTGCGGCGTTACTTGCTCATGACCAAGGAGGAAGAACAACTCAAGCTGTGGAGCTTTCGGGTGATGCTTTGCATATCGGGGAGTGATCATGGCTCGGATGAGAAGAAGGGCAAGAAAAAAGAAGAAGGGGCGATGTGCTACAAGTGCTCTAATCATGGACATATAAAGAAAGACGGTCCGTTACTGAAGAAGGGTGGAGGAACCACAAGTGCTATGATTGCCAAGAAGTCGGATGACTCAGATAGCGATGGAGACCTTCTCATGGTTTCAACTGAAAAGTCTTGTGAAGCTTGGTTATTGGATTCGGCTAGTTCGTTCCATGCAACACCAAATAAAGAGTGGTTCTTATCTTACATTGAGAAGGACAATGGTGGTCTTGCTCATTTGGGCGATGGCTCGGGCTATCAAGTCATTGGAGTGGGTGACATCAAGTTCAGGATGTGTGATGGACAAGAGGTGATACTCAAAGGTGTGAGGCATGTCTTGGGGCTAAAGAGGAATCTAATTTAAGCAGGCTATTGCATGAAGAAATTTGGTTGTGTCAGTCGCACCGATAAGAAGACCTTGAGAGTCATGCATGGAGGCAAGATGGTCATGGTTGGTGAGAAGTCGAGCACACCAATACAAGCCGCAAGGGAGCGTTGTTGAAGGTGGAGTCATGGATGGCAATGCAAGCTGTGGCGGTGTTACATCTCGAGGTTGGTGCGGTGTGGGATCGGCCCACCGAGCCGTTCAAAATGAGCGTGAAAAGAAGACAACTCAAGTCGGTACACGGAGGTTCACGCATGGGCGGCTTCAAGGTGGCGGGCATATTCGCCAAGGTGGAGTTTGTTGTATATGTGTCGAATATGTGTTCGGTTTGGTTACAACTAGACCTGGAGTTGTATTAGGGGCTAGGGTAGAGTCGTAGTCCAACTCTGTCCCTAGGAGGCCTTTAAATATGTGGCCAACCTGTTGTAACAAGTGCGACTAGGTAGTTTCGGTTTGGGTGGCGGCATGGCCGTGGTATCGCCGGGTACCAAAGATAGCTCTTGATATCAGGGAGGCGCCCGTAGTCATGCCCGGGGATGTAGGCTTCGGCTGAACCTCGTTAACAAATATTGTGCCTCCGGTGTCATCTGTGATTGCGCATTTACATCTCGGTTAGATTTAAAATCGCTTCCGCTGACACGGTTTTCTAACAGATGATATGTGTCACACGTCACACTCCTGTACAGCAGCACCTTGTCGGCGCCATGACAGACGAGCTGGCATATACCTTGAGCTTGGCAGCAGGTGCCACAGACCACTAGCTCGGTAGGTCCTTGCCGAGCAACCGTTCCTTGGCAAGTTATGGCACAAATGATTAATTAAGTATTTGATAGATGTGATGTCGAGCAAGGAAACTCTGTCCTTAGCATTGGTCGCCTGACCTATCGAGGTGATGGTCGCTGTCACGTTGCCAGTACCTTACCACGGTACAAGAGTGCAACAGATAATACATATTATCTATTGCTATTTCCATAGTCACGGATATGACTAACTTTGTAAATTGGATATGACACCCAATTTAAAGAAAAAATAGGGAGAAGGCTTAAAAAAAAAGAGAAGACTTAGAAGAAAAACATGGGTGGCCCCAGTTGACATGGGCTCAATGTCCTGTTTTCCACGGAACGAATCTTGTACTACTCCCAAGACCACTGTCCATGTGCCTTCTCCAAATACCTCGATACGTGGGTGAAGGCAGCGGCGTAAATCTGGCGCTTACGAGAAGAGAAGAACTGTTAGCATATCTGGTCCCTTATTTAAAAAAAATAGCTTTTTTTGAAAATAATTTATAAAAATAGCTCTCTCTCTCTCTCTTCTACAGTATTAAGGGGAGGAAATCCTATGATATTGTAGCACGGACGCGGGATTTTTTGAATTTGAATTGCCACAGAATTTAAAAAAAAAATTGGTCAGGAGCACTGGCATTTTATTATAGAAGAGAAACAACAAACGAGCTACATACGCACACATGTACACTCCTACGCAGCACTCGTCTTCGCGTGCGGCCACGTTGAGCTGGGCTCGAACACGGCCGAGCGGAGTGAGCGCCGCTCGCTCACGTTCGCAGATTGCCACAGAATAAGCGCGTGGGAAATCAGCAACGTCGAATCTGTTAAACAATACGTGATTCGGTTGTTGTATCCATCCGATCACATCTAGAGGTTATGTGATTAGGACTCTGTTTCACGTTAGGAACCGGATTACAACTCGTGTTCGATTACGAAATCTTGTAGCTTATCTAGTTGTTTCGGTTTCCTTTTGATAGCTTTATCTCATGATCGGATAAGGCACAGAATCTGGGTTCACGGGTGTATAAATATCTTGGAACTCTATTGAGTTCTCTTGCGACAAACTATTACAAAGTTTTACATGGTATCAGAGTTTCATGGTGATCTCGTCATCTAGCTCTTCTTCGTCCACGAATATCATCACCTCTGCAATTACTTCAATCTCGACCGGAGTTATGGCTGCGCCTTCTTTCAGCCAATTCGTCACCATCAGATTAACCAGAGATAACTTTTTACTCTGGAAAGCTCAACTTGTACCATATCTTCATAGCCAACAACTTCTCGGCTATGTTGATGGTACGGTTGCAAAGCCGCCGCAGATGATTACAGAAGGAACAGAGACAGAGTCTCGCCAGGTTCCAAATCCTGCATATACTATCTGGTTTCAGCAGGATCAGCTTGTCCTGAGTGCTATTCTTTCCTCCCCGATGGAGGAGATTCTTGGGCATGTGTTGTTTTTAACCACTTGGTGGAAGTATGGGCAGCTCTTGAGCAAATGTTCTCTTCTCGCTCGCATGCCGTGTAATGCGATTCGATTCCACCGCAAACATGAAGAAAAAGGAGTTATTCTTCGATTACTTCGGAAGATGAAGAATTTAGGTGACACAATGGCAGCCATCGGAAGACCTCTGCAAGAAGATGATATTGTTTCTTATATTCTTGGTGGACTAGGAGATGATTATGATGCTTTTGTCACCTCCATGACAACTCGTGCTGAACAGATCACTTTGACAGATCTTTATGCACATCTCGCTTTCATTATGAATTGCGCAAAGAGCAGCACAACTCGAGATTCAGATATCTTCATCTGCCAACAATGTGACAAGAAATCAAAACAACAACAACAATGGCTATAACAATGGCTATCGTGGCCGCGGACGCGGCCGTGGTCGCAGCAATGGAGGAGCCTATCGAGGAGGTCGCACGAATATGAGCTACAACAATAATGGCAACAACAGGTCTCCACGACCGACATGTCAGGTATGTGGCAAATATGGTCACAGTGCTCTAAATTGCTATCATCGCTTCGATCATTCAGATTGCGAAGACCGGTAGTAGGCTAAGAACAACTTCAGGCAACTATCAGATCGACACAAATTGGTATGCCGACACAGGAGCAACTGATCATTTGACGAGTGATCTTGATAGACTTACAATCAGGGATCGCTACAAAGGTGGAGATCAAGTGCAAGTCGCAAACGGAGCAGGTTTGTCTATCTCTCATATCGGTAACTCTACAATTCATGGTCATTGTCGATCCCTTCAGCTTAACAATATCCTTTATGTCCCACAAATAAAGAAACACCTTCTTTCAGTTCACAAACTTGCTCTTGATAATGATGCTTTCTTTGAATTTCATCCGCATTATTTCTGTGTCAAGGATCGAGCCACGAAGAAAATACTCCTACACGGCAAATGTAGAGGAGGTCTCTACTCTGTCGCATCCCAGACTGAGTCATCTACACCTTTGTCAACCTGTCAGAAGAGTTGTTCCTTGGCCTCTGCTGTGGCGACCACTTCTGAACAATGGCACGGAGACTTGGTCATCCAAAGATCCTCCATAGTTCATTACTGTCATTCACCAAATAAACCGAGATGTACCTCGCTAGCAATAATTCAAGTATGTAATGCTTGTTTACAAGCAAAAAGTCATCAATTACCATATAATTCTTCTTCACATGTGTCCACTGTTCCTTTAGAACTTGTGCATACCGATGTTTGGGGCCGACCACCACTTCAAGAGGAGGTTATAAGAGCTATGTCGGTTTGTGGATGACTATAGCAAGTTCACTTGGATATAGTTGCTTAAACACAAAAGTGATGTCGAAAATGCCTTTTACCAATTTCAAAAACATGTTGAACGCCTTCTTAACAGACGAATTCTTGCTGTTCAGTCTGACTGGGGAGGCAAATATCACAAGCTAAATAGATACTTCAAATCAATAGGGATTACACACCGTGTCTCATGTCCCCATACTCATCAGCAAAACGGCACTGCTGAGAGAAAACATCGCCATATTGTTGAGACAGGGCTTGCCTTGTTAGCCCAGTCCTCTCTGCCAATCCGTTTCTGGGATGAAGCCTTCTTAACTGCCACATACCTCATTAATCGTTTACCAAGTAGAGTAATTGGAAATTCAACTCCCATACAACGTCTTTTGAATGTTTCTCCCAATTACTCCATGCTCAAAACCTTTGGCTGTGCTTGTTGGCCCAACCTGCGCCCCTACAACACAAGAAAACTCAATTTTCGATCTCAGCAATGTGTTTTTCTTGGCTATAGCACCCTACACAAAGGCTACAAATGTCTCCACAGACAAACTGGTAGAGTCTATGTGTCCCGAGGTGTGATATTTGATGAAAATGTGTTTCCCTTTGCAACCCAGCCTAATGTTTCTTCTATTGAGCACTCAACTCCTCATACAACTCTTCCTCTGTTACAAACACTGTTGCCTCCTCCAAATTCGACAATGACTCATGAACACTCTGTAGAACTTACTCGGTCTGAAGATGACAACTGCTCCCCTCATATGGCTTGTACTGACCCTACACTTTTAGCAACTCCTTCTTCCACAGGAAGCATGTCCCAAGGCACAGCATCGGTTCATCCAGAGGAGACACAAAGAAGATCGACCAACACGGCCCACGAACTCGGCGAGAACAATATTGTTGTGCCAAAGCAATTCAAGGATGGGACGGTCCGATATCCTTTAAGACGCCATCAAGCTTCTTTTCTTCGCTCTTGAACCATCCTCATATAAGCAAGCTCTTGAGCATCCAAATGGAAAGATGCTATGGATAAGCTTAGTATGCAAAGATCGCCGAACAATACTTGGCGACTTGTTCCACCACCGAGAGGAGTAAATGTTATTGACTGTAAGTGGGTCTTCAAATTAAAACAGAAACCTGATGGAGAAATTGACAGGTATAAAGCACGCCTTGTCGCAAAAGGCTTCAAGCAACAATTTGGTATTGACTACGGAGAAACTTTCAGCCCAGTCATTAAGCCTACCACCATTCTAACGACTTGTAAACTTGTTGTTTCTCAAGGTTGGGAGTTAAAACAGATTGATGTCCAGAATGCATTTTTGCATGGAAATCTCCAAGAAGTTGTCTATATGAAGTAACCTCCTGGTTATGTGAATGCCTGCTATCCCAATTACTTGTGCAAACTGGAGAAAGCTCTTTATGGGTTAAAGCAGGCACCAAGGGCTTGGTTTTCGAGATTAAGTCTGAAACTTCAGGAACTAGGCTTTGTTCCATCTAAAGCAGACACCTCGTTGTTCATTTTCAATAAAGATGGTATTGTCATGTACATGCTTATATATGTCGATGACATCATCATTGCCAGTTCTTCCGCTACAGCTACAGGAAAATTGATCAAGAATCTTACACAAGATTTTGCTATCAAAGATCTCGGTGACCTTCGGTATTTCTTAGGAATAGAAGTTCACAGAAAACCTAGTAGCATGGTTATTGTGCAGAAGAAATATGCAACAGACCTCCTACACAAAGTTAACATGCACAACTGTAAGCCCTCCTTGACGCCAATAGCATCAACAGAGAGGTTGACTCAAGCTTAGGGGTGGGCAATTTTTAACCGAAACCGAAAAACCGAACCGAACCGAACCGAATTAACCGAAAAAATCAGTTTTTTCGGTTTTCGGTTTTCGGTTCGGTTTGTATTTTGACTTGGTTCGGTTTACGGTATTCGGTTTTTGAACATTAAAAACCGAACTACCGACAAAACCAAAGTGCTTCGCTCGCCTCGCCTCGGTGGCTGTTGGTTCGATCCATTCCCCATTTTTATCGCAAGACCGTCTCCTCCACAGCTCCACTCCACTCCTCTCGCGCCTCTCGCGTCTCCTCTCGGCTCCTCACGGCTCCACTCCCGGCGTCTCCCTCTCCCTGCGCCGCCTTCTGCCCGCCCGCCTCGCCCGCCGCCTTCCTCCCTCTCGGCCGAGCTCTCCGCGTGCGAAGCTTCCTCGTCTCCTACTCGCGAGGGCGAGGCCATGCCCGGCTCCGTCGCCTGCGGCCTTCCTCCTCTCGGCTCTCCCTCGCCCGTGGCGTTGCCGTGTGTGCGGCGATGGCGGGCATGGCGATGGTGGGCGCAGGCGGGGCGACGGCAACGGCAACGGCGATGATTCGATTCAGCACCACCACCTCATGTATTCTTGATGTGTATGATCAGGCGATCAAGCAAAAAGGGGAAAATACGATCGAGGCGGTGATCGATCGATCTGGAAAGCGATTCGGCGTTTGGAATTCGGTGAACGGGTGAACCGAAAAACCGAATCGAACTTTTTCGGTTATTTCGGTTCGGTTGTCAAATTAGTTCGGTTCGGTTCGGTTAACAGATTTTGAAAACCGAATTTTTTTAAAACCGAAAAAACCGAACCGAAAAAGCCGAATAAACCGAATGCCCACCCCTACTCAAGCTGCTGGGAAGGCTCTACCAGAAGATGAAGCTTTCAGGTATCGAAGCACAGTGGGAGCTTTACAATACCTTACTCTAACCAGACCTGATATAGCTTATGCAGTAAATAAAGTCTGTCAATTTTTACAAGCTCCTACTGATATACACTGGGCTGCTGTAAAAAGAATTCTGCGATATGTCAAGATGACGGTGGAGGTTGGACTGAACATTCAAAAGTCCTCTTCACTTCTTCTAAGTGCGTTTTCGGATCTTGTTCGAGAATTTGCCCAGATGATCGAAGATCGCAGAATGGGTATGCTTTTTCCTTGGCCCAAACCTTGTGTCATGGTGTTCGAAGAAGCAGGCAACTGTCTCACGATCAAGCACTGAGGCTGAGTATAAATCAGTTGCTAATGCAATAGCAGAAGTTATATGGCTTCAGTCAGTTTTGAAAGAACTTGGAGTGTTTCAGAGTAGAGCACCGGTTCTTTGGTGTGACAATCTGGGAGCCACATATTTAACAGCAAATCCGGTCTTTCATGCTAGGACCAAGCATATTGAAATTGATTTCCATTTTGTTAGAGAAAGGGTTGCATCCAAATCACTTGATGTCCGGTTCATTGCCTCGTCAGATCAAATAGCTGACATCTTTACAAAAGCGTTGGCTCGGCAACCATTTGAAAATCTTCGCCAATAGTTGAATCTCAAAACCCCTTGCTGTGATCGAGGGGGGATGTTAAACAATACGTGATTCGGTTGTTGTATCCATCCGATCACATCTTGTAACATCCCAAAATTTTAATAAAATAAAAATCAATATTTTGAAATTGAATATTATTCTTTCCGAGTTTTCTTGGCATTATTGATTTTTATTTGGATTTCTTGGATTTTGTGTTGCAAGAAAAGTTCAAGAAATAGAATTAAAGAATGAAAAAGAGGAAAAAGGAAAAAGTATAAAAACAAAACTGTATAAAATTGCCATGACAACCCTGATCTTACAATTTAATTATTTTAGCCAGCAATTGAAATTTTACACATAGAATAATGAAGAGATAAATTAGAAAGGCAACTTTTAAATCAAAACAATGCATTGTTAGGATTTATAAAATAATTATAAATCTAATATGGAGCTGAAATTTTTATCATGAAAACCTCAATGCAATTTATACCTTTGGTTAAAATTTCATAAATTAATAATATAATTTAAGACTTTTCCAAATTCAAAAACAGAAACCCTGAAAATCTAGAATTTGCAATGTCAGAATTTTTATAAAATAATGGAACCATATTTTGAGCTGTAAATTTTACAGAAGAATTATGATATCAAATACAATTGAAAAACAAAGTTTCAAAAATAATAGACTCAAATTGATCTCAAAGGAAAATCAAAATCCGAAACAAGTAATTAGGAGCCATCACTGTTGTCAGAATTTTTATAATTTTTCGGTAATTCATTTTAACCTCAAAATTTTACCAGACGTCAAAACCTTCTCACAGACCTTGGTCAAAAAGTTTGGATATTTTCTACCCTCATTTGACAGCTTAATAAAATTTGGGTTCTAGAAGCATCCGAGCCGAGTTAATTCTTTTGGTGCCTCACTCATCGATCGTGGACCCAGCCACTTTGTCATCTTCTTCCTCTGATCGTTCTTGCGACCGAGCAAGGAACTCCCGTGTGTCAAGCGCTTGACCGATTCCGTTCAATGCATCGCCTGCTCGATTGGTCAAGTCTTCAGCATCATCCTCAGCTCATCACAGCCACGATTGCTGCCACGTTCGTCCTCTTCTCTCTCGAGCCATACCGCCCTGTTCTTCCTTTGTCGCCTCTGGTGAACCTGCAATCGAGACCAACTCACCAGCCGGCTCATCCCTACTTTCTTTGGCTATAAGGTGCACCTCGCTGACCGCAATGAGTCTCTTTCTCATTCCTCACTTCTTTCCTTCACTCCCGGCTGCACGCGTGAAACTTCTCCTCATTTCCGCCATTGCGGGGAGGTTCGAGCTCAAGCCGTGAATCAATCCGAGCAATGGAGCGAACCATTCTCAAATTCCTCTAGGCTAGAGTATCATCGGACTTCAGCATCAAAACCCTCAACAAGATTCGGTCTCCTTCATGCGAAATCAAGCCGTAGTGAGTCCCATCTTCTCCAAAACCGGCCCGACGGTGGCGGCCCTCTCGGTAACTCTCTCACGAAATAATTGCAAAAATGAGATCTCAAGTGTTATTTGATACTCTCATGGTCGCCAATTTGTGTTGGATTCTCCTGGTCATCACCTTCATCTTGCCGCCATGGATGCCACCGCAGAGCTCGTGGTGCGCTACTTGATGACTCTTCGCCGAATCGACTTCATCTCCACATCCTCACCGAGTGATGCTCTCCATGCCCTCAAGACTCATGGGACCACCATCGAGTACCCCTCGCCATGAAGCCCTAGGCGTGCTCTGTTCTTCCGTCTCTGCGCATGGGCCCGGATTGTGATGGCTTTGAGGTAGAAGAAGGCTTGAGTCAAAAGACGCTTTACAGGCCGTAAAACGTATTTTGATTTTTCAAGCATTTCCACTTCGAATAAAAATTCAATCTTAATTATCTTTCGCATTTGTAATCCAATTTCAATGAAATAAATTTCATTATTCATATAAAATCAGAGAGAATCTAAATATATAAAAATATGTAATTTTTGAACTACAGGAGAATTATTTAAATTAAACTTTGTTAATAGTCTTAATATGGTCTTTATGTTAAATTAGTGAACAATAAGGCAATAAATAATAATATAAATTTTTATATGATGTTAAGACCAGGATGAATTACAATCTGTAAAAATATTTGATTTTTGAGTTATAGAACAATTACTGAAATTTGAAATAACATAAACACACTATTATGGACATTAATGCGTATATGAAAAAATATAATTCTTAAAATCATTAAATAAATTATTATGTGCTCTGGAACCATAAATAAACTCAAATATACAAAAGTATTTAAATATTAAACTCAGTTTAATTTATTTGCTTTATGATTACTAGTAAACCTTAATATGGCCACTAATGAAAATGGAAGTATAAAAGCTCATAAAATGAGGAAATAATTTGTATTAATCTCCTGAAAATACTAAGGACCCATGTATGTAAAAACATTTAAAGTGAAACTTATCTTGCATTCTTTGATGCAAGAAAGTGCAACCATCAGCAGCGAATAAATAGTTAATCTACCAAGGTTAAGGCCAAAATAATGTAAAAATAGGTTTAAAACATTTCTAGGATGGTATTCTGCTAATGCCTGAAAAATGAATCAAGAATCATGTATAGTGTAGTTGGAAATTAAGTTTGAAACTTGGCCGATTTAAGGTTGCAAACTTGGTCATTTATGCTATTTCAGCAGTAGATAAAATAACTCATCCAAATACTAAAATCAGTAAAACCAGTTTAGAAACATTGTACAAAGTTTATACAATCATATTTTGTAAAAAGAATCTTATTTCATTAAGATTTGCATATTCTTCTTATTAGCCCAAAACCCTTAAGCGTTAACCTGTCATTCACCCTTTTGGCCGATTCCGAATAGTGTAAACTTTATAATGCCACTTAAGCCTTTTTAGCGATGATTATAACATCTCATCTAAATCATAAAACTTATGATTTTAGATTAGTAGTGCTCCCCAAAGTATAGTCTACCCTAATACGAAAAGATAATCTCATTTCATCGTGATTCACATATTAATCTTAATAGCTTAATAACCCTAAGTAATCACATTGCTTTGGGTAGTAATGCTGAATGAATGAACTGTAGTTGCAATGAAGGAATCCGTAGTTAAGTTATTTTTATCACGTAACCTTCTTAAATATCACATAAATAAAGTCAAGTAGCCAAAATCAATAGATCTATCTTGCGTAAAGCTAATTCTAAGCGAAATCAATCAAAGATAAAGAGGTATTCATTTATAATATAATGTGGTTAATTAAGCTTTTTCGTTAACTCGCAAAGTAGCTCGCCTAAATCCAAATCTTGTAAATAATAGTCTAGAAATGATCTTTAAGTTATAATCTGCGATAATCTAAGAAAATATTCTTATTTTACCTTGCTTGAATCTGAATCCTAATAAAGCAAAACCCTTGGGTAATAAGGTTAATGTAAATGTATTATGCGTAGTAAATCAATGAAACCTTGCAACTAATGATTAATTCTATTAATCCAAACAATCTTTGCATCTTGAATTAAGTAAAATAAGATTAATAAATTCATAAAAGAGCAATCCTCTGTTTCTTGTGAAGAGTTTATTTGTCTTTCTATTAATTTTCTTTTGCCCTTATTGAAGTTAGTATTTTGTCAGATTTTCCGTTGATCGGCGTGTAGAACTCGACGCCTCTAATTCCGCCATCGCCGCCGCCAACCGCAATCCTCGTCCTCGTCAGTAGCAAGTGATTAAGCAAGGCAAGCATCCTTTGACCATATTGAACCCAGTATTTTATATTCCTTTTGTGCATCAAATAATTTTATGCATGCGTTTACTTTAGGTAAATTTGCTATTTTGTGGATTGGGTAGTTATACTTGTTGTCTCG
This sequence comes from Guadua angustifolia, assembly GCA_036346375.1. NCBI lineage: Eukaryota > Viridiplantae > Streptophyta > Magnoliopsida > Poales > Poaceae > Guadua > Guadua angustifolia. Next base: position 11,153,058 of record CM070513.1, on the reverse strand, counting down.
TGAATCTCCTTTGATGATTATGAACATGTGAACCTTGATAACCTTAGATTAAGGTTAGGCGTTACTTAATGTCATCATGGGTATATGCGTTTATATTATTCATGCTTAGCCATGCTTTAGAATCAATGATATACATGATCAAAGCAACATTTGTTTCCTGAAAACCTTGGAAATAGCACTGTTGGTGGTGGGTAATTTTGATTAAAAACCCAAAATAAAACTATGCTTTGATGCGGGCGATTATTGGCAATAGCCGGTTGTGCAGAAAGGAATTGCACGTAGTGTAGGGTGAAGTGTCGCCCGTGTCACAACTAAGGACCGAACATCGTGTAGCTTGATCCGAGAAAATCCGTACAAACCACGAGGGTGAGTATGGGTTAGCCATAGCCTATTAACTTATTTGGACATGGCTTTGCTCATTGGTAGGCGGGAGCTAGCGGAGGCATTCCGATACGGATTGCTTGTGAGGGGCTTCTATGCAGTTCGTATGGGTAATCGCCTGGCCGGTGCAACGGTGTACGCCTTGCCATGGACAGAGACGTGGTGTTGGGTGTGATAAATGTGGATCCACGGCTTGGGTGAGTGTCTCTGTTTTTGGCGGGGTTAACGCCCCGGTGGTGTAAAGTCATGTCCAGTAATGAAGCAGTGTGTATGATCGCTCGGCGAGCACACATCTATTGAGGCGTGTGTCGAAATGTTCTCGCAAAAGGTGGATCATTCCTTGTGGGTACAGGTTGTACACCTCTGCAGAGTTTAAATCTAATTGATTAGCCGAACCCGCGGTCATGGGTGTCTTGGTGAACTCTCGCTTGAAGTTAAATGTTTTATTATTTTAAAAGGGTTGGTTTCATTTGTTTTGGCAATCGTGCTTTATGTCAAAAGGACCGACATTGTTGGATTTCGTGAATTATGATTCGCCACTCACGTCATGGAGGACTGTGAGTGCTATTTATGCTCTACTTATTTGTTACCAATTAATCTTGCTCTTATAAATTCCATTTGCAAATAACTTGATTTACAAACTCAATTTCGCTTTATGCAAATTAACTGTGGTAGCCTTTCCTTTGAAATGGCTGCATATATGATAGGTTTTGCTCAAGTCTTCCGAGTACGTAAAGTACTCACCCTTGCCTAATTATATTGTAGGTGGTTTAGAATGTGAAGCTCCGAAGTCTTCATTTTCGTTGCAGGTTGCGGGATCCTTTTGCCGTGTTCTGTCTAAGGAGTTATGCCTGGTCAGTTGCCTGCGGGATTGGATGGGCAAACTGCAAGATATTACTTCTTTCGCCGCTATATTTCTCTCGAGTTGTAATATTATTTGTATAATTGTTTCGCTTAATTATTAAAATGTATGGTTGTGATTTCCAATTGTTGTAAACATGTGAGTGCTAGCTATCGATCCGAGGAATAGCACAAGAATCACATGGAGGTTCCTGTTAAATCGAGCGGGTCTCCTGAGTTGGTATCGAGCTATCTCGACCGTAGGGTAAACCTTAGATAGAATGGTCGTTAGTATTGGAATGAGCGAATTCAAAATTTTATTTTCCGAAGCTAGCATATTTGCAAAATGTAGACTTTGCTATTCTTTTCTCAGTCTTAATACTCTATTCTTACCCCTATTTCCATTTGGATTTGTAAACAAACTCTTCTTTCCTCAAAGAGAGATCCTCGCCATGGTTATCTCTGTTATTAGTTTTGAAGATGTACAAGACTTGGCGCTACCATGCTTCATGCCGACCCAAGAGGACTACAATGTCTACGACAACCAACTCAAGAGAGCATACAATGCTTCGCTAACCTCGACAAAGCAGAAGTAAAACTTGAAGATCCTACTTGTGAAGGACAACGTCATCCAACGAAGAGAAGGGCGAAGATTAGAATAAATTAGGATTACTATAAGATAGGAACCCTTTGTGCGTAGCATATTATTCCGCTCTAGTTATATAGAGCAATATATGTTGTTGTTATGTCTCGTTACTTGAAGTTGGTTTTATTTTTGGCTTGTCAGATCGATTTATATGTGAACTTAACCTCCGTGTTAAAGTTTCACAATAAATTGTCCTTATATATGAACATGAGAGATCTTAAACCATAGGATGAATAAGAAATCATGAAATAGCTCATCTTATCTTTTTATAAAGCTTTATGCTAACTTGTCCCTTCTTCTCAGATAAATTCTTACTTGTGTAACCATTATAGTCATTAGTCTTTCTTGAAAATTTACTCTCATCAAGATGAGTAGTATAGTCTCTACTACTACTCTTAGCTTTGCTTGAGATCACACCATGCATATATAAACCAAGTTTAAGATAACACCATATTAGTAAACACCAAGCAAAATTCATTTGCTTTAGGTTAATTAAAACATGATCTTCTTCACCAATAACTCTTGATCATGTTTCAAAACTCACTTCATCACTTTGCTTAAATTATGCACCATGAAAATGAGTTGGAACGAGAAAAGTTCTATACTTCGAATAGAAACCTTAGAATGGATGTTAAGAATGAAAAACTTGAAAAATCGAACTTTGTTCTCTAAAAGAAATATAAAGAGAGTAGCATTAGTTGTATGTATACTCTTTTCCCATCTATAGAATTTAATCTTCTTATCTGTATTCATTTCTCTGTAGAATTATTTTTCTCCAATCCTAAGTAATTCATTCTAAAAGTGTTTCTCTCCTTACCTTATTGCGAAAAAAAACACCAACAAGTCCATTTGAAATAATTTTGGGAGCAAGTCAACATAAATCGTGATGTCGCAGATCAAGCAACTTCAAGAAGATAGAAGTAACAAGTATCACAACTTCTACGACTTCATCGAAGCATCGGAAGACTAAAGCAACAAGTGGTGCAAGGATTAAAAAAAAAACTCGTCACTGAATAACCTACAATGAAAGCTAGTATTATACAAACTACACATTATTCTAGCCATGTAGTAAACCTTTTATGCAGAAATACATATGGCCAGTACAAATAAGAACCATAGACGCCCTTCCTATATGCTAAGTTGAATATATATAGTTTTACTGTGTTACTGAGATTTTGTTGTAGATCTTTTCTATTGCTTTCGGGTTGCTCTCGTGAATGTTGAACCACTAGGTTGAAATTTACGATGCGTTAACCCCGCTTAATAAGAAAAATTTTAATTGAAAAGATTTTAAAGAATGAAATGTTGCTTAGAGAACCAAATAGAATTTCGTCTAAGTAACCTTACTCTAATGAATAATATCGCGGGATGCCCGTGACACAATTCATTGATACATCTACTAAAAGTAATGAGTAATAAAGATTTCAGCCTTGAAATTGACCTTGACTCTCCCCAAATCGTCTTGGCGAAATGTACCCTTCCACTCATCTCAAGTATTTTAACACATTCTGTGTCTTTCCTTAAATAACCTATTCTTGCTAATAATTCTCGGTATAAAATGCTAACACTCCTCATCTACTTTATGAAACCCCGCAAAACACTCACTGCCAAGAAATGATAATCCTATTCAGTGCCAACCAATCTCGTCAAGTCTGTGACCTTAATAAAACGAAACAAATCGATGAGACAGGAAAAGGCAATGTGTGGAACTAGATAAAGTTTGATCTGCCACTTACACTGGAAGGGCAAGAACTAATGCTTATGCGTATTCTTCCACGGCATATAGATGGTTAACTACTCCAACTCGATGGCTGAGAGAAAAGTGAAATCCTAGCTTTCCCTAGAATCAGCTCTTTACTATCCTGCCCCAGGGGGTTTTTCGGGGACATTGAACCCTAGATTTAGAAGCTTTCCCAAACAAAAAAACCTTTTGACCAGGAAAAGGCATACCAAAGATTTTTGGAAAGACACATTGAAATGGAAGCTCTCGAACCTATTCTGAAGTAAGTTTAGGATGAGGTTTCCGATCTTGTTGTTGTTCTGTCATCTGATGTTTCATCTTTAAAAGTACGACTTAGGGCTATTGCAAGGGCGGAGCTAGGCCTCGGGCCACTGGGGCCTGAGCCCAAGGCTCAGCTCAAATAGCGCAGCCCATAGCTAACCCTAGGCTAGCTCTTCCAATCTCCTCGCCCAATCTCGAGTTCCCGACCGCCAGGCGACTGCCGACGCGACGCGCTCGGCTCTCTCGGCTCCGGCCTCCCAGCGTTCGCCCGACTGGCCGGCGCCCGATCATCCGCGTCCGGCCAGGTGCCTCGCACTCCAATTGTCGCTCCGGCCACCCATCGACCCCAAGCCAGGCGCCACGCGATTGTCGTTCCCGACCTCTGCAGGCGCCTTGCCGAGGAAAACCCGCCATTGCTCCGCCAGATGCGCTTAGCCTCGGTCGGTGCTCGACCTCTGTTCACCGATCTGGGCGTGAGGCTTCGAAGAATCCTTGCCGGAGGAGTGATTATTTACTGGTAAGCCTCGAAAATCGATATCCCCTTAGCGATTATCGATCGGACCGAGTGCAGTTTGATTTGATTTTTTGCAAAACTCTAGTGATATTCATTGGAGCTATGTTGATTTTCGAAGAAATCGAGCGATTATCAAGGTGAACCAAGTGATTATCGAAGTGAACCGAATGATTTTTGGTTAGAACAGCATATATGAACTTGTTTTGTTGGTTCTGCAGGGATCTAGTGTGATTTATGGACTTCAAAAGTGCTCTTCCATTTTGGGGTGTACTGTTTACATCATAAGTTTTTTTTTTGCATTGGATATGTTCATATGGGCTTAGATGATTGACCCTAATTTTGTAGATGACTCAGTAGGATGATTTGTCACTAGATGATGAGTGTATAAATGATTCACTAGGATGATTTTTCACTTATTTTGCTAGCCACTAGGATAAATAAACAGTTACTAAGATAATTCCGGTTCACTGATCTGGACCCGAGGCTTCAAAGAATTCTAGCTCTGCCACTGGGCTATTGCATTGTGCATGGTCTCATATATGCTTGTACATCACTGGTTAATATTTTTCGCTTTTTATTGGCAGCTCGCAGTTTGTATGTTAATGTACACGATATTTTTTTGGCATTTGACTAATGTTTCATTCTAGAATTTACATTCGTCTGCTTCTCACTTCGTATTGATTCACACACGTGGCACGAGTCACGACAAACCCACGGTCAACGCGGTCCAGGCCTAACGTAAATGGGCCTGGCTATGCTGTGCTGGTCCAGCTTGACAGTCGCTTGTGGTGGCCTAGCATGGTACATGGCCCTGTTTAATCGGCCCTGAAACAGCCCGTAAACAACTAAGAAATAACTCTAAACACGTTTGAAATATCGTATTTTCTATTTTCGAACGATTTTTTTTATTTTTGATAATCGTCAAAAATAGGCCGAAAATCGGTAGAAATCGAATGAGTTCGAAGTTAAATATTTTGAAATCAAAGGTCAAATTTCATCAAAAAAATCAAGCGATTTTACCTATTTTCGAGCAATTTTCACCGATTTTCCAGCTATTTTTACTATTTTACATGATTTATGAGCGATTTTATTCGAATTTCTACACACTCAAGAAAAATTGAAAAAAAATCATAAAATTGCAATAAATCACAATTAATCTACAAAACATCTCAGAGAAATTTTAACAATTTTTGAATTCATTTAATATTTTTGGAAAATAAAAATAGTAATTAATGAAAAATAATAGAGATACTTTTAGATTTTTATAAAAATTACAAGCTTGTTGTACTTTAAATTTTAGTTGTTTCATAAATAGTTTCCAAGGATCATGTATTAAAAAATTTAGAAATATTATACTTCATTTATTACCCTAAAAAATTAAAAAGCAGAAGAGCATATATAAAGATAGTAGTACTATTAGAATTTTTAAAAAATAAATAGGTCTAATCATTATTTGAAAATTTTTCAAAATAATTACATTGCCTCTGAACCTCACACAAAATTTTTTCGAAATAATAGACCTCATTTAGTGCCTCTAGAAAATCAAAAATAGAATAGTATTAAAAAACAGTAGTACTATCAGAATTTTTTAAAAAAAATACATATTTCTGCTAATAATCTATAAATTTTGCAGAATTATTATCATTGCCTTAGGACCTCACACAAAAAATTTCAAAAAAATTAACACTTGTTTTTAAATTTTTCTAAAATTACTGATTTTTTAATTTGAATTTGAACTTGAACTCCACTGGTTTACCGAGCGTTTTCAGATATCAAACCGACTCGATACGTTCCATTTTTTGCAATTTTCAAATGATTTTTATTGATTTTGTGAACCTTACTCCAAATATAAAGCTTCCTTTCGCGTACCCTTTAAACTTTAATTAACACTGATTGTGATATCTCCCTTCCACATGAAATATAACCTATGATTTGTGTGACAACATTAATGACCATTTCCGTCTTATCGTACGGCCATATTATTAGTAAATATTAAAATACACAGAGAGAAGCAAGAAACGGTACACTTGAAACATATACTTCTCATTTCATGGCTTCATATCTGTACTGCTACACAGAAGAAATGGTACGCTTGGAACGTAGGCGCGCACACGTGCCTAAGGCGCCTTTCTTTTCTTCCTCCTGCTGAATCTTTTCTTCTTCTTCTTCTCAGTCTCTAAGATTAATTTCTCGTGCAAACGTGAACCACAAGCAGAAAACAACAAAACCTCCTTTATTCCTTCCCTCCCTCACCACTGGTGTCGGTTAAGGCCCTACATGCACAAGGCACTCAAAAGCATCTCGTTCGTCTTTCATGAAAGACATGAAGATAAAGCAACTCATTTAACAGCATGCGCAACTATAAGTAAAAGCCAACTGTTAAGCTGCAAAAGGATGGCACGATTAATTCGGTCTTACGCGTGGTTGAACTGGATGTTGCACGAGCTCGGAGGCTAGCTCCTCCTAGGTCCTGCATGCTCCACAGCAGGCAGCATGGCAATAGATTACATCATGTTCTCAATGTTTAAACTAAAAATCACAAGTCTTTGGGCTTGAGTTGAACAAAGTGTTGAAAAATACAAGAACTTGAACAAGAAGACTCCTGACTTGAGCATAGATTGATAGACCTGTTTTTTTAAAAAAAATTAATGAGCCCTCTTGTAATTACTTTACTGAACCCAAGGATTACAACTTTTCATCAGATCAAGGTGGGGTAATTGGACGGGGACCAGCGGGGCAAGTCGTGGCTGGATCCAATGCATACTTCCACTTAGATTATAGAGTCATGCACCTCTTCCTATCCGGTGGATGCGCCAGCCAAAAGAAGTATTTGCTATTTGTAGAAAAGTTGTGTTTTAACATAATTTCAGATGTTTCTAAAGTGAAGTGCCACCACTCAGAGGTAAAATATGCTTCTGTATTCCTATCATACTAGTATTATCGCTTGACACAAAGCAATGCATTTCCCAAGTTATGGCAACTATGTGCATCCACAACATATACAGATGTCCATTGCATGTACAGGTGCACGCATGACTAGGGATGGCAGTTTTACCCATGGGTTTGGATACCCGTGGGTACCCGACCCGATAAGAGTGGGTATAGGTAGCAATTTAGACCCATGGGTTTATGGGTTTGGATACCCGATAAGCCCATATGATAGGTGTGGGTATCAATTTGTACCCATGGATACCCAATGGGTATCCTATGACATGTGGGTCCACTTTTTTAGAGATATATTAGAAAAATAAACTCATGGACTACTTAGCTGAGTCGGCTCCTCCCTGATTCCCCTCGCCCCCATCACCTCTCCCTCCCCTTGTCCCATCGCCTGATTGCTTCGGCCTCCCTCCCCTCGTCTTTGCCTCCTCGGCATGCGACCTGCTGCCTCTCCTCTGCCATGGCTCCTCCCATCGACTCCTATGGTTGGTAGCGTATAGTGCAAAAAAAAGAGACAGAAAGGAGATGTGAAGAGATAGAAGGAGAGGGGAGGAGCATCTTGACTCAGAACGCCCCACCTCTCTCGCTTTCTCGCCGGTGCTCGCGCCTGAGATCTGTGTTCGTGGGTACCCATTGGTATTGGGTACCCATTGGGTTTGGGTATGGGTACAGATCTATACCCGCAAAGCTTAATGGGTTTGGGTAGACGGAACTTTGTTCGGGTTTGGATTTGGATTTAAGGCAGTGGTACCCGGAGGTACCCACCCGATTGCCATCCCTACGCATGACTCATGACTGCATATACGAGTACACTAGACTAGGTGAAGTCTTTAGGTAGCAAATTAATTAACCTCTGGTTAGTACACTAGCTGAGTCGAATCGGCGGCACTATTATATGCGACGTGTGGTGTGGATCTACCGGTTTCCCTTCGCCAACTCGATCCATCGCCGTGGACAGGAACATGGATGATGGGGCCCGGGTTGCACTGCTCCCTCCCTCCGTCTGATTTCGACTCGATCGCGGGGGTCAGATCACTGCTTGCCAGCGATCTCACGACATCTCCCTCGCTTTCAATTTTCCGTAACCTGATCACGCTGCTAGCTGCTCGCTGCGTCTCCGATATGACGCGTACAGTTCGATTCTTATCTATAGCCTGACGCTGCTCGCAACACATCTCTCGATGACGTTCGTGCCTTCACGAGCTGAACACTCGTTCACTGGTTCGACTGTTACATACGCATGCTTTTCTCGAAAATATTCGACGTCCGGGCATTGAAATTCGCCGTCGTTCACCGCAAACATTTCTTTGTAATTTTTTCGCTCCATCACTTGGCACGGCAGAGGGCCGGCCTGGCCGCCTGATCGTAGAGGCGAGTGCGTTGGCTGGTGCCCAGCCTTTTAATATTGCCCCCTCTCAACACCCACGCCACACATGCCCCTCCGATCCCCATCAGATACCCGATTTCACTCGCCACGCATGATACGTTCATGTGACAGCCACGAGCAGGCGGGCAGATGGATAGACTGATGAGCATAGTACTGGTTGGATCTCCAGTTCGTGCGTGACAACTAGCGCCCTCTGTGTAATATAGTAAGGGAGGTGGTGCTGACAAATAAAACAAGAGGAGTGGAGGCTCTCGAGAAAGCTGAGGCGGGGCGGCGCAACGGTGCAATTTTAGCCGTGCGAGCGAGCACACAGACAGGCAAACAGCCGAGCGTCCAGCCACACGCTCCCTCCTCGAAGCAACTTGTGTCTTACTTTAACACCGCGGTTTTATTATAACCAAAGCCGGCCGCCTCCCTATAATAATAACGAGCAGGCAAAGCTACCCTGCCCGGTGCTCTCTGCTGTGCCTTGCCTTGTGCGGTGCTTTGCCCCGGGCTGAAGCGAAGCACAAGCACACTCCATCCACTCCTCTGCCCTGCCACTGCCTCTGCCTCTGCCTGCAGCTTAATTTGCCGTTTCCACTTGACTCGGCGATAACGTCTTCCTCTCGGGGTCGTCTGCGATGGGGTCGCGGCGGCGTCCATGTACGATCGGTGCTCTCCTGGCGTGCGCCGCCGTTGCCGTTTCTTGCTTGGGGGAAGCTTACGCGGCGGCCTCGTCGTCGTTCGGCGACAGCTTCGAGATCAGCGGCGCCGAGGACCACGTCAAGACCTCCCCCGACGGCCAGACGTGGTACCTCTACCTCGACAAGAAGACGGGTAAGCGTATGCTGCGCTATAGCCAAGCGACCAGCTTACCCCGGTTGGTAGCATCGATCGTGGCAAATGTGGTGCCTAAATCGGTCTCTTCTTTCTTCCAGGCGTCGGGTTCCAGACGAAGCAGAAGTACCTGTTCGGGTGGTTCAGCATGAAGCTCAAGCTCGTCGGCAACGACTCCGCCGGCGTCGTCACCGCCTACTACGTACGCGCACCGGCCGTCTATTTCTCTCTAAAACGTAACCGAATAGCTAGTCAGTGAAGCTGACGCATTCGATCGACATCGCATTGCAGATGTGCTCGGACCTGGACGCGGCGCCGGAGCGCGACGAGCTGGACTTCGAGTTCCTGGGCAACCGGACGGGGCAGCCCTACATAATCCAGACCAACGTGTACCGCAGCGGCGTCGGCGGCCGGGAGATGCGCCACTCGCTCTGGTTCGACCCCACCGCCGACTTCCACACCTACTCCATCCTCTGGAACCCCAAGCAGATCGTGTAAGCGCATCCTCAATCCTACAGCTAATCAAGTACTACTACGTACTCAACCCATCGATCAACTTCCCTTTTCAATTAAGCTTCTGATTTAACAACTATTTAGTGCTGATTTGGGGTGGGCTTGCCGGATTGAATGATCCAGCCACCTACCCCTGAATTAGGTCAGTCCGATATAAGATATGCCAAGCCAAACTAGGCCGCCTGTGTTGGTACTTGGGTACGCACCCTGTTGGGACCAAACAATGCGTCCCACTGTGTACCGTCTTGCCCACCAATCCATGTTCGTCTCTTCTCCCGGCAATGAATAGCTCAGCTCGATCTGTACTCCAAACTGTACCACCGGTGGTGATCGCACATGGCATGATCCGCTGCAGTCGCCGATTACATTAGTACTGTACATTGGGATCGAGATCCGCCTGGCGCCATTGCTATTGCGCATGTTGCGACTTGCGAGAGAGTCATTCTCACTCATCGTCAAGAGCAATTCCAAGTTCCCTACTCTGTCAAGAGCGTCGATCCTTGATTATTCGTTGGACTGTCGCATCAAAAGATCAACGACTTCGTGGCAGCATGACACACCAAAATTATCATACATCACTCAGTTTTCTTTTCTTTCTTTTTTTTTCTTTTTGCAGGTTTTTCGTGGACAAGGTGCCGATCCGCGAGTACCGCAACTCTGACAAGCCCAACAACTTCTTCCCGATCATGAAGCCCATGTACGTCTTCTCCAGCATCTGGAACGCCGACGACTGGGCGACGCGCGGCGGGCTGGAGAAGACGGACTGGACCAAGGCGCCCTTCGTCTCCTCCTACCGCGACTTCACCGCCGACGCGTGCTCGTGGGGGGCGGGCGCGGCCCCGCCCAGCTGCGCGGCCGCCACCGGCGACAGCTGGTGGGACCAGCCGCCTGCGTGGGCGCTCGACGACGGCCAGCGCGAGGACTCCGGCTGGGTGGCGAGGAACCTCGTGATATACGACTACTGCGATGACCGCGAGAGGTACCCGGCCGCGCCGGAGGAGTGCGCGCTCCGGACGACCAGCTCGTGAGATCTCAGCCGTCGCCGCCGGACGGTGTGGCTGCTGAGGTGCGGCCAGGATCGTCGTCCGTTCATATGATTTTTGGTGTAACTATGTACGGGTTTTTGGTGAGACATGCGAGATAGGTGATGCGATATTGATTGGCTAGGATGTTTGTCAAGTTGGAATGATATTCTTTTGAGCTCTTTTTACACTATATTGGACTTTTTATAGTACACTAAATTCAGTACATTCATTTTTTAATTAAATAGATCAAATTAGTTAGAATTTATTTATACTTCATTTGATAAACACCTTTAACAAATCAACGGTTAGATCTGATTTCTACTATACACCTCATACTACTAGTATAATGCACCACAAAATTTAGTTATTAATATTTTCTATCAAGAGATCAGATTAACTACTAATATTTAGTTATATTTCCTCCGGCAATAGTGTAGTAGGAATACACTTAACATATCAATATCTAGATCTAATTTTTACTTACACACTATATACTATTGGTATAATACACAATAAAAACTTCTACGTTCTTTTTTTTTAAAGGAAATGGATAAACTTTTGTTGCTTTGTTACTCGTATAGTAGCCGTTTGCGCCACAATTCAGCAATGGTAGCGGAGTACGCATGGTCCAAATCAATGGTCTCTTGCTCTCTCGTGCATGACAAACGGTTTGAAACTTCGCAACGATAATTACCAGTAGACGACTCTAGTATGAGTTTGATTTTTTTCGATTGGACGGATTCTCTCGGCTGATGTATGTCTACTGTACCACGTTGCTTCACAAAGGTTTTTTTTTTTTTGAACGAAAGGCAGGAGCTCTGTCAAATGCATTAAGAGAGGAAAGAAACCCGATCAATTTTCGAGAAGGAGGAGAGGATCCAGATAAAGAAACAACAATGTACAAGGATGGAAAGGATCTCCCCGGTTGAAACCCGGAGAGCCGACCTAGAAAAAGCTAGAGACAACCGGTTATAAAACCCTACAACACCCCGAAAGCAACTTGGCGATTGCCGATGTCCTGAGAGATAGCGCCGACCACTTGTTGCACCGTGCGGTAGGAGTTACTGAAAATCCTGTTGTTTCTCTCTTTCCAAATGTTCCAGAGGCTATACGCGATCGCCCATCAAAATCCTTCCTTTTGCAAGGTGGAAGCCGCCGCGTGAGTCATACCACCGGGACACATTATCAAAATGCCCCGACGGTGGCCGACACCGAGACGATCTCAAGACGATTTAGCTCGCCGCGCCGGACACATGTTGCCAAGCGGGCAAAGCAAAGAACAAATGGTTGGGCGTTTGGGATCCGTGCGCAAAGAAGCGCACGTAGCGGCATCACGGCCACCTGGCGGCAAGCTGTCGGATGTCGGCGGCTTTGTCTGCACAAATAACCACGCAAAGAACTCGCACTTCCTTCCGCGTAGGGGCTGCCATATCATCTGTATGATGGATCGTTGTGGATCAATGAATTGTGCCTTATAAGCGAACCTGCGGAGTAAACTCTGTTGACGACCACTTCGGTGATGGTATCACGGATGTCGCGGTTGAAGTTGCACCTCTTTGCCGTAGCCAGCGAAAAGAATTCTGGAGGCGTGTCGCGGTAGTGATCCGACGGAAGGGCGAATCCAAGCAAACATGCAACAACAACTCCTTGACCTTCCCCGACACATTCTGATTAGTTTGTGTCGTATTCCGCCGACGGGCCGGGAGGATGAGCCGGGTTTTGTTGGAAGGAGGGCGTCTTGCGGTAGCTAATCCTAGCGAGAAACCCTAGAGACCCGCTGCAGCGAACCTTGGCGTCTACTGAACTATGGCGGCACATGGATTTTACCTGAGTTCAGCCCCCTTGCTCGGGTAATAGCCTTACTTCCTGCTAGATTGCTTTCAAAGAGTGTTTTTAACTGGTGCAGTACAAAGCTTGGGAATTACCCGTTCTCCCTTGGGCTCTACTGCTATATTCTTGCTGGTTGTCTTCGACCTCTAGCTCATCTCCCACTTTCCCCATGCACCCGAGGGCCCTTATATAGGCTAGGCTAACGGGAGTAGGTGAAAGAGGGGTCATCATCTTGATCCATACACATTTATCGTCTTCTGTCTTTGTCCCGTTCCTCGGCCTCATTAAATGCCACGGCGCTTCGCCTGATGCCTGCGCGATGTGACCCTTTCTGACGTGTTGGTGAGCGTCGGAGGAATGGGCTTATTGCGAAACCCTTGCGACTTATAAGCTCGCCATGGCGAACTTCTTGAATTCGACATAATGCGGTAGTGGAAGGAACCTTCGGGCGGCCACCGCGCTCCACCTCTTTGCCTGTGGCGGCAAGCGGCGTGTCCTCACTGCCGCCCGGGCGCCCGTGGCCGGCGCTGGCCGTGGCCGTGATCGCCGCCCGATTGCCGAGCCGCCACGTAGGTGGGCGCCGGGCGGCAGGCGTGCTTCGCCACTGCTTCGCCGGCGCCACGTGGCCGACGCGCTGGCAATGGCCGTGATCGCCGCCGAGGTGCGAGCCGCCACGCGGTGGCGCCAGGCGGCGGCGTGCTCGCCCTTTCGCTGGGCGCCGTGGTAAACGCTGGCCAACGGACGTGATCGCCGCCCGATTGCGAGCCGCCACGCCTTGGCGGCGGGCAGGCGGCGGCGTCTTCGCCCGCCACGGGCGCCCGTGGGCTGGCGGCTGGCGTGATCGCCCGCCATTGCCGCCGCCACGCTGGTGGCGGCAGCGGCGGCGTGCTTCGCCCCTGCTCGCCGGGCGCCCGTGGGCGCGCGGCGGCGGGCCGTGATCGCCGCCCGGTGCTGCCGCCACATATACCGGCCGGCGGCGGCGTGCTTCGCCCTTGCTCGCCGGGCGCCCGTGGTAAACGCTGGCCGTGGCGCCGTGATCGCCGCCCGATTGCGAGCCGCCACGTGGTTGGCGCCGGACGGCGTGCTTTCGCCCACCGCTGCCGGGCGCCACGTGGGCCGACGCTGACCGTGAGCGTGATCGCCGCCCGATTGCCGAGCCGCCACATGGATTGTGCCTTTATGCGGTGGAGAGGTACCCTAAGCGTGTATCTGACAAGCGATAGCCGGGCCCCCTAAGCGCGAGCCTAAGACTCCTTTTAGAACCTTCATTTAATGCACTTAATGCTTAAGCGTGCTCTTGGCGAGGCCACTACTCATGAGATCTGACCGCCGGTTCCGCGCATATCTGCCGTTTTCCCTTGGGGACCAAGCGCGCATAATTCGCGCCCTTCGTGAACCACCGTCGTGAGAACGCATATATAGATGCATCTGTGTCGGCGGTTCACATATACATTTTCTTCGACTTTGCTTTCTTGTTCTTTCGCCTCTTTTCCCAAAACTCTTTGTCTCCTTCGATCCACCATGGTGAACCCCATCCGGCCTCCTTTGTTGATGCCATCAGCAGTGAGGCGATGATGGGGATAATTCTTGGCCAGGAAGGCACCTTCCAAATCGGCCAAGGGACCGCCACGCCGTGTGTCTCTCCAAGCGAGATCGTCTTGCACACATGGGCCATGATGGCGGGCCTTCTTCCTCCCTTTTTAGAAGTTTTTTCTCACCGTCCTCCACTTCTCTGAAATCCATCATCTTCATCTCACCCCAACTCTATCATCTTCCTCGCCATCTTCGCACACCTCGTGAAATGTTCATGGGGGTGATGCTTGAACCTTCCTCTCTTCGCCATTTCTTCATTCTGCGCCACCAATAGCAATGAAGTAGTGGGGAGTTGCTATTTCGCCGCCGGGGCGGGATGGCCTCCGCTACATTCCCTTCAACCTGAGTCCAGCGGAGGTATGGCGCTTGCGGCGATCGGCAGTACATCGAGGATATGGCGGAATCGGCGCCTGAAGGTGCCGCCGGACCGCGCGACGCCTTCGAGAATCGGAGCTCGCCGGTCGAAGAGGCAGCGAGCTCAGCGCAATGGCGGCCCGCATCAGCGGATGCGGACGCCGGGTGAAGCGGAGGGTGGTAGCCGGAGACTACGGCGGAGGATCAGCCCTCTTCGCCGTAGCGTCCGCTTCATGGCGATACAGGCGACAATGACTTGACGCGCCGCGTGGCGGGCGTAAGTCCTTGTCTTCTTCTAGTTTCCTTACGCGCATGTTTTTCTGCGGCTTCCTACCAACCGACCGCCATCTTTTTCCCTTTCTTGCGACGGTGAGGGCAACCGAGCCAAACTTGGGCGGTGGCTTGGCCCGATCTCTGCCGGTCCCAATCGACCACGCCCTTCCGTGGAGGCCGCTTCGCCGCCGACCGAGCACGCGGGCGCTGGTCGTCGAGCTACTCCGCCGATGGACTCCACGGGCGGCCGTGATCCGCCTCATGATCCGCTGGTGATCGAGGGGCGTGCTGCATGGCGATCGGGCGCGAACAGCGGCCATTCTTGTCGACATCATGAACTCGGACCCTAAAGGGCAGACCACGGACAAACACCGCCACCCGGCTCGGTCGTGGCGGTACCCCTTCAAGGGCAGGGAGCCTGGCGCCCGCGCGACTTCACCTCCGCCGCCGCTGCCAGAAGACCGGCTCCGGAGCCTTCCATGTTACACCTTCTCCGGCGTGCCAAGCAGCTGGCGACAACAACCTAGTTGCAGGAGCCGGCCCTTTGCTCGCGAGGTGGCCTCACGCTCGCCAGCGGCTTGAGCTTGAGGGCGCCACCAAGGGCGGCCTCGGCGCCATGAGGGTGCCAACACCCGGCATCCAGCGAGACAATGAGGCCTCGCATGGCGCCTCCGCCGCCACCGCCGCCAGGTCGGAACACTCCGGCACCAGCGCCGCCGGAGGTCTCGCCCTCGCGCCGCCACCGCCCCGGCAGCAGGCCGTCGAACTCTTCACGCGAGTAAGCGACATGCGTGCGGCACTAAACACCGTTCTTGCCGCCGCCTCGAGCATGGTGCCCAGACGGCCCATGACTTGCCTCGGTGGCTGGAAGCGAAGCGAGGCGGAGAGGGCGGCGAATGAATGGCGCAGAGAGGGCCAACACGACCGCAATCAAAGAATGGCGAGCGGGCCGAGACAGGTTCTGGCGGAGAGGCCGCGGCGGCGAAGACCTCGGAACTTGAATCCTTCGGTGTGGTGCAACCTCGCGGTCATCTTGAAAGAAAGCGTTCAGCGCACTAAGAGGTGCTGGAACCCTTGGGCGTGATCTTGACAGCGCCCTGGAGGACTCGGCGCTTCAATTTGCTCCGCGACCAACCGGCTGCGGGGCGCTACGAGGACTCCTACGCCCTAGCCGCTCGCTCGCCACGGAAGGGCGTCGGTCGCGATCATGGCGCAACCTACGGCGCTGGTTTGCTGCGCCCGACCGCAGCGCCACCTTGACCCCATGGCGGTGGTGACGGCCGGTGTCGGGGAGACGCGAGTAGGCGGCTTTCAGCGAGGCCTTGGTCTTGTGCAGCTGCCGAACACGTGTCATGAGAGCCAGCTGCGGTGGAAGCAATAGGTCATGGACGTCTCCACCCCTCTGGTCGTCGAAGGTGGCGCCAAGCGATGAACTTGACTTCGGCGAGGGCGAGGAGTGAAAGGCGCGGCTTTTTTCTCGTTTCTCCTCTTTCTTTCTTTTTGTTGCTTGCCGATGAACTGCGCCTAGAAAAAACTTTGGACAGCTTTTGGATGAATGTTAGATGTTTAATCGTTATTTATGTATGCCTTATTTTCGTATGATTGAATCGTTACATTAACTTGTTAGATGGCCGCCATTCGACTTAGGCAAAACATTTTTTAAAAGCGCTTAAATTAGGGCGGCGTTTACGAGTCCCGCCAAATGATTTTATGTACTGTTGTGATCGCAATCCTAGATTACGGACCACATAAAGCAGCGAAAAAAATGGCCTTAAGCCGAACAAGGAGCGAAGGATCTGATAAGCCCTAAGCGTCGATGTTTCACTGGCGAGATTATCGCAAGTTTGACCTTCGAACTTAGGCCCGATGATTGCACGAGAATGCACCACGGCAGTAGCGTGGCGAGGCAACAAGTTTTGGAAGTGCCCTTAGGCAATAACACTCGGAGGCGACCGGTGCTGCCGCGAAACCAACCCGAGGCGTCTGAGCCGTGCGAGGCGTGGTGCCAACGACACTCCGATAACTCGGCCTCGCCAGAGCGTTAACACTTTAGCACATCTTCTTCTTTTATCATAGGGGCAGCTGGTTTCTAACACTTGCGACAATCAGCGTGGGTTGACCCATCTTAGGATCGATCGTGAAATGGCCAAAAATGCGGTATAGAGCACTTATCTTGTTTTATATGCCGCGGGATAAGGAACTGGGGCTTGGCGGCGGCTTGGGGCATTGGGCGGCAACCCCCAAGCCAGGCGACCGACCTTCGGCCAGCCGGCGGCCGGCCAGTGGCGCCAGGCGAACACTTGAATGCGGCGGCGGCTGAGACAGCAGGCGGCAGCCCCAAGCGCCGGGCGACCGAGCCTTCGGCGGCGGCGATCGCCCCTGGCGCCAGGCGAACGCCGGGCGGGCGGCGGCTTGGGGCATCTGGCAGGCCCCAAGCTGGCATTGAGCGACCAGCCTAGACGCATGGGCTTTTCATGAAAGTAAGCCAACACTTTTATGCTTACCTGCTGGCGCCTGCAGGCGACTCTGGGAAAGGTGAGTAAACATCTGGAAGGGCATACGCAAAGGTAGGCCAGAACATTCTAAGTCGACGCATGAAGTGTCTGGCTCGCTGGTTTGGATTCTAAGTCCTTGTGAGCGCCGAGAAACAGAACAGCGGTGCTATGTACCAGCGAGTTTTAAGGGGGTGGCATCGGTAGATGGTGCTTTCGCGGTGGCGACCGTGATTGCTTGGAGAGCCAACCGAGGTGACGCGAGCAGCGTCGAGCACCGTTCCCAACTCGCCCCGATCGCCGGGCTAAGTGTACATAGGCGCGAAGATCGCCATGGATTTCACGAAGGAATTGCAAGCGCCAGAACCGACCAACATACATCGCATAATTGCCACTCGAAGCACAACTAAGAGGAATAATAATGGAGAAGCAAAAAGCTTTAAGGCAGCAGAGCCTTCTTGATCGACCCGTGAGCCAGGCCCGGTAGGAAGAGGGGCGTACCTCGAGGTGATTGGAGCAAATTCTTTGGTACCATAATTCCTTCAGGATAGAACTTCGCAACAAGTCTATGTTGTAGGAGTTAAATCGACTCTTCATCGTCCTCGATGTTAACCGGACCGCCCGGTCGAGATCTTGAGATCACCTTGAAGAGCCCTCCCATCGAGAGCGGTTTATACAACCGGCATGCGTCTGAATCTGCGCAAGACCAAGTCGCCTTGCGATGTTCTCTCGGAGACCCGGGTGGCGTGGTACCGCCGAGGCTCTGCGGTAGCGGGCGGTGCGGAGCAAAGACGATCTCGCACCTCCTCCGGAAGGTTGACATCTTCGTTGGAGATCCTCTTGGTCTTCTTCGTTGAACACCGAGGCCTTGGGAGCCGGCGGCGGCTTCGGAGGGAGAGCGACCTCCTGCCCGTATACCGGGAAGAAAAGCGTCTACGCCCGTTGCGGCTTAGTGCGGTGCGGAGCGACCCGCAGACCGGCGGGGAGCTCTCCGTCCACGCGCGCCCCTCTTGTGAAGCCGATCAAAGCGCTCTTGTCTTGAGGCCCTTGATGATCGGCGCATTGGCGCTCCGCTGACCATTGCTCATGGGATGGGCCCGGCTTAAACATACCTTGGTGCCCATTTCCTCCGAAATTCGAAAAGCGTAAAAGTAAAGCGGTAAACCGTTGTGGTGATGATGCGATTAAGCGACTCCAAAGGTGAAGATCCGCGCGCAGATGATTAATGTGGCGGTGCCGTGATGGCTCATGCTTTGCCTCGGCCCGACCCACTTGGTGAACTTATCGATGGCGACAAAGAGGTGGGTGAAGCCCACTGTGGCCCGAGAAACGGACCGGGATGTCGGCCCGGACGCATGACGGCGGAGAGTGGGATGGTTTGCGAGCTTAATTTGGTCGGTGGGTTTACTGGCGAAGAACCGACAAACCGCATGTCCTCGCGGCTTCGCAAGCATCACGGAGGCGGTAGGCCAATAAAATCCTTGGCGAAACGCCTTGCCGACTAAGTGCGGCGGACATATGGCTCC
Organism: Guadua angustifolia; assembly: GCA_036346375.1. NCBI lineage: Eukaryota > Viridiplantae > Streptophyta > Magnoliopsida > Poales > Poaceae > Guadua > Guadua angustifolia. The sequence continues at coordinate 11,133,923 of CM070513.1, read as the reverse complement.
CTTTGCGCCTCCATGGATATCGAGAGCGAGCGCTCCCTCTTCAAGTGATGCGCCGGTAGAACTCCGTTTACGCTCTGGCGATATAGGTCCCCACCTACGAGTATAGCACGCAGCCTTCGCGCAATCTTCTCGGTGAGGCATCATCGTCGGGGATCGCTTGGTCAGCGGGAAGGTCGGGATAGGGTCCATCCATCGATCCTCTGCCCAAGGGTGGCGACCACTCGGTGCTCGCTTGAGTACTCGGTGCCGAGCTTTTCTGGTGTCGCCTGCCTCGGCTGCCGCCTTCTTCCTCCGGACACAGAAATTTGGCGAACGCTTGCCTCCCTCACGAATTGGAGGTCGTGGCATGTGCCGCCCCCACCGAGCGAGCGCGGCGGCCTTGTCGTCGCCCCCACTGACCGGGCTGCGGCAGCGGCACCATCATCCCCACCGTGATGGGCTGCGATGGGCGGATCGCGGTAGTCTTTCTTGAGACCCCGAGGAGCAGGAGAGCCCTTGAGGATCTGCGGTGGGGCGGCCGTCCGCAAGGTGATTATCACGCCGAGGGATATGAATATACCCAGACCTTTAAAATGGCGCTCCATTCTTCGGACCTCTGCGAGCACGCCGCCATGGTGGGGTTCGAACATTGGAACTCCTTTCGTGCTTGATTAATGACCGGCAGGAGTCTCCCTTGACTTGAGCGCTGATGCCCAACGCCGGGCGGCATGACCCATGACAGACCTTCATACTCAAAGAATGTTGTTGGTGGCCTTGAATTCGAGGCGACCACGCATCTTTGGAGGATGTCGCGGTCGGGAGACCAGACAACTTGACCCGCGCCTTCGACTGAAAGATCCATCAAAGAATAACGTCCGGGGAGACCACGGGTGCTTCTTCGACCTCGAGGTGGTGGAGTCCACTCGGCGACGAACTCCGCCAACTTTTGGCTCTTGATAGCGGTCACGAGGCACGAATCGATGTTGAATTCCCCAGCTCCACAGACCATTTAGCAATGCGGACCTTGGCTTCACGATTGTGGAGGATTTCCCGCAAGGGGTAGGCCGTGTGACGACGGTGATTTCGCCTGAAAATAGTGCGCGACTTTACGGATGCAACGGACCGCATCTGACATCTTCGAGCTTGAGGATCTGAAGTTTACGCTTCATGCAATACCTTCTTGATGTAGTAAACCGGCCACGGGCGCGCTTCCCTCTCCGCAACCAACCTTTGCACTTACCACCTCGGTGGCGGCGATATCTGAAGCAGGACTCACCGTGGGAGAAACCAAAGGCCGGGGAGAGGAGAAATCTTGCCAGTCTTCAAGCGCCTACGAGCTTCCTCCGTCCATTCAAAATGGTTAGCCTTCTTTAACAACTTGAACAAAGGCAAGCTTCGCTCTCCCAAGCGAGCAATGAATCGCCTTGTGGAGGCCAGGCGACATCACCCGAATCAACTTGTTTGAGTCGCCTTTGGCGGCTTCATGTGCTCGATGGCCGCTATCTTGTCGAGGATTGGCCTCGATGCCCCTACCGACACCGAAACCCAAAGAACTTGCCGGAGGGCACACCGAACACGCATTTCTCCTGGATTGAGCTTGAGCAATTCTTAGGAGGTTAGCAAAGGTCTCCTCCGTGTCTTGGATCATTTCTTCACTCTTTTAATCTTCACTACCAAGTCATCAACGTATACCTCAAGATTGGCGCCCTATCCGAGGCGTAATATGTAATATGCATGCACCGATAAGTAGAACGGCATTCTTTAAACCAAAAGCCATCCTTACATAACAATATCGCCGTTGGGGTTACAAAAGATCTTTTCTTCATCTTCAGCGCCATGCTAATCTGGTGGTACCCAGAGTACGCGCCCGAAACCTAGCCGACCCGCACCGTGGAGTCAACAATGAGATCGACATGGCCGAGGATATGGATCGCTTCAGGCGAGCCTTGTTGAGGTCGGTGAAGTCGACACACATGCGCCACCTCCGTTGGACTTCTTGACGAAAGCACGGGTTGGCAAGCCATTCAGATGATGAGACTTCCGACTATTCCGCCGCCAAGAGCTTCTCTACCTCCTCCCGAATGGCGTCCTGCCGCTCGGCGCGCCTCCGGACCTTCACGGATCAGCGTGCGTCGAGGCGTTACCGATCGGTGCTCGATCACCTTGGGGACCCGATCATGTCGGACGGTTGCGGCGAACACGTCTGCGTTTGATCGAGGAAGGTGACGAGCGCTGTTTTCCTATTGGCGCCGAGGTTGGCGCCAATGTTGGCGGATCTTTCGGGGTTCGCCCTCACTCAGGCGCACCACCTTACCTCACCGGCGAGCTGTGAAGCACGGTCCGGGCCGAGGGCTCCTCGAGGACGTGGCGTCTGGTGCCGCTTGCAGTGGCTCCGGCAGATCCTCAGGCGCCCTTGAAACAAACAAGAAAGCCTCGGCCTTGTCCACCTCCGATCGTAATGGGGCTGGGGGCCGACATCTTCACCACCATGTACAGCAGAGAGTGGGTGGCCGCCATGGCTGGGCCACGGCCGCGGCGAGCATTGTAGGGAGGTCGAAGTCGGCGACCTCAAAATCCACCAGCTCGGTGCGGTAGTTGTCCCTCCCCCCAAAGGTGACGGGGAGGCGCACCTGGCCAAGGGGAAACATACCAGCTTCTGGAGCTACCCCGAAGAAGGGCAGAGCTGGACGCAGATCCGATCGCGGGATCTGGAGTGCCAAGAATGCTGAGGAGGACAGGAGGTTGATAGAACTTCCTCCGTCCACCAGCACGCGGCTTAGCCGCACATTCCGAACAGTGGGCGACACCACGACTGGGAGGTATCCCAGGCCGCTAGCGCCCTCGGGATGGTCAGCCTGACTGAAGGTGAGCGCTTGCTCAGACCACTTCAGCATCCGACCCGACCCCGAGCTCGATCGTGGCATGCAGATTTCTTCTCCGCCGCTTGTAAGCGGCGTTGGAGGGGAAGGTGGAGGATCCACCATGGATGTAGGCCACCGCGTGATCGGCTTCTTTGGAAGGCTCCGGCCAAGACACTGCTGGTCTCGCCGCCTCGCGCTTCGCTTTCTTCTTGAATGGCGGGGAACCCTTCGAGGTCCCGGCCTCATCCTTGCCATAGCCACCCTTGGGGCGGCGCCGCCCCTTAGCTCATGTCTGGCCGCAAGACACTTATGTCGCGAGGAGAAAAGCTCCTGAGGTGGAGCTGATGGTACGGGTGGCCATCTTCTCCTTCATTTTACGGTCGCGCACGCCCCTCCTGACGGCGATGACGACCGATTGTTCGGAAATGTGGGGGATTGTGTTGCGGCAGTGGCAGAACCGCCGAATGAAGTCGCGAAGCGACTCCCCCTTCTCTTGCTCCAGAGCGTGAAGGTCGTCCTCCACGCCGTTGCGAAGGAGCCCTCGAAGTTGGCGGCGAAGAGGTCGACAACTTTCCCCACGAGTGTCGACCCTCGGGAGATTCGGCCGACGAGAAGGCAGTAGCCCGCCAAAAGTATTGGGAGGTAGTTGGCCATGACCTTTCAGATCCGCCCACCACCCGCACCATCGTCGTGTAGATCTGGAGAACTCCTCCGGGTTAGTGGTGCCATCATATTTTTCTCTGGCGGGCGGCGAACTTTGTCCGACCATGTCTGCGGCGCTGGCTGGCCGAGAAGGCCTGCACCCGACGCCAGAGGGAGCCGAGCTTGGCCGAGGTCTGTCCGGAGATCCGGCGCATGGGAGCGCGAGGGCGGCTCTTTAAAGTCGAGGAGTTAACCTCCTCCTTATCCGAGAATGAGAGCCCCACGGGGCTCTCATTGTCGAGCCACCTTATCGTGGCGGCGCTCTTGGTTCGGACGCGCGGGCAGCGGCGAAAGATCATCACCAGCGCGCCGCTGGCTCTCGTCAGATGAGAGCGAAGGTCCACACGGTTCGCGAGAAGGGGCCCGGATATATGCGCGCCGTTCTCCTTTGTCTCGACCTTAGCCGTGGCGAGAATTGTTGTTGTTAGGCGGCTCGAGGCACGAGCGCGCTGCATCTTATAGGCGCCGAGGTACTGTTGCCCGACTGGTGGGGAGCCCTACGGAGTTGGGCGCATCCACGAGGCCAGCAATGCTTTGCGACCACGGAGTGGCCGGAGAATCCCCGCGAACTCCACCGGCGGATGGTCGAGAAGAACACGCGGCGTGCAAGTTCTGGCGAGGGTGGCCTCCGCCCATGGCTGACCTGCGACGCGACGGTGCTCCACCGCCTCGGAGAGCAGCGGCGCCGCCGCAGAGGCGAGAACGGCGTTCTCGACCGCGCCAGCGGCGGGGGCGCGTTGTCGTCACATCGCCTCGAACAGCGTTACGTGCGCAGAACCCGCCATTTTTCGATGTCGCGGCTTGCTTCCAAATCGCGAAATCAAGTCATGGGGCCGGAGTTAGCCGAAACACCAACTACTAGCCCCCACTGGCGCGCCCTGTCGGGCGATATTCGCTGACAGCCCGGAGGATGCTGACCGGGTTTTGTTGGAAGGAGGCGTCAGAATGGGTTAATCCTAGCGAGGGAAACCCTAGAGACCCAGACGGGCGTAACCTTGCGCGTACTTAACTATGGCATAGACACGGAGTTTTACCTGTGTTCGTGCCCCTTTGCTCGGGTAATAGCCTTACTTCCGTTGGATTGCTTTCAAAGAGTGTTTTAATCTGTGCAAGACAAAGCTTGGGAATTACCCGCTCTCCTTGGGCTCTCATTGCTATATTCTTTTGGTTGTCTTGACCTCTAGCTCATCTCCCCTTTCCCCATGCACCCGAGGGCCCTTATATAGGCTAGGCTAGCGGGGAGTAGGTGAAAGAGGGTCATCATCTTGATCCATACACATTTAATCGCCTTCTGTCTTTGTCCGTTCCTCGGCCTCATTAAATGCCGACGCGATGGTAACCGCCCGATCCGCCGATGTGACCCTTTCTGACGAGTTGGTGAGGCGCCGAGGAATGGGCTTGTTGCGAAAACCCTTGTACGGTGATAAGCTGCCATGGCGAGCTGCCTGCTCGACATGGTGCGGTAGTGGAAGGAACCTTCGAGGCGGCCACCGCGCTCCACCTCTTTGCCTGCGGCGCGGCGAAGCGTGGCGGTCCGCCACTGCCGCCGGGCGCCCGTGGTACGACGCCGACCGGCGCCGTGATCGCCGCCGATTGCCGAAGCCGCCACGAAGCTGGCGCCGGCGAAGCAGGCGTTTCGCCGCTTTACTCGCCGGCGCGCCCACGCCGACGCTGGCCGTGAACGTGATCGCCGCCGATTGCGTGCCGCCACGCAGCTTGGGCGCCGGGCGGCGAGGTGGCGTGCCCGCCACTTCGCCGGCGCCACGTGGCGACGCCGTTGGCAGCGGCCGTGATCGCCGCCGATTGCGCTGCCGCCACGTGGTGGCCGGGTGAGCGGCGTGCTCGCCCACTGCCGCGGGCGCCACGTGGGAGCGCTGGCCGTGAGCGTGATCGCCGCCGTTGCGAGCCGCCACGCACTGGCGCCGGCGGCGGCGCGTTTCGCCCCACTGCTGCCGGCGCCACGTGAAACTGGCCGGCGCCGTGATCGCCGCCCGATTGCAAAGCCGCCACGCACTGGCGCCGGCGAAAGCGGTGGCGTCTTCGCCACTGCTTTCGCCGGGCGCCACGTGGGCGACGCTGGCCGGGCCGTGATCGCCGCCCGATTGCCGAGCCGCCGCGTTAGGCGCCGGCGGCGAGCGTCTTCGCCCACTCGCCCGGGCGCCACGTGGTAAACGCCGGCCGTGACGTGATCGCCGCCGATTGCGGTGCCGCCACATGGATTGTGCCTTTATGCGGTGGAGAGGGTACCCTAGCGTGTAATCTGCCGACAGATTTATAACATGATGGAGCGATGTCCGCAGGAGATCGCCATGGAGCCACTTAGATTTCGTGGTTAGCGGACTCGCCATCCCCTATGGAAAGGGTGGTACCGCATAAAAGAAAGCGATCGACGGCAAGGTCACAAGGAAGAGAGGAGCCCCAAGGTTTTGGATGGCCATTCGAGTCAAACCACGACCACCAGAACTTAGGAGTGCCGCCCAAATCATCAATATCTTTTATGCCCAAACCACCTAAATGTTTCGGGCGACAAATCTTTTTCCAATTAACCAAACAGTGTCCCCCGTTGCAATCGTGGTCACCTTTCCACAGAAAACTACGGTGAATCTTGTCGAAACACTTAGCGACCCAAGTGCCAAATGGGAAGATAGTCGTGGTAGACCGCATGGCGAAGTGAGCACCTTGTTTATAAGAATCAAACGCCCGCCTCGACAATGACCTCCCTTTCCAACCGCAAAGCGACTCGCGCCTTTGTCGACAAGAGGCTGCAGTCGGATCTTTTAAGCTTAAATCGGACGGAGGGAAGCCCAAGATACTTGCACGGAAAGAGCCCAACGTGGCGGAAGTCTGCAAAATTGATGTCAAGTCGATTAAATGCGCACCGATTGGGTAGACCTCACTTTTTGGATGTTTGTATGAAGGCCGTGGCACCTCCAAAGAAGATCGAATCTCGTGGATTGCTTTCGTTCCTCACCGATTGGTCTCATAAATATAGCGACGTCGTCGCGATAAAGGAGACCCTTGATGAGGCCCATCTTACCGGGATGGAAGAAATGATAGAAGCGTCCGCCGCCTTAGCAATTAATCGCTGGAGAGGATCCATTACTAAGATGAAGAGCATAGGGGACAAGGGGTCACCCTGTCTTAATCCCCTCCTGTGCCGAATCGAGGTACTTGGGATGCCGTTGAGAAGGATTCTTGAGGAGGAAGAAGCCAGAATCATAGAAATCCACTCCCTCCAACACGTAAGCCGAGGTGCTCAAGCAGTCGAGAAGGAACTCCCAATGGCCACCGAGTCAAAAGCTTTGGCAATATCCAACTTGAGGAACAGAGAGGCGATTTTTTCCTATGAAGCTCGGAGGCTAAATTTTCGTGAACAGAAAGTTGTCCTGAATGGATCTTTTCTTGACGAAAAGCGCTTTGGCGGTCGGAACCAAACTCGAAGAAAAGGCGTCAACCTGGCGGCAAGCACCTTAGAGAAGATCTTTCGTGCTATGGATGAGACTGATCGGTCGAAGTGCGCTATCGCGATTGCATCTGTCTCTTGCAACAAAGCACTATGTCCGCCGAGTTGAGAAGAGGCGAGAAGCGACCATTCAAACCATGTAGTCTGGCGGAAGACTCGCACAAGATCCTCTTTGATGATGTCCCAACACTTTACAGAAAAGATACCGTGAAGCTATCGGGTCCAGTGCCTTTTCGGTTGGCATAGAAAAAGATCACCTCCTCCACCTCATCCAGGTGAAAAGGATCTTCAAGGGCGTGCAAATCGTGCCTGGTCACACCTAGAGACGCCCAATTGAAGCGATGCATGCGAAATTCTTTTTTACCTAATTGCCGAAAGAAGTGCGAGTTGAGCTCTTCTTGTTTGTCAGAAAAAACTGTGCAGAAGACCCGTGTCAGTGACAATCGCCTGTATGTGATTCTTCCTCTTTCGGGCATTCGCCTTGATGTGGAAAAACTTCGTGTTAGCGTCCCCCTCCTTAATATACATCATCCTGGAGCGCTGTCTAAGGCGATTCCGCTTGATGGCCGCAAGGCCCAATAACCTGTATCGAAGCTTGGCCCGGAACTCTCGTTCAGGCCCAGAAAGAAGACGAGTTTCCTCAGCCCTATCGAGCTGAAAAATGACCTCCGCGGCCATATGGAACTGTCTGGTTATATCACCCAACAACTGGCGACTCCATGACCTGAGGGCCTTTGCCGTTCTCGATAACTTCGTGTGCCACCTACGCAAGGCATCCTGTGCATGGACAGGGGCGTCCCACGCTTGCTGAACCACCTGCTGAAAATCTGGCATTTTGGTCCAGAAATTCTCAAACCTAAAACCGCGAAACCTCAAAGGGTTGCACTGACCGGAAAGAAAGAGAGGACAGTGATCCAAGGCGAGACTAGAACAGGATCCTAGTTATTAAAAACACGGAAGCATTTCAGCCAGGATGGGGCAAAAACATGCGTCCAGATCTCATCTCGTTAGGCATGCCTGTCAGAGAAAGCCAATGTTTCCTGCCACAGATCTGGCTGGCCGGCCGGCCCTGCTGGAAACGATGGCGTGACGAGACGTTCCTTTCGTCTGCGTGGTGCAGGCGTGCAGCTGCTGGGGAAATCTGGCGAAACACGAATCACAACAAAAGAAAAGAAAAAGGTTACTGAGCGATCGAACATATGCATGTGACACCGTGGGATTGACGAGAAAAGGAAAGGGAGAAAGGAAGAAGCATCCAAAGAGATGCCGCGAGCCCGCTACATCGCAACGGCAGAAGTGACAAGAGGAGGGCCACGAACTCCAGCGATCTCAGTCTCACGTTAAATCGTTAGCCCTCTACACCAGATCGCGAATCGGATGGTCCAGATTGAATACGGCGGGTAAGTAGAGGGATGCTTTTATTAAGCAACAAGATTGCAAATCAAAAAGCTGAGTCAGATGGTTGGCTGCGGGATTGGACGGCAGAGATGACATTTGTAGTCTACTGGAAAATGAGATGAGCAGGGGTTTTTTTTTTTTCAATTCGTGCCCTGTTGAGAAATATTTATTATGAGTCCACTGACAACTCTGGCAGTCACCAGGTCATGCAGAGAGATGTTCCATTCAGTAGGTTAATTTGCTGATAACGTTAACGGCTAAGGGGCTGTATCTTAACCAAATCGATCTCACCGTATTCCGGGGGCAGAGACACATGGGGCCATGTTCAATGGACGGCAGCATCTTTGCATCTGACAGCAGAACGATAAGCTCTACTGTTGACCCCTTGCGGCAGTATCGGCGAATTCAGATCTGGAAATGTTAGGCACAAGGCCTGAACAGGAAACGAGATTACTTCTGATCCTCAAGCAAAACGTTCTGGTTGTAACATCATTTGTAAGCAGAAACTTGGAAAGCAATCCCGCAAAAGTTCCAGACGCTGACGAGCCGACGACGTTCAAAATATCATTTGCCGAGAAGGATTCAACATTCAGTTAACTTTCTGAACAAATGACCTACTAATACTAAGAAAGAGGGTGACAGGCTTACGACTTGTTTCTTTCTCCCTCACCTTTGTGATCTACCCGATGTTCACTTCGCTACAGTGGCGTATCCAGAAACTAACTTAGAAAGAAGGGGGCTAAAATTGAGACATCCAAACTAATATATATATAGTATTTTTTTCAGAACATAGAACATGACAAAATGATATATATAATATAAAAATACCAACATTTATCTAACAGTCGTATATAATATAAATACGTAACATTACAAAGAAAAAAACGTACCGATCATTACTTCTTAAGGGTTGATAGTTGATATTTACGGGTTTTTATATTTTAAAAACGTTGTAAAATATCTTCCATGTCTATCTTGAAAAATATATCTTGCTCGATGTAGCATACCATGTGATCATTTAATCAGTCATCATTTATCTTATTACGCAAATCTGTCTGGATAATTTTCATTGCCGAGAAAGCACTTCCAACTGTAACTATGCCCACATATAAAACTAATGCTAATTCAGTAAGTCTATAGACTAATGGATAAACAATATGCTTTTTTTACTTCAGCCATCATCACCGCGAGACTAGCAAGATCATTACAACTTGAAAATTCTTCTCTTCTCAAGTCATCAATGAATAAGTCAAGTTGTGCTTTCAAAACTACACGATCATATGATGAGAAATCATCTGAATAAATCTCTGAAAACCGAATAAACCTACCATGTTCAAAATTTGCAAATGAATCTCTTGGGTTTAGACAAGCAATGCATCTTAAAAGCTCTATCGAAGATTCACTGAACCGATTGTTTAATCTGGTAACTTCTCTAAATTTGTAGATGAGTTTTTTCTAAATTTATCTAACTTGAGACAGGGGGCATGAGTGGGGCTCCAGCCCACCCAAGCCCCCCTTGTAAATACACCACTGCTTCGCTACGTAGACTGTAGCATACTGTAAACCATAAAAATATTAGGGCGATCTGGAACTTGATTGAAATTAACGAATAGGTATCACTTTACTAATGTCCTGAGCCGTCCTGCCGACATGGTAAGAGATGTCGGAGAATCATTTCGAGAATCACACAGTGCAAAAGGTCAGGGCCTCAGGGGACATGCACAGAATAAAGCTAAACCGTACCCAGCAGTAACCCCATACCATTCATTCACAGTTTGGCAGTAGCTTCATGTGCAGACATAAATTGACATGAATACGAGCGTGCATAATTCAAGTTTGTAGGGTGTATTATTTAATGTTCTTATCTATATTTTATATGGTATATTTCATGTTTCAATGCAAATTAGTATGATGTTTTCTTTACATCCCTCATAAATATTCAGATTTACTTGATATCCTCTATATATATGCATTGATATAGTGCTTAAAGATAATAACCATTTTCGGTATCTCGTTAGTAAACAGATCAAAGGGATATCCTCTGGCATTAGAGAATATTTATCTTGACAAGAAATTATCTATATGTTAAGATATCTCTGACAAGGGCTATAGCTCAGTTCGGTAGAGCAACTCGCTTACACGTGCGCCAATGCTTTTCAAGGGAGCTTATTATGCAATGAACATAATTGATCTTATTGCAAAATCAATGTCTTACTTCATGGATTCGAGAGGTCTATGCGTCAAGAGCTATGAACTTAAGAAGAAAGTATTCGTTTGACCCCATGACGACTATCTCGTTGGTCTATGCGTCAAGAGCTATGAACTTAAGAAGAAAGTGTTCATTAGACCCCATGACAAATACCTGAAGTACCAAAGTGCAGCTGGGCTCGTACGCTGCAGAACATGTCTAGCAGATGCAGGCAGATGAAGCGAATCACCCTTTCAGTCAGTCCAATTGTCATAGGACTACGATTACCGCACCCACGCACCATACAGCTTGCCTTGTCAAGTGAAATGTCGAACGAGGTATTTGATCGTAAGACATCACGCAGCGACGCATACCATAATAATCGTCACTCTGAAGACATCATTTAGAACCCTGGCAGAAGAACTGCACTTCAGCCCTCCCCCCCTGTGGACCCATGGAACTCTTCAAGAAAGACGACTAATGAGCAACTGCACACCACAACAGCACGGGCATCAAACCACCGGTCAAGAATCACAGCGCTGTATACAGGAACATCAATCAAAGGCCCTGCATAACCATTGAAGGTCAGAGCACTGAATGTTCAGAGAACCATATCAACAGATTAGGCCCAAAAAAAAAAGACTTAACACCCCAGACTAAATGATACGAACAAAAAAAGGGGGCGCACGCAGCACAGCACAACGGCACCAGAACATTTCACTGAAAAACAACTGAGCCTACAAGTAGATCAACCTTGACATGAAGCATTGCAAGAACGATTGTAAGAGCGCAAAGCCATACCATGGCATCCGGAATTGCCAACAGCAGTGCAATATACGTATCAGTGGCGCAAAAATGAATGAAACACGGGATAGCACATTTAAATAGCATCTTGTATTCAGGCTTGATGAAAGGGGGGAATAAGCCATCTAATGATGGTGCCTCTTACAAACTTCGACACAATAACGGTAACAAGCATACAAGCAGAGAGGTGGCTAGGTTTTGTGTGTATACTGGAACGTGCAAGCGTATGCTTGCTAGTACACAACCAAATATACTCCACCCCAGATCTATAGCTGCTTTGCATGCAGGCTTTGCTATGGAGCTGGCAGTTGCTCAGAAACCATGAATCTTGATGTGCTCCTTCTTTACAATGCCAGCCTGGGTGACACGGTAGGTAACAAAATTAGACAGCTTCATATCGCACAAATAAGCATGAGGAAAGTAAAATGATCCCTACCTGGACAAGGAAATTAGAAACGTTCTTCCTCTGATCGCCCTGAAGTTGAATGACCTATAGTGGGGCAATGTATTGATCACATAACTAGCTTGTAAAAAATGCTGAAAGGTTAAACAAGTGATGAAGGAACACAAGTTTGGTTATCACACCGTACCTGGCCAAGCTCTGGGTCCTGGACAACAGTACCATTGCAGCAAAACTCTTTCTTGAGATCTTTGAGGATCTTGCTGTAGCTGAATTCCTTCTTCAATCCCTGGACAGTGGTCAGACTCTTGCGGCCATTACGCTGCTGGATTCGTACATGAATGTAGTCCTTTGATCCTGCAGCCGCACCAGAGTCCCCAGCACTGGCCTCAGCAAAGGGGTCTGTAAATGTACAGCAAAAATAAAATAAGCTATAAATATTCCAGACGATGCTAACAATTTCAAAGAGAATAGGGACCAAAAGAACAACAGGCATACCAAAGGCAGTTGGGATCTGAACGTCGAGATCAGACATGAAAACTTGACTAGTGAGTGTGGCAAGCTACACCAAGAGCTGTGCATAGTAAGGCAATGAATCATTAGAACATGCAGTATAGACAGGTGAATTACAGCTTCATATATTGTAATCATCAATGTTACTTGGACACGGACATGTGAGTCGGAATCCAATGAACCAACCAACTTTTAAGATTAATCAAACATATTCCTGGGACTAAATGAAGGCTTCTTGGTTACAGGAATAAGATGCCGTGAATGGAATTAGGTGGTGGAAAATTAGGAAAAACAAAGAATTGCAATTCTAACAATTTAAAGCAAATCCCAACTAAAAGCAAACACATACATGAAAGCAATAATTAAGTTCACTACCAAAAACGGAACCGGGATTATGAACAGAATTATCAGTTCCACATTCAAATCTTCAATTCCCATTTTAATTCTCACTTCCATATAACACCTTCATAGGCCATAACCAACCTTTGGTCTACATATTATTCTAGACAAGATCCTAATTACATCAAGGACAGCTAAAAAAGGTACCCTTGACAAAAAACATCTGCTTAGGTTAGCTCCACATGATTGTAGAGTAAAATGTACCCAGGGCCATGAGCACCTTTGCTCCATCTCATGAACAATGACTAGTGACTAAATTGTTTGCACCACAGGTAACTTATTTTTGTACAGTCAAGATTAAACAAAGATAAATTCATCAAATCGCGGAGTTATCTCTACCAGAATCAAGGACCCGTAACCGTATCCAAACTGATGATAGCATCCTTAGACACCACCAGCAATCGTCACTGTTCTAATTGAACCTAAACAATAAGCAGGAAACAACTATCTTACAAAATTGCGACCAACAACCATTGAGGAAAAGAAAGTCTCATAAAAAAAAGGTTATAAAGAAATCACCTAGCAGATAAACGCAAATAGTTGCATACTATCATGACAAAAACAAGCCGAGATATTCCACCTTAAGACAACAATATTAAACGGCTGAGATGTACTAACAACATCAAGAACACCTCTACGGCTCTACCCTAAATCCCTAAACGATGTAACCACGGAATATGACAGCAGGATCGCAAATCAAGATCAATCAAGCACAGATCCTCCTAGAAAAAGGGGATCCTAAACAGCCAAACCCGTACAAAACTACAACCATACAGATCAAGAATCGAAAGGGGGGAAAGGAAAAGGAGTGCACCTTCAAGAGGGAGAGACCAACCAAGAACTCTCTCGGGAAAGATTTGGATCGGGGAGACGCTCAGGTAGTCCTTGGTGCTCCCTCCTCTTGGCTTTGATGCCCTCCTATATAGAGAGGAGAGGAGTAAAGGAGGGGAATTTATAGACGGGAGTATGGGAGGAGGAGGACGCTTCTTGGTTTCTTGCCTCCCTTTTCCTCTCTCCCTCCCCTACCCTCCTTTTTGCCCGCGAAGACCGCCGTATAATGGTTGTTGTCCTCCGTAAGGAGATCATGGTTATGGTTCGGGTTATTTTGTGGCAGCCACTTTGTTCGTGCTTGTGTGCCGAAGTTGGGGATTGGCGCACGAGGAAAGCACATTTGGTTTTTACGGTAGGTCATTGTTGCTCGCTTTTAATGGTTTTTGGAGGCAATTATTCCAAGGTGTTTTCCCTTTTCGGACACAATTCGGACCACTAAATTTAACACAACATTAGTTTAGTATGACAATGATATTATGGTATAGGACTAGCGAATTTTTTTTTTAATAATACATTTTTATTCGAATTTCAAAAATATTCCACCGAAAAAAAATTTCAGAATGTACTGCCGCAGACGTTGGACGTCTTGACAGGGCCTAAATAGAAAAAATACACGGCGACAGTGCGGCCGACGTATTCTTCGTCGACGGCTGAACGTATGACAGAACCGAACGGCGCTTGTCAAGATTAACGTGGCGACAGAGCCGAAGTCCCTTCGCCTGCAGACGCATTTAACGCAGCATGTGAGGTCATGCCGCAGACTAACGAACGATGCAACAGAATACTGAATTTTTGTATTTAATATTTTTGTTGACAATTTTGTTGTAATTGGTTGTACATAATTTGTCCTGTAATGAATCGAAAATTATTTTATTTCGTTAGTGATACGATTTCACTTAGAGGTTTTCGTAGCCTCGTAAGGTCCGCCGAATATGGCCGAAAAATGACGGGAAAGCACGCAGGCGACGCAACGTGGCATACCACTTCGATCGTTTGCGAGATGGTCTGACGTTGGCCCAAAGATTTTGTTAACAAAATCGAAAAGGCACTCGCGAACGAAACGACGGTAATAAGTGGCCACTTAGGGTTTTCGTAGCCCATGGGGATGTGTCGGACATGGTCCAAAAATACGTAAAAAATCAAGAGCGCTCACGAATGCGGCTACCACTTACGATGGGCGTAGATAGCCGGACGCTGTTTCTCGGCATTTTGTTGCTAAAATCGAAAAAGCACTTATGCCACGAAACCATGGAAACTTTACGACGTCGAAAAATTTTGTAACTCTTTATGGAGGTTCCCGATATATCGCTGATATTACCATAAAAATTTCAAATGATTTTAAGATATGAGGATTTTTAAAATTCAAACAATACATATATAAGGGCACATACACCGAAAGTTAGGATGATAAAATAAGCAAAACATTAGATGATATTACAAGGGCATTACAACAAGTGATTTAACTAACTAACGTAAAGCACTGCTCGTCATGGTGGAATAAATGATCGCTCCGCCTATCCGGGTACAAATGTAATGATTTAAGACATTTTCGAGATATTACGACCGTTCTAATTTTATGACGTGTCATCGGACACCGCTCAATCCTTACTATGAAAGAACTCCATGGGGTTCCGCGAAGGCTCCCAAATGTCGCCCATTGGGTGGCCTATGCCGACGCCCTCGGTGTATAAGACTTAAATTTTGGTTGTTGTTTATGTGGATTTCGCCTCCCATATGGGCATGTCATCCCGATTCTTGGCGTCCCCTATGTTAATACCACGGGTTTCCGGATGGTCTCAAGAACGAGTCAAGGATTTGTTGCGTGTTGCGGACCTCTACGGCCGCTTCCCTTGTCCTTCTTCTTCGAGAAGAGGAACCCTCCTCACTTCGCTTGGTTGGCCCCATGGCGGAGACATGCGAGACGCCTGCCTGCTTTCGCTCAAGACTCCACTATATGGTGCGAGGAGCTTTGTGTTGGGCTTATCCTTGAACAACCTAAGCATGCCCCGCAATAATACAAGATGCCCGCCTTGGTCGTTGAATAACACCGTAGGCGCACTCGGATTTGGCTTTTCGGGCGGTAGTGGCACCACGGAGAGGGTTGCTCCCCGCTTATCCCATACAGAAGCATGAGATGTGGGTGGTACGCTCCTGTCCACCCACTTGAAGTACCAAAGACCGTTCTTCCTCGCCAAGGGCACCGGTAGAATCTCCCATCCGCTAGATCACCGTGGGCGTATCAACCATCGCTCTAGGCCATGTACGCAAACGCCGGGCTTTGGTGGCCCCGAGGAGGTTCCTCCTTTGACTTGTTGATGTTCGCAAGTGTCCTTTTGAACTCCTGTGTGCGATGAACTTGTTTAGAACTACTACTTTGTGAGTTCAACATGAGTATGTCGCATGAAACTCACCGATCGGTTGGCCCCTTGCACACCGGCCCTAAGCTCTGGTCGATCTAGAAAAGGGACATATCCTGGCGGCCTCTCCCACCGGGTGAAGTTCTCAGCGGCGGGTAGTTGTCGTGGCGCTTGTTGAGAAATTGTAGTCACGTTGTTCCGCCCGCCGATCCATTGGAAGAAGCAACACCGCCCTCGTGGCCGAGAAAAGAAAGAACGATGCATGAGATGGTAGTGTTACCCTGTATTGTGTGGACGCTAGTAGGTTTACCTTGTAGGTGCGGGCACAACAGTAGTGAGCGCGGGCGGCCGTGTCTCCATGGGTAGATTGCATCATCTTGGCCGGTAGGTTGCAGTCACATTTCGGTCGGGGCAACTCCGGGAGAACTGGGGCGTCGACGCAACTCTCATCCGGATATTCAGAGATGGATGACTTCTGCTTGCTGAAGAGGCGACGATAGAACGACATTGTGGTTTGGTCGTGTTGGATGTCTACCCTCGGACTGTTTTATAGTGGTAGTGAGGGGTTACTCCACACAATTACAGCTCTTGCCGCAGCTGTAGCAACGTGGTTGTCGCTTTCATGGCGTGTTGCGCCAGGTTGTCATTTAATGGCGTGTTGTCGCTCTCACTGGTAAAGCCGCTAGCAGCGAGTAGTCACATCGCTACCGAAAAGCTGCTATGCGTGTGTTGTCGTGTCACTTGGTAAAGTCGCTAGCAATGAGTAGTCACATCGCTACCGAAAAGTCATAAGGCCTATTGTCGGTTCGTGGTAAAGGTGCTACCAAAGGAGTAAAGGTGCTAGGTGTGTGACAAAGCGCCTAGCCGATGAAAGGAACAACTAAGTACGTAAGATTAAGTTTACAAAAATACAAATGCAAGTGCAACATATATCAAATGAAACACTTAGTACATAACATACTAGCAATAATAAAATCAAAAGAAACTCTTTGTCGGCCCGCTTCGGGAGGCCTCCTCCCAACTGGTCCCGTGAGTACGCCAACCGCAGAGGCGCGCGGTGGGGCCTCTGCGCCTAGCCGAGGCGTGCGCGCACCCGGCCGAGTAGCTCGTCGCTGGTGGCGCCCGCACGGCCGACTAGGCTGCGTCGGTGGTGGCGCCCGTGACGGCCGACTAGGTCGCTGCGTCGTGGTGGCGCTCAGACGGCCAGGATGATGATCCCCACCCCCAAAGACGCCCGTGGAGAGGTAATCACGGTAGTCCTCCGGGTCTGGGCATCGCCTCGTCGTCAGTCGTTAGAGCGTGTCCGCATGCGTTCAAGAAGTGTGCTGCGGGCTGCACTCAAATAAAGAATTGTTTTGAGCATTGTAATACGTGATTGTAACACTTGAACAAAGGCATTCCAAGATTTCACCGAAAGCCCGACCGGCCATGTAAGCGTGCCCTCTCGCAGACTGCGGGCGGGGCCGACTGTGAAGATGTACCGACGCACTCAGCCTCGCTAAGCGCACGCATACTGCGGGACGGTAGGAGGCCGCACCGACGTACCGAGGGCGCGGTCGCGTGTCCGAAACCTCCCGACGCAGAGGGTGACGCCCTCTCGTCACGGGCTCTCCCGGTGGTCACCGACCGCATAAGCCGCGAAGGTCCATGTGATGATGGTGCATCACGTCACCGCAAAATAAATTACTAATTAGTTAGCAAAATAAATTACTTAATTAGTTAGCAAAATTAATTATATCAAAGGTATGACGAACGCACCAAAACGCGCTTAACCGAGTCCATATGGAGGGGCGTGGTTCCGCCACCACGGAACGCGTGTCTAGGGGATCGAGGTCGACACGCACCAAACGCACACGAGTCCGGAGTGTACCACGCAGCGCACGCTGCTGTACGCCCGTACGTCAGACGGCGCGCATCCTCGACGACGTCCTCGAGGGCTCCTCCCACTCTCACCCAAGGCAAGATACGTGCGTATCGGGGGGTGGTCGCAGTCGCCCTTCCATCGTGCTGTGGGTGAAAAATAAGTATAGCGTTATTAGATAGCATTACACAAGAACAATTATAAAAACATCAATACGAGGAACTTACGAGTGGACCGCGGGTGGGACTGCACGTCTCGCCCCGCACCGGAACACTGTTGTCGACAAACCGCCTCATCACACGATGGACAACGAGCCCTCGACGAGACGCCGAACACGAGGTACCGACGGTGAACCAAGATCAGGCGCCTCGTCGTGTGCAAAGGGTGGACAGCCACCGTCACACGACGCTACACCTTCAACGTCCGCGACGGCGCCCGCCAGACGTGGTCGCTGTGAGGTGGTCAAACGCCGCGAATACGTGATTGCAATATCTTATTCGCCGCAGGCACCGGATGGTGCCCATGGTCGGACCGTCGATGTCATCGCCTGCCTGCGTGCCCACCACAGGCTACAGGTCGATCTGGGGCCGGCCGATCTGGAACCTCTCGTATGCCCACAACTGTAGCAGCAATAGACATCCTCCGAAGATCGGGCGTCGGCGAACCGTGTACACCCGACGCGAGTGCACGGTAGGTGGCACACCAAGACGGTCGAACCCCACGAGTACTGTGGCACGGCGTCAAGGGGTGCGTCCGCGACGCTTCGCGAATCGCACCAGTGCGTGGACACGCTATCCCCATGGGACGCCGTGAACATGGTCGGTAGAAACCATGGAGGTACGCCCGGTGGCGGGCGAGCCTCTCGTCGTCTGGCCGGCTCGACGATCTCGCTTCACGCTGTAACATAAAGCTCACTTGTTATTTCATGCAAGACGTACACAATTTAGTTCGAAATGCTACTCACGTACTCAAATCAGATAAGCCACCTCAAGGTCGGGCCGTGCGTGTGGTCGAAGGTCCCAGACACAGCAGTGGTAGTACACCGCAACCTCGGCAAAGAATGCGGCGACCATCGGGGAGACGCCCTGGGCACCACACCAGACCGCGATCGGGAGGCCGAGGAGGTAGGAGACGCCTGTAAAGTGATCGCCATCTCCCGACAGGAGATGGAAGGTGTCGCCTCCGGCCTCCACCGATCCACCAGCGGTGATCGCCGACCGTCGACGGAACCGGTGTCCCAGACCTCCACCATCCGGGCGAGGGCAGCTCAAGCTCAAGCCTAAGAAACATAAACATGTAATTGATATCGGTCTTTGCGGTAGTCATGGTGCTCGAACAAACATGTTTACAAATTTAAATCGGTATGTTACAGGGATCCAACGCGATCGAAGCGTCCAGTGTGTGTGCAATGGTCTAGGTCGAAGACGAAGTTACCACAGGTCCCTCCGTCATCCGGGACAGCGGTGGCTATGCGGGCACGGTGACCACGGTCCAAGTCGGGTCCAAGAACTCGTCTGACCACTCGTCATCTCCTATTTGGTGAGCCATACACGCAATTTACAAAAATGAAAGTGAGAGCAAACACATATGTAAATGTAAGAGTCCGTAAAAGTACGCAAGCATGACAACAATATATTGAAACAGATACGCACATAAAAAACGGAGAAGTTCATTACAACAATTTATGAAGCCATAACACTCGCAACAGCTAGGTACAAAGTACAGTTCATACAACACACGTTACATCGCTTCAATTTAAATTTGATGTACGACATATGATAATGCAAACCGCTTGTCATCTCAGTGCGATGAGGTCTCAGCGATCCTCGAGAGGACGATCCTTCCCCACCGTCGGGTGACCGCTGCTTCTCCTCCGCCTTCTTCGCTTTTGTGCTCCGCAATTCTTGAACGTATGTCCTCGTTGGTTGCACAATGAGCATTTCTTCACGCGCTTGCGCCTTCCGACTCATCCATGTCATTTCTTATACGCCTTTGTTCTTCGACGCCTCGCTTTCCCTCTTCTCGCATCAAAATCGTGGACCCGAACCTTTCATCCACACTAGGAGTTGTGGTGAAAGAACCCACAACACCATAACCATAAAGCTCCTCGCCCCAAGTTGCCATCACCCTTTCCTTCATGTAATATTCAGATAGGTATGTACCAAAGTTGCATTCCAAATAAAGCACATGCAGCTATAACATGAGAACATGGCCTATGCAAAAGGTATGGCTTGTTGCATGAGCATTTGCACTCACTGTAAGATGCACTCCGAGTGACAACCCTCCGGTTGGTTCCACGCCTTCCTTTATCCTCGCAGATCACCTCGAGCAGCAGTACGTGCACCAACTTTGATAGCTCTATGTTTGGCCGCTATCGAGCCTTCTCATGCATGTATTTAGTGATCATCGAAGAGTACAAGAACTTCTCATCTCTCATTATTATCTCAAGAAATGCATGCTCGTCCACAAAGTACTTGGTTGTACTCCTCAAAGACTCCTCGACAATTCCTACCAATGGAAGACACCTCATCCCTCGATTACCCGGCTTGTAAACTTCGCAGTTAGTGGTCATCACACCGATCTCGGCACCATGTGTGTCATATAACGATGACCACTTCACTTTCGGTTCAGGCTTGATCCAACCGAGAAACATTTGATTGGCCTTTGCCTCCGATTTACGGTTAGTCGCCTCGCCCTCTGCTGGCGGGGAAAAAGAGGTCTACCGCTCTTGTGTTCCACGGGCGCCATCGTTGTTCGCTCCGCTCCTTGTGTTTCCTTTTCGTGTCATCAAGATTTTTCCACGAGTTCGAACTTCCTCTCCTGGTTGGAGTTACATAGTCTTTTGAACATGTTCATCGCTTGCTTGTTCTTGAATTGCTTATAGAAGTTTGCACCCAAATGCCTCATGCACCATCGACTCGCAAGTCGTGCCATCGGAATGGCTCATCTTCCCTGCTTGTACGGTGGTTGATAGCACTAGCAACCCAAAGATGCCGTCATGCAAAGATGCACAACTGACGAGTTTTGACCACCCCGATCTTTAGGTTTCAGAGGAACCACGCCCAACTCTCGTAGTTCTCGCTTTCTACGAAGGCAAATGCAACAGCGAGAATCTGGTTGTTCCATCGACACCCACAATTGCCAAGATTTGCCCTCAGATTTCCGGTCAAGAATGTGCCGCCCACGCACAACAACGGACGACAAGGATGAATGCCTTAATGCAAGCGCCGAATGCGAAGAACACTCTCCTCGTGATGCATTTTAGTTAGCCACTTGTCCGACGGACAATCTTGATAATCATAGTAGGTCCCGTGATTTCTTCCCCGAATACAACCGAGCAAAGGCGGGAGGTTGTGGTACGAGTCTTCAAACTTCCCAAATCTCGCTTCTAGTGCCTTCGCCGCCTCCACGCCTTCCGTAGCTAATTGTGTATCGATATCTGTTCTCGATCGCTTCGGATAATAGCACGGGCTCAAAACTCGTGTTCTCCACTATCTCTGCGACATGATGTTCGCGACATACCCGGATGATAGGTTCTCGTGAGCCATCACGCTTTCTCACCATACATTTATCTTCGCTCAACCTTCGAACATATCCAATGGGTGCCCCATTTGGGCTTGTACGCTGCACTCTCCACGGACACCCATGGATCTCACACACCACGTCAGAAAGGTGTTGGGGTGGATTTCTTAACCCCGAAAGTCCTTCTTAATGATAGAGCCCAATCTTTCACTAAGATCCCCGCACGCCTCTTTTGTCGGGTACATACTGTTATACCTAATCTCATTATCACTGTACTACCAAGGCATCTCCTCATTTCATTGACAACCATATTTTCAAATTGTCGTGCTCCACTCGGCCGGCACAAGCGGCTCGTACCTCCTCCATCTTCCTCATCCGACTCATCGTCGTCCTCCTCTTCGCTTCTGCTTTGACTCACGGTCTTCCTCTTCCATCCTAGCTGTTATTTCCTCAATTTGCTCACCTTCGTCTACCGGTCCCCCGCTTCTTGGCCAACATTTTCATCATCCTCCGAACCGAACCTGTTCACCAATTTGTCAACATGTTGCTCATGGCTAGATCCTCAATTTCAATGTCACCGGCCGAGCTCATTTTGAGGTCGACTACACTCACCGGCCCAACTGCTTTGGGAGGCAACATGCCTCTCATATGCTCGCACTAAAAGCACTCGATTCCATCCCGCTGCTCTCGCCTCACATATGATCTCCACGATGCGGTTCCTTTAGCTCAACTAACTCCCAATAAATAGTATCGTTTAGACACTACATAGGCAAAATACCTTCAACTCACACTTGTCTTCTTCCATCCGAAAAGTATAATACAACCATTTCAACACGGAACCAAATGTGCTCCTCGAGCCTACTCAAACTTCGTCCACATATCTTGCATGTTACTTAGATCTGCACCTCCAAACCATGCATTACAACCCCATCTCCATAATAAATTCTAAATGGAACTCGCTCGCCATATCTCGAATCCATTCATTCACCCACTAATTAATTATCTTCCGTAAAAAATACTATGACGTAACATAACTATACCTACATGGTACGAAAATATATATCTAACCGTAAGAAACATCTACATTCCTAATAATTCATATCGATGTAG
This sequence comes from Guadua angustifolia, assembly GCA_036346375.1. NCBI lineage: Eukaryota > Viridiplantae > Streptophyta > Magnoliopsida > Poales > Poaceae > Guadua > Guadua angustifolia. The sequence continues at coordinate 11,111,535 of CM070513.1, read as the reverse complement.
TTATATCGTAAAAAAATTACATTTCCATCAATATGTACCGATATACTCCTATCCGTAAAAATTCATTCCTAACAATATATACATTCAGATCGATGTACTTATATATTAAAAAATACTCATTCGTAACTATATTTCCTTCAATATATACCGATATACTCCTATCCATAAAAAATATCTAAATTTTCTAAACTAGAACTAGTTGTGACCTATCAATTTACCTACATTTATCCGTAACCTAAATCTAAAACTATTTCTAATCTACCACTATTTATCGCTACAATGCTCTAGATCTAACTATTTCTAACATATCATAATTTCATCGCTAAGAAAAGTAAACAACAAAATTTTACCTCAAAACAAAGGGCGCAGAATCTCCCTTCTTCCTTCTCTCTTCCCTCTCCCCTCTTCCTCTTCCCTTCCTCTCCTCTCTCTCGTTCTCTTCCGGCGCACAAATGAGAACAAGACGGCGAGTGGCTCATATAAACGCCTCTGTCAAGACTACCATCGTGCGACAGAACCCGCGCCCACCTATCGTGACGACCATCGATCGATTTTCTCACCGTCAAGACGTTTCGTCAGGCGACAGGCCTTTTTCGCCTCGCCGACGTTCGCAGAAGGCGACAGCGCTGTTAGGTTCTGTCGCACGTCGCTGCATGCGAATACATCTGTCACGCTTGGGCACTGCCGCCGTGTATTTTTTCTATTTAGGCCCCTGTCGCACGTCCAACGTGCGACAGAGGTATATTTCTGAATTTTTTTTTCCAGTGGAATATTTTTGAAATTTCGAATAAAAAATGTATTATTAAAAAAAAATCTAGGACTAGCTATTACAATTCTAGCAATTGATTTTGATTTTATAAACCAATGATAATTCATAAGTAGAAATAAATGACATATATGGACTAATTACACCATTGAGGCTACGTCGTAGTTCAAAAAATTGCCAAAATCTTGGGCGAGATTTCTGATTCCGGTCGGGGACGGGATCCAAAATCCTGACAGATAAAAATTTTGACAAAAAAATTAAATTGCTATAGCAATCTCCAAAATTTTAGTGAGATTTAGCTAAATCTTAGGTTTTTTTTATTCTTTTTAACTTTTTATGGCCGAATTTGGTCAAATAACTCTTAAGAAAGTGATCTTCCATGAAAATTTATTAAAAAAAATCAAAATTTTGAGATGTTTTAAAATTTTGATAGAAATACTGTCAGATTTTTATAAAATTTTACAAGCTTGATCATGATTTAAAAATTTAGGGTACTATATATAGTAGTGTAGGATTATAGAAAAAATTCAAAATAATTGAACTTCATTTGTTATCTTGAAAAAATCAAACATAATGAGCATAATTGGGACAGTAACTTTGTCAGAATTTTATAAATTTGCTCGAATGTGATTATGATCTAAAATTTTTATTAGAGATTAAGAATTGTCTCGGTACTTTTCTTTTTAACTTTTTTGTTTACTCAATCAAATCTATGTAAGCATTGAACTTCATTTGTCATATTTCAAAAATCAAAATTAGAAATAACATAAATAGTACAGTGCCTTCGTAAGAATTCTATAGATTCACTAAAGTGTGATCACGATTCAAAATTTTTATGAGATGTTAAGCATTTCCTTAAAACTTTTACGTAAAATTTTTAAAAATTATAAATCTTTTTTGTTGCTAAAGCAAATTAATGTATTGATCATTAGAATTTTACCAGGACGTAGCAGCATTAGAATTTTTAAACATTCTTGAAGTTTGGTCATCTCATGAAAATTTTACAAAAACATTAATAATACATCAGGAGCATCCAAAAAATTTTCTAACATAGTTTGAACTATTTTTCATTTGGTTGAAATTTGCCGGTAAGGCTTTTAACAGGACAATAGCACTTTCCGAATTTTTTAAAATTCATGAAGCTTGATCCTCATCTGAAAAACTTATGAGAATATTAATGATGCATCATAATCATGTAAAAAAATTTAAAAAATTTATAACATCGTTTGTTCTATTTTTCATTCGGTTCAAACTTGCCAGTCAATGTTTTATCAGGACAGTAGCAATGTTTGAAATTTTAAAAATTCCTCAGATCTGATAATCATTTCAAATTTTTATGAAAACATAATTGATGTATTAGGAACCTCCAAAAAAAATTTCAAACTTTTTCAACATCGTTTGAGAAATCTTGGCAAATCTCGCCGAGATTTCGAGAATTTCGACGAAATTTTGTTTATCTCAGTAAAAATAAAACCGGATTTGAATTTTTATTTTTGAATTTCGTCTGAGATTTACCCAAAATTCTGAGATCTCGACGAGATTTCGGATTTTGGTCACCAACGAGATTTCATCCGAAAATAAAATTTGAATCCTTGAGCTACGTTAACTCCACAGTAGTAAATTAGTTGATACGATATTTGTTGAATTTGTGCAAGCTTAAACGCTAGCAAAATAACTTCAAGTTCTAGGGTGCACCTGATTGGCATACATGATTACTACAGCTTAGATTAGAAAAGGATGCAAAATCCTAATTAACTTATAGCCATTTGATAAATGCAATAATCAATTGGGTTTTGTCTAATTTATTCGTAGGGACACACTTATTATTAATAGCACCCATACGAGATTCAACACTAATTTTCTCCTTGCGATGCACACTGATATCTTGCCTCACACGATAGCACATATGAAATTTGAGTTTCCGTTCTCATCAATTCAGGTAGAATTTCTCATCTGGTTAGTTAATAGTATGTCTATGTCCCCTGTTGTACTGCAGTGAATAAGCAACACTAGGTACCCTCACAGAGAATCCCGACCATACAACCGACCTTGGTCACCCAAACCCGGCTTAGTTAGACGTGGTCTAACCTGGTGATTAGCATTAATAAACGCAATTAAATAACCCAACGGCAAAGGCAATGGCGGCACGGCAATCTTCTCTAGGTGAGGAGGAGGCCAGGCCCCACGCCACACGATGCGAGGAGGAGGGACGGACGGACGGACCGGATTCCCCACGGCCGCAGATTCGGGGTTCGCTTGCGACGCGGACGCGCGCGTCGTCTCGGCAGCCGCCACGCGGGGTGGGCCCAGAGCGAGCGCGCGACCTGGGCCCCGCCGGCCAGCGTCCCTGACCCGGACTGGGCCTTCCTTCACGTGGATCGCTCGCGCGGGGTCCGCCGGGTTGGCGTGGGGCGGACGCGGGAATAAGGCCACGGGGGCGCGGGAGCGGAATTTTTTTTTATTTAATATTTATTTTAAATCTTTTTTTCAAAACTAATCGGCGGGATGAAAAATTTGCGAATATTTCGCGTCGCCCAAGATGCAGCGTCGCTTACAGGCGATTGCCTCTTTGGGCGACAGAGCCCTGCCTAACGGCGAAAATCCAAAATTTTATAAATGTGGGGGAGCGTTGGGGCCATACTCATCGTTCTTGTTGCTCGATTGCCTCTACATCTTGTTGAAGAAATGTGGGCGATAGCCAAAAAATTCGATGAAGATATCGGTCGGAGCTATCATGTCCGTACCAAGAACAACTCGAAAACCATCCGAGCAGAAATCTTGGCCATTTCTTGCGACGATGTCGGGAATCTGAAGAACATAACACCATCGACTAAGAGGTTTAGTACCTTTGTCAAGTGTTAATGTTGGTAGATTCTGGAAGCTCGGCGATTATGTTGGCGATCATTTACTCCGATCATGTCACGGTGTTAAGAATTACCCACCAGTCAATGTCGAGTTGCGATGGTGGCATCTTGCATTGTCATTCTTTACCAAGGACAGTGCCTCGCCTAACGGCTAAAATCCAAAATTTTAACGCAATTGAGTGGGTATGATATAATCTCGAATGGATTGGCTTCGGAACAGTCCGATGCAAATTTATTGGGGCCCCAAGACTTTGCGATGCTCTTACCGGATCGATCTGTCAAGCTCTGAGAATCACGCCAACAACTACTCCAGCGTCCAATATATCGGGACTTCAACTGGATGCTCTCTTGAGGCAATTTGTTGAGCAACTTTTGGAACTTCGGCGGTCACCGAACTTGGTCACAACTGAAATTCTGCTGAAATTGCCCACTTAGTAGCAAAGTTCGATCATCTATTTCAAGCTATGGTGGTTTTTACCTCCTCGCGAGGATTTAAACCACTCTATTCCTCTTTTGCGGTGTTCACCATTTCGGTTGAGACCCTCGAGATACACTCCTCACCAAAAAATTGAAATATAGAAGCTAGTCAGAAATGTTGTCTCTGGGTAATCAATACAGCTCAATCCTTTTGCATCTCGATCCTTTTGGTTAAGAAGAAAGGCGAATGGCGCTTATGTGTGGATTAGACGATTGAATGCACACACATTAGAACAAATATCCCATGCCTATCTGGATGAGTTGTTGGGCAAACCAAAAAATTCGAAAAATAGAGCTATCGCCTCTGCGACAGTTTACTGTAGCACGCGAAACACTGTAGCAATTTTTTCCCTTTTTGTAATTTTTTTGTACTGTCAGATTTTTTAAAATTTAGGCAGAAACACTGTCAGATTTTTAAAACATTTACAAGCCAGATTGGCTGGGTTTATGTCAAATTCAGGAGTATGCACAAGCATCTGTGGCCTCGCGAGCTAACTACAAGCTAGCTTTTAGCTATTTTTGGACCCTATCAAATTACTCGCAAGATCAATGCGATAGCTTATCAACTCCAGACTCCTGCGTCAAACTCGATACACCAGATTCCATGTTTCTCCTTAAACCGCAAAAGGCACTGTTGGTCGGTGATACCATTCACGATCTTGGCGAAAATTATGGTACCATACCTTGTTGTTTGGGTCATCCTTTGGAAAAGTCATACCTCAATACTTGTGCATTGGTCCTCTGGCGGCGTCCATGGCGACACGGGAAGATCCTCATAAGCGGCGGTTTCTGGAGCACGGCTGGGACAAAATTTTCAAGGGAGGATGTTAGCGTACAACAGGCATCATGACTCGAAGGAAGATTACAAGACTCAAGACGAGCAAGTGGAGGAAGGATGAAGACTCGATACATGGTGATCGGTCAGGAGAACCAAGAAATCATCCGAAAAAATTATGGTACCATACCTTGTTGTTTGGGATCATACACAAAAATTTTCAAAATAATTTAACATCATTTGTTATCTTCAAAAAATCAAAAACAGAATGGACATAATTGGGACAGTAAACTTGTTAGATTTTTATAAATTTTCTCGAGTGTGATCATCATCTAAAATTTTTATGAAAGATTAAGAACTTCCTCAGTACCATTCTATAAAATTTTCAAAAAAATTCAACTTTCTTGGTTTGCTCAATAAAATCTATCAATACAATAAGCACTAAACTTAATTTGTTGTATTATATTTCAAAAATCAATTCATTTGAGCTAAGGATTTATCAGGCAATTCAAATATTTTTATAACTTTTTGAAATTTTGTTTTTCAAATTTACTTGAGCTAACGATTCTTATGTAAAATTTTCAGCTCAAAATATTTCCCCAGGAATTTATAACAATTCTGACATTCAAAGTACTAGTTTTTAACTCTCTCTGTTTTTGAATTTTTAAATATCTTAAATTAATTTATTAATTTCTGATATTTTTTATGTTGATGCATTTATCACTGGTGAATATAATATAAAATTTTTAAAAAAATTCAAATTTCTTGGTTTGCTCAATAAAATCTATCAATGCAGTAAGCACTGAACTTAATTTGTTGTATTATGTTTCAAAAATCAAACAGAGAAAGAACATAAATGGCACTGTGCCTTCTACGAATTTTATAAATTCACTGGAGCATGATCATGATTTCAAATTTTTATGAGATATTAAAAATTTCCTTCCCACCCTTATGTAAAATTTTTAAAAAATTTAGACCTTTTTTATTGCTAAATTAAATCTTTGTATTGATCATCGGTCCGTTAACAGGATAGTAGCACTTTTCCCATTTTTTTAAATTCATGACACTTGATCATCATATGAAAATTTTATGAGAATATTATGGATGTGTCAGTACCATCCAGAAAAATTTTCAAAATTTTACAAGCTCGTTTGTTCTAATTTTCATTCGGATGAAACTTGCCGCTCAGCGCTTTACCAAGATAGTACCAATGTTTCAATTCTTAAAAATTCCTCACATTTGATAATCATCTGAAATTTTAACACAAATATCAAAAATATGTTAAGAATCTCCATAAAAAATTTCAGAATGTTCTAACATCGTTTGTACTATTTTTCATCCGGTTCAAACTTGCCGATCAACGTTTTATCTACATAGTATCAATGTTTGAATTTTTAAAAATTCTACAGATCTGAGAATCACCTGAAATGTTTATGAGAACATCTCTAATGTGTCAGGAACCTACAAAAAAAAATTCAAAATTTTTCAACGTCGTTTGAATGTGATTTTTCAAAATTCTTTGGCCCAAAGGCCCCAACAAATATTGTAAAAAATTAAAAAAAATGGAGAAAAAAAATTGCTACAGTGTTTCGCGTGCTACAGTAACCTGTCGCCCCATACCTGCGATAGCTCTATTTTTCGAATTTTTTGGTTTGCCGTTAAAATTTTGGACTTTTGCCGTTAGGCGGGCGCTGTCGCCTCAAGAAGCGATCGCCTGCTTTGAAGGCGTGGGGGTATTTTGCAAATTTTTCATCCGCCGATTAGTTTTGAAAAAAGATTTAAAATAAATATTAAATAAAAAAATTCATGGGCGCGTCCCTGCCATCGCACACACCGTGTCGCATCTCGTCTCGGCGTTTTTTTTATTATTATTTTTTGTTCAGTTTATTCGGTTTAAAAATAATTTAGTTTTTAAAATTAGTTACTGAATTTTTTAGATTAAAATAAAAAACCAAAACTGATTTATCAAAAAAATTGGTTTGATTAATTCGGTTTTCCATTTAACTGAATATAAGGAAAACCAAAACGGTCCATGCGACGACACGAACAACATCCTAGTTTGGAGTGATATATATATATATATATATATATAGGATTTTGATAAATATCATCCGGATGTTTTCTTTGCTAAAATCACCCAAATTTAGGAGCCTCTTGCAACATTTTTGTTCAACTCTTGCAATATTTTTTTCCGACGCGTGCAACATTTTTTTTTCAACACTTGCAACATCTGTTTACTGTGCCGCATTTCTACTGTTATCGAAGGAAAATGTTGCACGCGTTGGAAAAAAATGTTGCATCCGTAAAGAAAAAATGTTGCAATGTGTCAGAAAAAATGTTGCAATTGTTGAACAAAAATGTTGCAAGAGGCTCTCAAATTTCAGACGTGTTGCAACATTTTTTTCCAATGCGTGCAACATCCGAAAATTTGGCTGATTTTTTTGAAGAAAACATCCGAATGATTCCTAGACACACCCATATATATATATAAGCATTCTAGGATATGATTTGGACTTCTGAGCCGAATGGTATTGATCGGGCCACTACCGAATACTAAAAAGGAGAATGCGCCTAATTCTTGATACGCCAACGGAGAGAATTCCCTGCTATTCGGAGATATCTCGACAGATGTTCCGTTTTTTTGGTTCTTTGGTTCTTAGAGGAGTTAAAAACCGAATAAACCTCAGAAAACCAAATGCCATTAAAATAAAAACCGAACTAAAAATGGAAAAACAAAAACTGCTAACTCGGTTAGGTTCGATTTTTGAGCTTACGGATACCCAACCCTAGGCGTCCTCGCCGCGGAACTAGCAGAAGTGAACCGAGCACGTACCGTACTCCACGTGCGGCCGGCCGTGTGGGGAATCCGTGAGGAGCGTGCTGGGCGTTGTGGCGTGGCAGGACCGTGATGCAGAGCCGCGCTCCGCGTGATGCACCGGATCGGGGGCGGATGCTGCCGAGGTACCGTTCTGTGGGATTTTGGTGCTGAACTGGCAACATGTGGCGATGCCGCCCAGAGCGAACCAGTTACATTGAACCTGTGCTTCGCGTGCTTGTTCTTTAGTCGGGTTAGTACAGCTTCGTCCACCGTACCGGCAGTGTGGCAAATGCCTTTGTGTAATGTTTTTTTCTCTCACGCGCTCTTGTTCAATGATCGAGTGATCATGGTACCATAAAAAGCCAAGCTCAATCAGGGATAGTGACGACAGCACGAAGATCCTGAGATTCCGGCTGTCATCACACAAAAAATCTGCTTACAAACATAGAGCTTATACAATAGTGTGATATTATCTTTTATATATTTTATCACATAAAATTTTTATGGATGTGGATGAGATAGGAGGACACAGAGTATAACTGTATCTTCGTGAAAACACGATCATATAAATAGCATAAAACACTGTTGTATGTGTTATATTTTATAGGAAATATTTTTTCATACCATAATTAAAAAGTTGTATGATATCATAGATACAATATTTAGATGTCATCTATAGTAGATGATGTCTTTGAGTCTTTATCTTTAGATAACATGAAAGAGTGTATAGACATACATGCTCTTACGTTCTCTTTTAGATTTACGACAGATTGCAAGGTTTTCTATAGTTCCTATTTATTTTTGGGTATGGTAGTTCGCTCCTCAGCTCTGCACGTAGCATTCTTCTCAGGCGCGATGATGACCAACAATGGGGTTGGGGTGGAGGTTCAACGGGATTTCAACTGTAGGGTTAGGGTGGACAGCAATGACTCGACGGCAGCATCAACCACCACCAACAGGGACGGATCAGCATCCAAAAACTTTGAAAAACGCTATAAGATTACTTTTTCAATAGAACACATTTATCGATTAAATTAGTTCTAATTTTGATAGTTTAAGATTATGAAGATTTAGAATTATTTATATTGTACTTTTAACTAATTTCAAATATATGTATTAAATTTATGATGTCATAAAATTATTGTACAAGACTATAAAATTGTACCTGTGAAATATTCACCTCCATGGTAAGTTTGTATTTCCACCGCTGACTACATGAGACCACATATAGATCCCGTTTGGGATAACTTTTGTTTAAAAGAAAAGCGAATTGTTTGCCGAACAGCTTCTCCTACAACCAGAAGCTGATTTATATACAGAATCAGAATCTATCATCCACCTGATTCTACGGATTTTAACTCAATTCTGTAGGTTCCGCCTCCTTACGAGTCGCCATAGGCCCGAGGGCTTCCACCACCAGCTCAAGGCTCCTCCATCACCCTCATCCGTTTATTCATCACCGACACCGATTAACAATCAACACAGATAAACATGATTGCCAAATAACCAAATTCTCTAAGCTAGCAGATTCTTCAGACAACCGCTTCTCCAGATAGCTGACTACAATATAAAATCTACATAATCAAAAGCTGTTCCGAAGAGAGCCATAATATAAGTTACAACAAAGTTGGCTAGGTCAAGCCAAAGTCCGTTGCGCATTTCCAATTTCTGCTAATCGCTCTTGGCGTAGCACGACATTTAGCACGGAATAAGACATATTAAAGCAAGTCGATGCATTCGCATCACAATGGGCAATGGCAAGCAGCCAATAACATTTAGTGCACGTTTCAATAGGCTGAAAATATCCAACGCTCCGATAAGTTAGGACAAAAAAAATGCTCCATCGTCTCTGGCTCACAGTTGGTTGAGTGGCCCAGAAACAGTGTTGGATAGGGCGAGAAATCAGGTCCGGTCTACCGGCGATTGACCAACGACCGATCAATAAACCACCGGGTGTCTGGCCGTGGACACCGAACAGGGTTAACAATCGTCGTCGGCACACAGCTTAGCTAGCCATGGCGCGGCCAGACTGAACCATAGACATCCTCCTTTGTGTACCTCCGATCCCATGACCATGGGACATCTGAAAGTAAAAGAACATTTTAGGGCTTTACAGCTCAAAATATACCAATCATTAATACAACAGCTAACCTTCCGGACCGTACGGTTGTGGAGGGAGTTGATATGGCACTGGCAATCTGACAATTTCTGAAGATGGTTGTTTTTCTGCATCGCCTTTCCAGCTAAGTGTGACCAGCTTGGTCTTGATCTTCTCACCAAGGGCCAGGTTATCCTGGGTATACGTGTAGGAAATGAAGGATGGTGACAGAAAGATTTGCATAGTGATAATAAAATGACAAGGAACGATTTGCTACTACCAGGTTTGAGCGGTTCTTCTCCGTGCATGAAAATCGCGAGACAGACTGGAGAGTTTTGGGCAAGAACAATACACCCAACTGAAAAGAGGTCAAATGACAAGGCATAAATCATAATTCCATGACGATCATTCACAACTGGTAGTTAACCATTGTTGGTCTATAGATGAGCATTGGCTGCATTGCTTCTCATTACAAGTTCTATAATCTAGAATAACAAGAAAATATCGTACAAATGCAACAAGAAGCATCAGAATTGTGTACCTCATATGAGCGTATCATTAGCTACGTATTGTTCTTCTGCAGTGCGCCCCAAGCAGCTTTGCTTAAATTTGACGAGGTAAGCAGAAACCATCTGATGGGGACAAAATGGGATTCGGATAAGGAAAATGTCCAATTTACCCCCTCTACTTTCAACAAAGTCCAGATTGGATCCCATACTACAAAACCGGTTATTGAATCCCCTCAACTTTGAAAATCAGTAAAATCACCCCTCGGTGGTGATTTTCAAAGCAGTATTTCCATGCTAGCAGCTTAAGTGGCATCCCCGTCAGCGTTAAGTTAGCAGATTAAAGTGGGACCCACTAGAAAGGAGAGGAGGAAGAAAAATGATTTTGATTTTGATTTTGTAATTAACTTGCTGACATGACTCGATGTCTTACTCAGCGAACCCAGTCGAATGTCATGTAAGCAAAACCACTACCAATACCATCGTCAGCGTGAAAATTGCACTGGTATTCAAAGTTGAGGGGATTAACTAGCGGTTTTTAGTGGAGGTTCTAGGGGCTTTTTTAGCTGGACTTTCATGATAGTAGAGGGGGTAAAGTGGACTTTCTCCTTTAAATAATGATCATCCAGGAAATATTTGAATTATTTTAATCCTGGAGTGGAAAGAACTTGATATGAAAACTTACGCAATATTTTGACCATTGTAACGAGTGAAAGTTTTTATGTGAGGCATAGCACGGCTGATAAAAAAAATAAAGATCAGAATATCAGTTCGTGTCAATAATAAAAACTATTATTTTGAAAAGAAGAGAAAAAAGAAAAATCTAAAAAGGATTAGGATGTCAATCTTTTGCAACTCCTATAAATAACTGACTGAGCATCAACCAAAGATGCCCACTTGAACAGAATACTCCAGAATTTAGACAGTCATAAGTCATAATCATTACTTGCTAATACAAATTAGTGCTGTTGTTTAGGTTGCAAAGGGATTCTTCATTGTCTTGTCAACTAAGGCAACATCCACCGGGCACCCCCTGAAGTAGATGATTTTTAAAATCCTCATGTTGCGAAGTCATACAGACCAGATGAAACTAGTAAGTCTCCACATCCATGGAGATCTGCTATCTTGCTTTGGCAATGTCATGACAGAGAATGGCAGGGCTAGAAGAGTTATCCATCTCCATCCTTAGCTCTTTTAGTTTTACTACCCCACTAGTGATAGAAAGCTCGCTTCAAACGCTAGATTTTGGCAAGAGGTTTAAAGGCTAAGGGCCTAAGGCAGATAATTAAAAGTCAAACAACATCAAATCTACCAGTGCTATGTTTGGTCACAAGTTACTACTCTTAAAATCATGGCTACCATGAGGCAAAACCAAACAGCCCAAGTAAATCCTCTTGCGATACATGGCATATTACACAACACAAAAGGATTAAATATAATAAACATTGTGCTATTCTAGAAACTAGACGGATGTTCAGCGGTATGATACTAGATAATTTGTAGAATGGGTCAATAATTGAGACATAGCATCCTACTGATGCGGTAAGCTGTAAGCATTGCGGAATTCCAAATTACATTTGAACATAATAGCTTTTCAGGTTACCGAAGGAAAAGAGAGAGCATACCAACGACCTACATGATCTGCTTTCCACCTCGACCAATATTTTCTCAAGAAATCTTTTTCAACATTCTTTTGAGGGCTTGGAATGCAACTACCAGCTGCATATCCCTACATACGAAATATCAAACACCAAGAAAAGCATGTAAATAAGATGGTGATACTCAAGTAAAAAAGATTAGCAAAATTCTTATCATGGATCTTGCCAGCAATAATCTGAAATTTGAATACAAAGATTGTACTATATGTTTGTACACTTTTGAGGCCAGCACTTATTTCTTATGGAATATCGCAACCTATTAACAAGTTCCTAACAGGTAAAGGAAGCACAAAGAATGAGGATTCATTCAAGAATCAAGAGGCACATTTCATGATGATACAGGAAGCATAACTATAAAGCTTTTACAGAGCTTAAGTTTATACCTCTATTGAGCACCTAACATCCTCCACTGTAGGCCAGACAATCAGTGGTTTCCCAATACCCAACGGTGATCCATCATCTGCTTTACCAGCTGACAACGAGCATGCAAATTCACTCATCCATTTCTCATCAAGTGACCCCAAGGAAGAAAACTGCACGCAAGAAGAAATTAATGCTAAACATCCTTCATGAAGTTCAAACATGAGAAGTAATAAACAATAAAAAATTACATTATCAACTTTTGAATCGAATGGTAAGGAAAGATAACCCTGCATTTTTTAGTCCCATTAATTGGGAATATAATTTGTGATAATATAATTGCTAAGGTAGTACATGCTGATAGTTTGATACAGATCCTGCATTTTATATGATCCTGTAATACAACAGAAAAAATGCTATATTTTTTTTTTTCATTTTTGTCCAACAGTGCAACATTACTGACACCTTATATTGATGACATTGATATGCCATGAATAAAATAGATAATACTGGCTTTCTGTACCCTTTGGTCGGGTTTTCTTCCGAAGGAAGCGGACAGAAGTTGTCACGGGAGACTCCAGCCATCAGGCGAATGCTGAATAGGTGTGGCGATACCATTGCGAATTGCGCGGCTGGAGGATATCTTGCAGTCTGATAGTTGCTTAGTTTAGTTTGAGCAGTTATACCCTTTCCATTTAAAGTTCCTGATTAGGTGGTAATTCTATATTTGTTTGTTAAAGATAAGATCCTTGCCAATCTGTTGGCTGGAGGCTTTTGATTATTTAAGGAGGGAATAAACAAAGGAAAAGGCATGCTTGATTGTGCCACCAATTTCCAGTCTCAGGCGGTGGCTCCGATAACAGCCAACCTACCCAAAGCACACGCCGCTCCGGCAACGGGGCCGACAAACGGCGTTCGTCCTGGCTTACGGCTAGGAACTCGTGCCTACGAGCAGGTTCATTCCGAACCCTCTCATAACACTTTCCTAAGGTAAATATATGACAGCCGCTTTACGCATAAAGTAAGGCAGGACATCAATTCTGTTTCTTGAGTTTAAGCATTTTTGGGATAAAAAGATTAAAGGATTTATAAATTTATTTTTCACCACATTTTGCAAAGCTGCATGCCCTAACAAATGGGAAGATGGATGATAAGTACCTGATAAATAAGTGGGGACTTGCAAAACTGTTTATCAAATATGCACTCTTCAAGAACACTCCTAAGCTTCATATGGCCCCATTTTTTAATATTGGAGCCCACATGATAACCAGGAACAGATCCAATCAACCTGACCTGAAAACAACGTAAAATTACTTGAGATTAAATTATAGGGGGGTGAGCCACATGTGTGCTAGTGTGTTTAAGTGTTCATACATGTTTGTACTTGTAAGTAAACCCCACGTGCATACAGCCACATTCATGGGTGGAGCCACCTCCCGGAGAACCCAGGCAGCTGCTCGGGCTCGCCAGCGACAAGCAGTGGGCGTCCAGTGGTGCTCTGCCACTGTGACACCATGGAATCAACGGTTTCTTATCACTTAACTTGTTGGTTCACAGAATATTGTAATGGATAGTTCATTAACTTGTTAGTTCACAGTTGGAAATAGAACTAGAATGTTGGAATGGATAGTTCATTAACTTATTAGTTCACAGTTGTAAACTTGTAATTGCTCATTTGCTCTATCGGTTCTATCACTTAGTTAGAGTTAGTGAGGGATTGGATTTAATGATATAGACTTTGGCTATGGTATTGATTCAAATTTGTAAATTTCAAAATGAGAAGGTTTTTGGTAGATAAAGAAACTTTAGAAAGCAATAAAACTAGAAATATAACTGCCACAAAACACCAGTTGCAAAGTAGCTACAAGAAATTTGCTACATTTTAGCCATATGTCGAAGTTAGAAAAAATTTTCCGTCATCTACCACTCTATAGTGATATCTCCTTTCATTTTCATTCTGGTACCACTGGTCACGTGTATATGGACTTGTTTGTGCAATTGGCCTTAATCATGCTTGCCCAAGCTCCAAACAATTCCTGGCTCCACCACTAATGATGTGGTTCTTCCCGGTGGTGCTGTTGATACGCCCGGTTTCGGCGAGACCGAACGATGGGGACGAAGGACCGCCATGGCAGCCGAACCTGCAGCACGCGAAAGGATAATCGGTATGCACAGAGCCACCGTGGCGTTATCGATCGGCAGCTGAGATGTTATTTGTGGTACTCAAAAGCGTACTTTTTCCTTCCTCTTCCCTTTTATTCTCAATTCTCAAAACGAATTACAACTGCTAGATCCTAAAATCAAGGAACTTATTTGGAATATCTAAAAATAGGAAACTTAAAAGATATAGAATTCTCTTATCTCTTCCTGCCTGCTCCCGCATGGTTCCTACATGCTCACGCCTGATTAGTGTGGCCTTCCTGATGGACTTGGGTGCGGTGGCGCCGGACATACACCCGACAAGAAATTTGCTACATTTTAGCCATATGTCGAAGTTAGAAAATTTTTTCCGTCATCTACCACTCTATAGTGATATCTCCTTTCATTTTCATTCTGGTACCACTGGTCACGTGTATATGGACTTGTTTGTGCAATTGGCCTTAATCATGCTTGCCCAAGCTCCAAACAATTCCTGGCTCCACCACTAACCACACTTGAGGGGTGGTGTGCAGTGTTACTTGGATACGGGAGTCGGAATCCGACTCGAATTTGGGGTGCCCGACTCGGCAAATTTTTTGGTCACGGGAAATACTACTCAGAATCGGACATAGTTGTCGGAATCCGACTCGGATTTGAGGTGTTCGATTTGGCAAAAAATTTTGAACACAGGTGTCCGAGGAGCACTGGTGGTGAGCCTTCTGCGTAGGCAATTGGGTATCTGTGAATGCAAGGGTAGGAGGAAGGGAAGGACCAAAAGAATACATTTATCATTTAATTAACACGTAATGCAGACTGTCACGACCTGTGCCCCCCCACATGACACAATCACTGTAGAAAAATGCACGCTAAGGTTCAATTCAACAACAGCCAAATCGGTAAAAGTGCCTAATCACAAGATCTAAAAAAGGATATAAAAAAAATGACCAATGTAATCATTTTCCATGAACCAAAATGGAGAATCCTTCCATGTGACACATACTTTGTAAGATGAGAAAGCAAAAGATGGTCCAAATGACAGTAATCTGTTATTCATTTGGCACAACAGAAAACTTATGGATCCATTCATGGCGCACCATGCACAAAATAACATAATTCAGTGCTAATGGCCACATGATCATGGTTATTAAAACGTAAAACGAGAACGAAACGACCCACCCCCTTTTTAACTTTTAAACGTTTAAACGAGTGTTGAAACGTAGTTTTAGACACTCATGCAAAACGAATATGGGGCAAAGATATATCACATTAATACCACTATTTATCTGTTTCAAGCTCATTGACCCATCCGCCCAGCCAAGCCGCCCAACCATCCTCTCTCTCTCTCAATCTTAGCTCATTGACCGGCCCATTGCCCAAGCCGCCCACCCTCCTCCTCTCCCTCTCTCCCCATGAGGTGGCTCCTCGATCTGAGCTCACTCTCCCTCTCCCCCCGATCGCAGACGACTCGGCGAAGAAGAAGCGGGCGAAGAAGCGGGCATGGCGATCGAGACGATTGGAGGAGAAGGCGAAGAGTGGGGAGGAGACAATGAGCAGCCTACGATGGAGAAGAACATGGACGGTCAGGGAGGGCATGGGTTCTGCATCACATGGAAGCTCCTCACCATGCATGGAGAAGACACGGATGGATGGTGGAGAGGCACTGCGATGGAGAAGAAGGCAGGATGGATGGGCAGAGCGGCAAGAACTGCATGGCGGCTCCTCACAAGGACGGCAAGACTTTAGGTTAGCTCAGCCTCTTTTCTCCTCCTCTCCAAATCCTTCCTCTCGCCCTAAATTTGACTCGAGTGGCGCTTCTTCTCCGAGTCCAGATAACCCTCACCTCGAAAACGCCTGGACGTTCTCCGCTTTCGCATCGTTCGACGTTTATACGACGTAAACGCTCGTTTAACGACGTTTTAATAACCATGCACATGATTCAGTAATGGTCATCATTTATTGAGCAAAACCAGAGTTAGTAGAATCTTGTTACCCCAACTAAAATTTGGACAGAAGAGCTAACTTCATTTGATAAGCTGATGTTCGCTTTTTTTATGTTTTTCATTTTATGTCAGTCCATTAATTGGGACAAAAACAAGAATTTATGGTTCAGCACAGCACATTAAGCTTATAGTACCTGCGAGGTTAAAGAAATGTACTAACCATTGAACTACTATAATCAAATTTCCTAAAGAATGCCGCATTGATGTTGACATCACCAACAACTGGAAGATTTATCCTGAACTCAGGCAACTGCATTGTCATGAAGAGCACAATTCAGTTTACTAGTCAACATAGACAAGAAGAACTTAATAAAATTGCAACTGCAGGAGAACAAACTAATGCATAAGTAGTAGTCAGAATGAACTGTAAGGAGGGGGTTTCTAAAAGCTAGGCAGTTCCAATATAAGCTATAAGGAGGGGGTTTCTAGAAGCTAGACAGTTCCAAGATACTTAATTACAATAGGATTGATCAGACTATCAGGGAACATGATAAAACTTGTTCCAGAATAAAGATCCACGGAAAACCAGATAATGTTTTATGATTTGTAGAAAATACATCAGCTTATTTAAGGCATCTTTTTTACATGGTTTACTAATTTTGTTAACAGACATGACAAAAGCCCAAGTTTATAACATGCTACCGTCAATTCCTAGACCTCTCTATAACTACATCAAGTGCGTATTTTTCCCATTCAACAGCAGTTTAGTAAGACGAGAACTTTGGCTTCTCCTGTGTACTCATTCAGTAGTCTGAGAAAACACTATAATTCTTAAACTAATTCTTCAATATAGACTTGTTCTAAGTAGTAGAAGACTGGATAAAACACAAGTTTCTAGTGTCGATTGTGATTATTTCAAAACTGCACATATTTATTTACTCCTTTTTCTTCTGATAAGCTCAAGCAACTGATGTCCTTTGAAAATTTCCACATAGAATTTTCAAGGCATTGGTAGGAAAACAACATTTAATTTTTTTTTAAACACAGCATGTGAATTGAGACAACACTGGAATTATATATTAATCTAGAAGCAAACAGAGAATGCCCTGCTACCTTAAGTGCACTGAGATAATCAACCAGATCGTTCTCAAAAGAAACGTTTTTATTAATATCCTCTGCATCTTTCCAGGGAAAATCTTGCATCCATAGTCCCTGAGTTTTGTTATTCCAGTCAACGTATATCAAATTTGCTGTGTGCACAACAACACGAATCCCTTGAGGATATACAAGCAGCATGGCCTTCGAATGATGTGTTCCAAATGAAATTGGAAGCGGAGGCTTGTGAAGGACCCAATTTGCAGGCTTTGATTTCTGTCACCCAAGCATGAACATGAAGTGAGAAAAAAAAAAGAAACAAGATAATTAATGGTTTTAGCAATTTTGCCACCTTCAAAAGCTCCAATGAAGCACCAACTTCTCCATGTATAACTTGGACATGTGGAACTTTCCTTAAACTTGGACATGCTGCACAGTGGAATATCTATTTAGTATTTACATTAAGAACAACTAATGTAGATAACAACGAAAAGCGGCACATTGGTATTTCATATTAAACACAATCTCATTAAGTAAAAATATATTTTTATACTAATAGCACTTCACTAAGAAGATACATGAAGTATTGAGGAAAAAAAGACAAGCAAGAATCATCCTCCAATTTATCAAAAAGAGGGGTCAAATGTACATGTCTTCCTCATCTTGTGTGGCCTTGCATTGTTACTCTATTCCACATATCATGCTTTACGATTGAGTAGTAAACAGTTAAACACATGTGTTTTACTCTTGAAGATTAGCTGCAGCAGCTCAGACCCATGAGCTTTCAGCATTCTTGCATAGGAAAGAATTCAGGCAAGGCAATAACACAAATAACTCTAGAAACCAATAGAAAATGGCCACTCTAGTTGTCTGAAACAAAAAGTACCAGATGAGCTAGGTTGTTACTAGCACCCACAATCGAGTAAATAAATATATTCATACCAATGAATAGTCACACCATAAAGAAAGCATCAGGAAACACGAGCAGCTAGGGAGCTAAATATTTGTTCAGTGAAAAAATGTGGAAATTTACTTTTAACAATAATTAATGGACTCAAATTTATCTTTCCAGCCAATACACTAAACTTAAGCATTAGTAGTGCATTACAAACAGGATATCTGCAAAAATCTAACAAGTTAAACAAATGCATACATGGTAGAGCTAAATAATAGAAGATACCACAGGACATGGTTGGATTCACTGTTTAATGTTCTGAATCTGCCAAGTGGCACCAGGTTGTTTTTTAAATGAAAAAAAATAGCTACCATCATATGAACATCAACAACCTTACTTTTATACTAAATAACTTACCAGTAAGCAACCAATCAATGTCCACCATATAATTTGAGAGTATTGCAAGAAGCACTTCACCCTAAGAATTCATTCATCATGTAAGAACTAATACACTTCTCAGTGGAATCTGGCAATGCAGGAATACAGTGTGAAAATGATAAACAACATTTGCTCTAAATTTTTTTGTGAAATAGCATGGATGAAAGGTTCACTAAATATCAATCAGACCAGCAATGTCATTTGTATAAAATTATAAATTGCTATAACATTTGTACCATAGAAGATATCAGATTATGAACCTCTTTAAGATCCGACTAAGAGAGCCATCTCTTCTTTCAAATCAGCATTTTACATGAGTATTAGGCTAAGTGATTAAGGGAATGAGGGCATGATAAGCAATAGTGCTGTCATGCATGTTTCTATAGGTTAACAAATTGGTTCTTATGCAACATTTATTCATTAACAGCTCATATCTGAAACAATGCTGTGACATGACATGTTAAACAAAATTAATTGATCAACCATGTAACTTCAACTAAAGTGTTCATGTTGAATGAGCAATACCTGTATGACATCCTGAATGGTAACTGAGGAAGTGTTAGTCCATGATGGAAGACCTTGGACATGCATGAGTCGAAAAGTTGACGAGAGTACACCTTTCAAAGGACTGACGGAGTGTATTCCCTCATTGTTTCTGTCAGAAGAACCAACACTCTCGAGTGAACTTAATCTTTGACCACAAGCCTTGTCAGTAACAACTGTACTCTCTTCTGCAAAGCTTTCCTGATTAGAGTTCAGGAAGGGGGTCAACACAGATGTTTGTGACTTTGTGTACAATCAAACTCCAACCTACACTCCTTTGCACACAACATGTTTGCAACATTTCCAAACAAAAAGTGAGAGCCTAACAAATAAGAATTATATTTAGGAAACAAGGATTGACCACTCAGACATATAAGGGGATGGCTATGGTACAAAGTACAAACACTTTTCGGTTAAAGATACTTTTTGATTCATTTCATGCATTTTTCCACTTCTCCCTTTCGTTCGTATGGTAAGTGGTGAAATATGGAAAATGTGTTTGAAAAGTAGACCAAAGAAAAAAAACGGTTGTACCATAGTGGCATAGTCCATAATTACCCTGCATAAGCAATCATGATTCATTGGAATCTGGAAGAACATGCAAAATAATACATAGTCCTATATGAGCATGGATAGTTTGGCACTTTAGCTATCCTCCTATCAAGAGATTTCTCATTAAACTTAAAAATTAAAAGAATAACAAAAATAACAACATAGCATACATGGATACCGTGCCTGGCCCCAAATGTTGTGTCAGAAAGGCATTCTGAATCCCCAAATCTAACTCTTGAAAAAATTATTGTTGCAATGTTGAGTTAGTAAATAGTTAATAATATATCTGGACTCTGGATTATATGGATTAAGGCATAATTTTATTTCCCATTAGAAAAATAGCTGAATGGCCCATGTGATTTGCGTGGCTAGCATTGATATAGTTTTGCTATAACATCAATAAATTTTAATATTGTTAGTACGATGATTCCCAAAATATTTTGTATATTATTTTTCTGAAACTCAATGTGATCATAAATATCACAAATAAGCTAAACAAAATAGACTTGTCAAGCCAACGCAAACAAAATATTCAAGAATAATCACCATCATATTGTTGATGAGCTACAATAATAAGACAACTCATCTGTATTATATAAACTAATATTTCTGACCTAATTGCTTAATTTTATCAATTAAACAAGGCATTCTAAGATTATGTAGGCATTGGCAAGTTCTTTGTCTTTGTGTTTGCTTGTGAGACACCAGGATCAATTTAAACACTGAAGCATTTTTCAGACAGAAAAGAGCCTGGTATTCTGTAAAAATGCAGCTAATAACTATAGGAAATCACCTACACATAATTTTCATAAAGATCATGGATTGGCTTCATGACAATTAAACAATCTGCACAAAAATGGATGTACAGCAAGAATAGAAAGTCAACTCACCTGTAAAGTTCTTGCCAAAGCCTCATCTTCCATAACCTGTCGATTCCTTTTGGCAGCCACGCTATCATCCTCGCTATGCCTCTTCCCCTTCTTTAAGTCACTTGAATCCATCACTGTGGAACTTTTACACTCATCACCCTTCACATATTTCACGAAATAATCACCAGGAATCAACTCCAGGACATCATCATGCGCAATCTCGGCACTCTCCTGCGCACAAACCTTCCTCCTCTGCCCCTCTGATTGGACAACAATAGGATTTGGTCCTTCCTACAAATCCATCGACATCAAACTACAACTTATTTTCCAAATCAAAAGACATCAAAGCACAATCACATACCGTCATCAACTATCCCTCACGTCTTGCATACTCACCACAACAACTTCAACGGAGCCATCAGCCGAGGC
Source organism: Guadua angustifolia (assembly GCA_036346375.1). Classification (NCBI taxonomy): domain Eukaryota; kingdom Viridiplantae; phylum Streptophyta; class Magnoliopsida; order Poales; family Poaceae; genus Guadua; species Guadua angustifolia. The sequence goes on along the minus strand of CM070513.1, from coordinate 11,090,313 downwards.
GTGCAGGCTCAAATGCTTGCGGCTGACTCTCTTGTCGGCAACCACCAAATTACTCCTCCCCACGACATTGGAGCCCGCAAAGATGGGAATGCTTGGAACCAAGGCATTTGATGAGCCAGCCTTGTCTTTAACAAGGGGAACCAGAGTCCCAACCCTTACCTACAAAACCAACACACCACATACCAGTTAAAGAGAATGCATACATCAGTCATGCGAAATGAGCAATTGGAACCCACTTAACCCCAATTTTCCACAAATTATTGAACCGCGTAATACACAGTAAAATCCAGATCGCTGCATTGGAGTGATTCGATCGGGTTCCAATCACGCCTCCACCACAACTACCACCAGAAAAAAATATTGTGCGCTTCTTTCTCTCTCTCTCTCTCTCTCTCTCTCTCTCTCTCTCACGCGCGCGCGCGCACACAGATTGAAGGAGGGTAAGGTATAAAGAGGAGGTGACTTACTCGAGAGGAAGACGACATGAGAGAGGTTTGGGGGAGGAGTTGAACTCCAAACCCTAAACCCTAGGACTCCAAGTCAATCTTAAACCCTAGCTTAATGATATGAGAATGAGAGTTCATGCGGCGAAGAGACGGGGAAGGTGAAGAGGACGGAGGACGAACTGACGAAGGCGGAAGGACGTCGCAGGCCCGCTGCGTGAAAGCTTTTTGGTTCTTTCCCTGGAGAATGTGCAACATGTTACAACTTACAAGTAAGTAGATCCTAAAATTACCAACTAAAACAACCCAAGGATCTGTATGTAGTATGGTAAGTGGTGAAATATGGAAAATGTGTTTGAAAAGTAGACCAAAGAAAAAAAACGGTTGTACCATAGTGGCATAGTCCATAATTACCCTGCATAAGCAATCATGATTCATTGGAATCTGGAAGAACATGCAAAATAATACATAGTCCTATATGAGCATGGATAGTTTGGCACTTTAGCTATCCTCCTATCAAGAGATTTCTCATTAAACTTAAAAATTAAAAGAATAACAAAAATAACAACATAGCATACATGGATACCGTGCCTGGCCCCAAATGTTGTGTCAGAAAGGCATTCTGAATCCCCAAATCTAACTCTTGAAAAAATTATTGTTGCAATGTTGAGTTAGTAAATAGTTAATAATATATCTGGACTCTGGATTATATGGATTAAGGCATAATTTTATTTCCCATTAGAAAAATAGCTGAATGGCCCATGTGATTTGCGTGGCTAGCATTGATATAGTTTTGCTATAACATCAATAAATTTTAATATTGTTAGTACGATGATTCCCAAAATATTTTGTATATTATTTTTCTGAAACTCAATGTGATCATAAATATCACAAATAAGCTAAACAAAATAGACTTGTCAAGCCAACGCAAAACAAAATATTCAAGAATAATCACCATCATATTGTTGATGAGCTACAATAATAAGACAACTCATCTGTATTATATAAACTAATATTTCTGACCTAATTGCTTAATTTTATCAATTAAACAAGGCATTCTAAGATTATGTAGGCATTGGCAAGTTCTTTGTCTTTGTGTTTGCTTGTGAGACACCAGGATCAATTTAAACACTGAAGCATTTTTCAGACAGAAAAGAGCCTGGTATTCTGTAAAAATGCAGCTAATAACTATAGGAAATCACCTACACATAATTTTCATAAAGATCATGGATTGGCTTCATGACAATTAAACAATCTGCACAAAAATGGATGTACAGCAAGAATAGAAAGTCAACTCACCTGTAAAGTTCTTGCCAAAGCCTCATCTTCCATAACCTGTCGATTCCTTTTGGCAGCCACGCTATCATCCTCGCTATGCCTCTTCCCCTTCTTTAAGTCACTTGAATCCATCACTGTGGAACTTTTACACTCATCACCCTTCACATATTTCACGAAATAATCACCGGGAATCAACTCCAGGACATCATCATGCACAATCTCGGCACTCTCCTGCGCACAAACCTTCCTCCTCTGCCCCTCTGATTGGACAACAATAGGATTTGGTCCTTCCTACAAATCCATCGACATCAAACTACAACTTATTTTCCAAATCAAAAGACATCAAAGCACAATCACATACCGTCATCAACTATCCCTCACGTCTTGCATACTCACCACAACAACTTCAACGGAGCCATCAGCCGAGGCGTGCAGGCTCAAATGCTTGCGGCTGACTCTCTTGTTGGCAACCACCAAATTACTCCTCCCCACGACATTGGAGCCCGCAAAGATGGGAATGCTTGGCACCAAGGCATTTGATGAGCCAGCCTTGTCTTTAACAAGGGGAACCAGAGTCCCAACCCTTACCTACAAAACCAACACACCACATACCAGTTAAAGAGAATGCATACATCAGTCATGCGAAATGAGCAATTGGAACCCACTTAACCCCAATTTTCCACAAATTATTGAACCGCGTAATACACAGTAAAATCCAGATCGCTGCATTGGAGCGATTCGATCGGGTTCCAATCACGCCTCCACCACAACTACCACCAGAAAAAACATTGTGCGCTTCTCTCTCTCTCTCTCACACACACACACACACGCGCACACACAGATTGAAGGAGGGTAAGGTATAAAGAGAAGGTGACTTACTCGAGAGGAAGAAGACGACATGAGAGAGGTTTGGGGGAGGAGTTGAACTCCAAACCCTAGGACTCCAAGTCAATCTTAAACCCTAGCTTAACGATACAAGAATGAGAGCTCATGCGGCGAAGAGACGGGGAAGGTGAAGACGACGGAGGACGAACTGACGAAGGCGGAAGGACGTCGCAGGCCCGCTGCGTGAAAGCTTTTTGGTTCTTTCCCTGGAGAATGTGCAACATGTTACAACTTACAAGTAAGTAGATCCCTAAAAATTACCAACTAAAACAACCCAAGGATCTGTATGTAATTACGCTTCTTTTCCGTGTCAGAATTTATAAATTCTACTCCTTTCCTTTCGGAATGGTACTTGGGAGTTGGGAATAGGCAGTTCGCAGCAGCCTGCCGCCTGCGGCTCTCTCTTGGAAGGTGAGCAACTGAGCACCCACTGCAATGAACTCTTCTCTCTAATTTTTTCCCAAATAGTTTGTAATTGCCCTTTTGTTAGGATGCTTCTGTGTTTATGCCTACCCTAGATCATGATTTCTACCGGTTTTCTGGTAGGCTGTAGCGATGAATTTAATTACAGAATATTGCTTTTAAGTTAGGAATTTTGTTCCCATGTGAATAGTAGGGGATTTGGCTGTTCCTTGGACAGGAAGGGGATTGTGAAAAACGATCCGCTTCCCAGCTCTCAAAGGTTGAGCACTCAATAGTCAAAGGGGAAAAATGGGGGGAAATCGTTCTGACGATAAGGTTCACATCTAATTAGATAGAGGTATCGAGTCAGAATGTCTAATTCAAGAATCCATCAGAAACCACCACTGATGACAATAGAACGGTGCTAGAATCAAACAGATAAGCGTAATCCGCAAAAGATCCATTCACAGAATCACAAGAGCAAGAACGAAAACGAGGAGAAAGAGGTTTTTTTGGCTGACTTGAGAAGAAATCCAATCCGCGGCTGGGGCAAGCTGCTCTTGGTTCTTGCCTTCCAAGGATCGGGCTAGGGGAGAGAGGAACAGGACGAACAAATAGAGATGGGAATGGAGTGAACAGGGAGATTGCGAGAGCTATATCCACTACGAGGTCATTGGGGAAGAGGAAGAGGGGGATGAGATGAGGCACAATGAGGTGTCAACATCACTTGCAGAGGAGGGCCAGGAGAGCGAAGGACGGAGGTCATCGGGACGGGCCGAAGGCGGCAGAAGCCAGGGCTTGGGCGGAGGAACCTGGGGCTCAGGTGAGGTGCCGAGGTGGGAGGAGGAGGCCTCAGACGGAGGCACGGAGCGGCAGAGGGCACCGGAGTCCAGGGATCGGCTCAGGGCAGCCTCAGTGGCGGCGGTGGGAGGCTTGGGCCGCTCGGGCGTGCAGGAAAGGAGTGGAGTCGATCGGGTGTAGGATCAAGGATACCGACTAGAGGGGTGAATAGGAGGTTTTAAAATTTTCAATTACTAAAATCAAATTTAACGATTTCTAAGCAAGAATGACAATTTTGGCACTTTTGATATCTAGCAATTCTAGTGATTACCAAATAATACTTCTACTCAAATATTTCAATAGCTAAACATTATGGCACCAAAATGATCAATTTACTAGAAAGAATACAAGAGTAAAAGAAACGCAAACCACAAATGATGAACACACGAATTTTTTTATCACGTGGTCTCGGAGACTTGCCGGTCTTCCCTACTCCACGTTGAGGTGGTTTGAACTCCTTCAAGCCGGCTCCACTTGCTCGAGCCTTCCTCGATCACTCGTGGTAGCTCTTCCCCGCTCCGGGTAGGCAAGCTCCTTGCCTTCACAACGGTTCGGGCCTTCACACAAACTTCTTGTGAAGATCACCGAAACTCCACGCCTCCAAGCCGTCTAGGAGGCGGCAACCTCCAAGAGTAATAAGTATTGACGCTTGCTTGAAGTCGAATTTGAGTGTCTAAGGCTCAATCACTTAATGCTCCACTCAATTTTTCTCTTAGCTCTTCTCTAATGTGAATTTCAAGCTCAAAGAGTGTGGGAGACTAATAAACGCTCAAGTGTATTCAATGAGGTCTAAGAGTTGTTGTAGATGGCAGGTGGAAGGGTATTTATAACCCTCACCAACCAAATATAGCCGTTGCTTAAAAGTGGCTCAAAATCGTGCTGAGAGGGCGGTGTTACCGCATCCATGGCCGGTCATACCGCACCTCTGTGACCAACGGTCACTAGCGGGCAATTAATGCCTGGTCAGTGACCAACGGTCACTAGGCCGATGTTACCGCAAGGGGGTGCGGTATAACCACTCGCCGGTCATACCGCAGGGGTTTGCGGTCATACCGCACGTTGAGTGCGAGAAAAACACCGCTTCTGGAAAAAACACACCGCAAGGGGGGTGCGGTAGCACCTTAGGCCCGGTGCTACCGCAAGAGCGCGGTCATACCACACCTGTGAGACATGAATGCCATTTTTAATCTCTTTTGATTTTGGTTTTCAACAACTAATCCTAGAGATGTTTAATGAAACATGATTTGAGCCTTGACACCTTTTCTCGACGTCAAACTTGCGACAATGACCCCTCTTAATAGTACGGCACCTATTTTAATAATCTGATCTTTTCTCTTCGATCACAGAGATCGGTAAAACTATGAAAAAGTTCTTATATGTTATACCGGGTCCTTTAGCCTTGCTTCATTGATCTTCTACTTTTGCGTCGATGTTCTCTTGTCCATTTTATTTTGAGCCAACCTGTACTCAAATATACTCAATAGAAAACCATTAGCACTTCAAAACTCTATTGTTATCAATTACCAAAACTAACCGAAAATTTTGGGGGCCTAGATGCTTTCATCGAGGACTCGGGAGGAGATTAACATCCGGGCATGGGGTTGAGGACGGTCAAATATCCGAATAAGGTCCTATTTATTTCAACACCGGTTTAAAAAGTTAAAAAGCTAAAGTCAAAACAAATAGACATCTTTCAATCTAGGTTAAAAAGGCCCAAAACCTTCATATTTCTACTAATATAAATTTGCGTTGGTGGCGTGTCCGTTCTTCTTACCCCGCCATATCTCTAATAATGGTGGTTATTATAGCTAATTATTCTTTCCGATTCTGATACCATATCTCTCTAAATATAGTTGATTATTATAGCAAAATCTCTTATTATTCTGGTAATTAATAGCTAGACAATCATTCCTTTTGTACTCTATATATCTTTGCATTTTCACAGAATCAATTAAGGAATTCATTCAAGATCTCCTATGTCTGTCGTCTGCTGCGAATGAACTCGATTTAACCGATCAATAAGTGAGATCGGACGACATGACCGCGAGGTCAGGAGGCCGAGCACCGCGATCAGCAGTAATGTGGCAGGAGGCGAGCCGAAGCGACGCCCACCGGTGCCGTGACCCAACGCCGGCCAGTTGGACATGAACAAAGCATAAGACACTTCGGCGTGGTTGCCCGGTGACACCGGTGGGACATCGTCAGCGGTGAGAGAGTCATTGGCATACCCCTTGGAGATAAACGGGTTGATCCAGCTGAACATCGTGAGAGAGAGGAACGACGAGGCAGCGCACGGCGTGGTGGGCACCTCGGCGCTGGTGTTTCCTAATTTACCTTCGTGGGCTCCGACGTCATAGCCAGTGAAGCCAATGATGGTTAGGTACGCCAGAGGCATGGAAACGAGTAGGCCGCCAAAGGCGAGAGGGTCATCTGGGAAGAGCAGCGAACCATCGGCGCAGCGGGCCACCGTCGAAGTGGAGAAAAGCACGGCGCCGAGGGCGGTGGCGATCCAGAAGACGCGGAAGTGCAAAGGCTGGATGGCGGCGACGGCCCCTTTCTCCGAGGCGACTGACCACGCGACCATGACGTGCGCGACGAAGTGGGTAGTGAGGAAGACGGACTCCACAGCGAGCCATGGCGTGCTCGGTAGGAGGAAGAACGCGAGCGTGAGGAGGACAACGGACGCCGCGACGAAGACGGCGAATGCCCCGAACGCGACCGCGTAGCGGCCAATAGTCCTTAATGGCGGTGGCTTCGGCGGCAGCAGCGCCTCGTGCTTGGGGGAAACCCCCGTGTTGCCCCTACGAAGGCAGTGGATGACGAGGACGAGCGGGGTGACGAGGAAGACGAGGTCGACGGTGTCGAGGAGCACGCACTGCGGGCATGGCGAGAGGAAGAGGAACGCGAGCTGGTAATATAAATTGCAAAAAGGGATAAAAATGATTGATTGATTTTTGAGATTGGTAATATATATTACTACGTACAATATATTTGGTTTTAATTCATACGGAGAAGAAACCATAAAACTTTTGTAATTAAGAGAAATAGATGTTTGATTTTGAAACAATTTTCTTTTATTGCTTGATCTTTATGTTTAATTCACTAATTTTATTTTTCAGAATGAAGCATTGAAATTTGACATTTGGTATTGAAGTTCTAAAATATTTACCCACTAATACCATCCATATATAAAGGAAAATGTCTTCTGTTTTTTCCTACTCTCCTCCCCCGATCCCCTCCTCCCCTGGAGACCAGCGGCGCTCGCGACTAGGGATCCCCTCGTCCTCCTGGAGACCCGGCGGCGCTCGCGACTAGGGTTGAGCGGCGGCGCCCTACTCCCCAGCGACAAGCCGGCGGTGCCCTCCTCCGCCCGACTCCCTCGTCCCCCACGAGACCCGGCGGCACCCTTCCCCGCGACAAGCCCATGGCGCCCTCCTTCCCCCGACTCCCTTATCAGCCAGGACACCCGGCGGCGACCTCCCCGCGACAAGCCGGCGGTGCCCTCCTTCCCCCGACTCCCTCATCCCCCACGAGACCCAGCGGGGCACGCCACTGTCTTCCCACCACCGTCGCCATCATCCTCTCCTCGTCGATTCAATTGGAACTCCCAACTTGAAGGTATACTACTTGTTGTGAACATCATTGTTTCCTTTCATGAAATTCACCACTATCTAGCATATCCTGATCTACCCAATTGGAAACATGATTTCATGGAAACCGGGTTTCTTTTTTAATTGGAGATCCATTTGGATAGGCTCACCCACAACTGGACTCTACTTACCTAATTTGTGTTGATAAATTGTAGCAGAATAAGGACCATGCTATTACATTGGCCTGGTTTTGAATAATTCCTTCAATGAAAGGTGTGTTGAAACTTTTAACGCCCAGATAACACATGAACATGCTGTAAGTAGGATAAATATATGATAACACTACATTAATGAGGTGATTATTACCCTGCATAAGATGTATTGTCCAAGCCTATGTGACCCAAACATTTTTTTCCCATACATGAATATCTAGTTGGGCTTTACCATCTACTTCTGACTAGAGATGATTTGATCCATTTTCTATTTATATGATTCTTTTGTAAACTAAAGATTTGTACTACAGTTGAGCTTGATAGAAATAGTCTTGGAAGAAAAGGAATGATATGGTGCATAACTAACTCTAATAGAAGAAATTGAATTGAATTTGTGATTGTGAGCACAATTTAAGAATAGCTAAGGAGTGCTGTACTCATAAAATAACTCTAAATGAAGCACTCATATCAAAATTTACTAGAAATTTAGCTTTCCTAGTCTTTTCTTTTTGTATGTTGGCTCTCCTTACGTTTTTGTTAATTTGTGGAGGTTCTTTGGCCTGAATGTGGGTGGCGACCTATATCATTGATTGATTTGATTACTGCTTCATCTGTCAAGAAGGAATACAGGAAAGCGACATTACGCATCCATCCTGATAAGGTGCAGCAAAAGGGTGCAAATCTTCAACAGAAATATATTGCAGAAAAGGTGTTTGACCTTCTGAAGGTATGCTTACTCCCTGCATAATGCCATTCCAGGTGTCTTGTACAATTGCCTTACAAGTCTAATTGAAATTTGCCCCCACATTTCATCTGATATTTTTAGCTCGTTCCTATCTTCAAATGCATCCGTAGTGTTACCATACAAAAAAATTTCAGTACCAGCTGAAAAGCATTCTTTTGCAGTCTTGCATGTTGATCTGTTAACTGCATTTTGTGGAGAGTATGATCCTAACACTACACAAGTTGGATCATCTGGAGGAAGTGGTGGTGGTAATGTATCGGCAATGGATGATAGAGACATGTGTGCCTTTCATGAGTATTGCTAATTCCTTGATGGTTGCACGAGTATAGATAGTAGGTTAATACATAGTTATATGAACTATATAAGCATAAACGATTTTATGATTAAAGGGAACAAGCCAATTCTTTATGTAATCAATCTAGCCTTTTTCATTGTTTATACTTTAGAGCACTAAAATTTAGCATTTGGTGCAATGGAAATGGTTCATCTTGTACTTTATAGATTCTTCGTGTTTTTTTTTTTAAAACGAGATATCTATGCTGTCGTAGTATCATATATTGTTGGAAGTAAAAAAGTGGTAAACAACATATGAGAAACATATGAAAAATAGTGTAATCTGAACTCACGGTCTTGCAAGTCCAATCATCCGGAGAATTAATCACGGTCGGCGAATCATCTAACTTCCCATGAGACGCCGGCATCTTCCAAACCTTTTCTTATATGGTTGTTGCATTCCCTGCAACGGCATGATAGTCTAATGGCACGGCTGTTGATTGCTATTTCCTGCAAGCAAGCAACGCTATTAGCTAGTACATGAGCATGCCTCCATGCACTAATCTGGCCAACTCACGAACAAGGGTTGTGCCTACCGATGAGCTACGCTGCTAAAGAAACGTCATTACAACCCTAAAGGGTAATTTAGACTTTTCAACAATAAGCTACATCATTCATCCCATCAAAAAGCCATGATGCCAAACAGTCTGTCTTAGCTTAAGAGCTGATAGATTATAAGCTCATTAAGCCAAAAAGCTGGCTTTAAGCTATAAGCCAAAAAGCCTAAGCCCAAACAAATAGCGCCTAAATCAAACCGGATATATCCGAAAAAATATTCGGAATATTCCGATCCGACGGATAGTTATCCACTGAATCCGAAATAAAGTATCCGAAACCGAATCCGAATCTGAAAAATATCCGAAAAATTATCCGAATCCGATCCGAACACATCCGTCGGCGGTCGGTCGGAAAATATCGACGCAAACTTGCAAATGACCCTCTTAATAGTACGCACCTATTTTAATAATCTGATCTTTTCTCTTCGATCACCGAGATCGGTAAAACTATGAAAAAGTTCTTATATGTTATACCTGGGTCCTTTAGCCTTGCTTCATTGATCTTCTACTTTTGCGTCGATGTTCTCTTGTCCATTTTGTTTTGAGCCAACCTGTACTCAAATATACTCAATAGAAAACCATTAGCACTTCAAAACTCTATTGTTATCAATTACCAAAACTAACCAGAAATTTTGGGGGCCTAGATGCTTTCATCGGGGACTCAGGAGGGAGATTGACATCCAGGGCATGGGGTTCGGGCGACGGTCAAATATCCGAATAAGGTCCTATTTATTTCAACACCAGTTTATAAAGTTAAAAAAGCTAAAGTCAAAACAAATAGACATCTTTCAATCTAGGTTAAAAAAAGGCCCAAAACCTTTATATCTCTACTAATATAAATTTGCAGTTGGTGGTAGCGGTCCGTTCTTCTTACCCCCCGCCATATCTCTAATAATGGCTGGTTATTATAGCTAATTATTCTATTCTGATTTACAGTCACCCATATCTCTCTAAATATAGTTGATTATTATAGCAAAATCTCTTATTATTGCTGGTAATTAATAGCCAGGCAATTATTCCTTTTGTACTCTATATATACTGTACAGTTTTCACAGAATCAATTAAGGGAATTCATTCAAGATCTCCCATGTCATGCTGCCGCGGCGAATGAACTCGACGAACTGATCAATAAGTGACGGACCGACGTACATGATTGCGAGGTGCAGGAGGCCGAGCACCGCGGTCAGTAGTAACTGTGGCCAGAAGGACAGCCAGAGCGCGACGCCCATCGGGTGCCGTGACCCCAACGCCGGCCAGTTGGACATGAACAAAGCATAAGACGCTTCGACGTGATTGCCCGGTGACACCAGTGGGACATCGTCAGCGGTGAGAGAGTCATTGGCATACTCCTTGGAGATAAACGGGTTGATCCAGCTGAACGTCGCGAGAGAGAGGAACGACGAGGCAACGCACGGCGTGGCGGGCACCTCGGCGCTGGTGTTTTCTAATTCACCTTCGTAGGCTCCGACGTCATGGCCAGTGAAGCCAGTGATGGCTAGGTACGCCAGAAGCATAGAGACGAGTAGGCGCAAAGGCGAGAGGGTCATCTGAAAGAGCGGCGAACCATCGCCGATGGCCACCGTCGAGCGAGAAAGCGGCGCCGAGGACGGTGGCGATCCAGAAGATGCGGAAGTGCAAAAGCTGGATGGCGCGACGGCCCCTTTCTCTGAGGCGACTGACTACGCGACCATGGCGTGCACGACGAAGTGGGCAGTGAGGAAGGCGGGCTCCACAGCGAGCCATGACGTGCTCGGTAGGAGGAAGAACACGAGCGTGAGGAGGACAACGGACGCCACGACGAAGACGGCGAATGCCTCGAACGCGCAGCAGTAGCGCCAATGGTCCGTAATGGTGGTGGCCGGCACCCTGCGTGCTGGGAAACCCGTGTTGCCCTGGCGATGGATGACGAGGACGAGCGAGGTGACGAGGAAGACGAGGTCGACGACGTCGAGGAGCACGCACTGCGAGCATGGCGAGAGGAAGAGGAACGCGAGCTGGTAATATAAATTGCAAAAAGAGATAAAAATGATTGATTGATTTTTGAGATTGGTAATATATATTACTACGTACAATATATTTGGTTTTAATTCATACCGGAGAAGAAACCATAAAAACTTTTGTAATTAAGAGAAATAGATATTTGATCTTGTAACACAATTTTCTTTTATTGCTTGATCTTTATGTTTCGTTACTAATTTTATTTTTTGTAGCAACGCACGGGCATTGATCTAGTAACTATAAGCTAAAAGCTAATTAAAGGTTTGGAATTTGACATTTGGTATTGAAGTACTAAAATATTTACCCACTAATACCATCCATATATAAAGGAAAATGTCTTCTGTTTTTTTCTACTCTCCTCCCCCGATCCCCTCCTCCCTGGAGACCAGCGGCGCTCGCGACTAGGGATCCCCTCGTCCTCCTGGAGACCCGGCGGCGCAGTACTCCCTCGCGACTAGGGTTGAGTGGCGGCGCCCTACTCCCCAGCGACAAGCCGGCGGTGCCCTCCTCCGCCCGACTCCCTCGTCCCCCACGAGACCCGGCGGCACCCTTCCCCGCGACAAGCCGACGGCGCCCTCCTTCCCCCGACTCCCTTATCAGCCAGGACACCCGGCGGCGACCTCCCCGCGACAAGCCGGCGGTGCCCTCCTTCCCCCGACTCCCTCATCCCCACGAGACCCAGCGGGCACGCCTCTGTCTTCCACCACCGTCGCCATCATCCTCTCCTCGTCGATTCAATTGGAACTCCCAACTTGAAGGTATACTACTTGCTGTGAACATCATTGTTTCCTTTCATGAAATTCACCACTATCTAGCATATCCTGATCTACCCAATTGGAAACATGATTTCATGGAAACCGGGTTTCTTTTTTAATTGGAGATCCATTTGGATAGGCTCACCCACAACTGGACTCTACTTACCTAATTTGTGTTGATAAATTGTAGTAGAATAAGGACCATGCTATTACATTGGCCTGGTTTTGAATAATTCCTTCAATGAAAGGTGTGTTGAAACTTTTAATGCCCAGATAACACATGAACATGCTGTAAGTAGGATAAATATATGATAACACTACATTAATGAGGTGATTATTACCCTGCATAAGATGTATTGTCCAAGCCTATGTGACCCAAACATTTTTTTCCCATACATGAATATCTAGTTGGGCTTTAACATCTACTTCTGACTGATTCGATCCATTTTCTATTTATATGATTCTTTTGTAAACTAAAGATTTGTACTACAGTTGAGCTTGATAGAAATAGTCTTGGAAGAAAAGGAGGAATGATATGGCACATAACTAACTCTAATAGAAGAAATTGAATTGAATTTGTGATTGTGAGCACAATTTAAGAATAGCTAAGGAGTGCTGTACTCATAAAATAACTCTAAATGAAGTAATCATATCAAAATTTACTAGAAATTTAGCTTTCCTAGTCTTTTCTTTTTGTATGTTGGCTCTCCTTACGTTTTTGTTAATTTGTGGAGGTTCTTTGGCCTGAATGTGGGTGGCGACCTATATCATTGACTGATTTGATTACTGCTTCATCTGTCAAGAAGGAATACAGGAAAGCGACATTACGCATCCATCCTGATAAGGTGCAGCAAAAGGGTGCAAATCTTCAACAGAAATATATTGCAGAAAAGGTGTTTGACCTTCTGAAGGTATGCTTACTCCCTGCATAATGCCATTCCAGGTGTCTTGTACAATTGCCTTACAAGTCTAATTGAAATTTGCCCCCACATTTCATCTGATATTTTTAGCTCGTTCCTATCTTCAAATGCATCCGTAGTGTTACCATACAAAAAATTTCAGTACCAGCTGAAAAGCATTCTTTTGCAGTCTTGCATGTTGATCTGTTAACTGCATTTTGTGGAGAGTATGATCCTAACACTACACAAGTTGGATCATCTGGAGGAAGTGGTGGTGGTAATGTATCGGCAATGGATGATAGAGACATGTGTGCCTTTCATGAGAGTATTGCTAATTCCTTGATGGTTGCACAGTATAGATAGTAGGTTAATACATAGTTATATGAACTATATAAGCATAAACGATTTTATGATTAAAGGAACAAGCCAATTCTTTATGTAATCAATCTAGCCTTTTTCATTGTTTATACTTTAGAGCACTAAAATTTAGCATTTGGTGCAATGGAAATGGTTCATCTTGTACTTTATAGATTCTTCGTGTTTTTTTTTTTAAAACGAGATATCTATGCTGTCGTAGTATCATATATTGTTGGAAGTAAAAAGTGGTAAACAACATATGAGAAACATATGAAAAATAGTGTAATCTGAACTCACGGTCTTGCAAGTCCAATCATCCGGAGAATTAATCACGTTGGAATCATCTAACTTCCCATGAGACGCGGCATCTTCCAAACCTTTTCTTATATGGTTGTTGCATTCCTCAACGGCATGATAGTCTAATGGCACGGCTGTTGATTGCTATTTCCTGCAAGCAAGCAACGCTATTAGCTAGTACATGAGCATGCCTCCATGCACTAATCTGGCCAACTCACGAACAAGGGTTGTGCCTACCGATGAGCTACGCTGCTAAAGAAACGTCATTACAACCCTAAAGGGTAATTTAGACTTTTCAACAATAAGCTACATCATTCATCCCATCAAAAAGCCATGATGCCAAAGCATCTTCTTAGCTTAAGAGCGATAGATTATAAGCTCATTAAGCCAAAAAGCTGGCTTTAAGCTATAAGCCAAAAAGCCTAAGCCCAAACAAATAGCGCCTAAATCAAACCGGATATATCCGAAAAAATATTCGGAATATTCCGATCCGACGGATAGTTATCCACTGAATCCGAAATAAAGTATCCGAAACCGAATCCGAATCTGAAAAATATCCGAAAAAATTATCCGAATCCGATCCGAACACATCTGGTCGGCCGGTCGGTCGGAAAATATCCGATCAGATTGCACCCCTACTTGGGAATAGGCAGTTCGCAGCAGCCTGCCGCCTGCGGCTCTCTCTCTCTCTCGGAAGGTGAGCAAGCACTCACTGCAATGAACTCTCTCCCCTAATTTTTTTCCAAATAGTTTGTAATTGCCCTTTTGTTAGGATGCTTCTGTGTTTATGCCTGCCCTAGATCATGATTTCTGCCGGTTTTCTGGTAGTCTGTAGCGATGAATTTGATTACAGAATATTGCTTTTAAGTTAGGATTTTTGTTCCCGTGCGAATAGTGGGGGATTTGGCTGTTCCTTGGACAGGGAGAGGATTGTGAAAAAAGATCCACTTCCCAGCTCTCAAAGGATGAGCACTCAATAGTCAAGGGGGAAAAAATGGGGGGAAATCATTCTGACAATAAGATTGGGGATGTTCCCCTAAAACAAATAAGATGGGGGACCTAGGTTTTGATACTCCTTTCACGTCTAATTAGATAGAGGTATCGGAGTTAGAATACGTGTAGCCTTTCTTTGTGTCAAGCACATAAGACTTGATTGTGGTTAGAATTCAGACATTGGAGTGCATTGTAATGATAATGACGACGATGGTAAACTGGGAAGCTTTAGAGAATGCAGTGTATCCTGAAGCACGGCTAACAAATATGAATCGATGTCATGTGATTGATTTTCTAGCCTTTTCTGTAAATGAACTTTTGTTCCGTGACTAACAAATATGGTATAATAAAACTTAGATAATCTAAAAAGTTTTCTAAGATTATCTAGATCATATTTGTGTTTGTATTCATTTGCTGTGCAACAATATTTAGGTGATATTTTAGCCAAAGTTTGTTTTGCTGTTGTTTGAGGTTAAGAGTTTTCCTCTTTGCCTTGAGCATGTTTTTTCCCTCTTTGCCTTGAGCATGTATTCATTGATTTACTTATTGCGCAACCTTTATTTTGTTTATGAAGCAGATTTCTTGGAATCACATCTTTTTAGAAAACTGTATATTGCTCAGCCCAATTAGGTTCTTGTCCATACCATGGATCAACAACCGAAAGATGATGTTGATTTTCTTGAACCATCGGTACTCTTAGATGAGACACATTATCAAGAGGGTTTCAGAAACGGTTATCATGATGGCTTGGTATCTGGAAAGGAAGATGGAAGGCAGGTTGGTTTAAAGATGGGTTTCCAGGTTGGTGAAGAGCTGGGATTCTATCAGGGCTGCTTGGATGTGTGGATGTTGGTAATTCACCTTGATCAAGATGCATTCTCAGCTCGGGTCAGGAAGAACATCGAGCAACTAGCTACACTGGTGAGCAGCTATCCTTTGTCCGATCCAGAGAATGAACACGTTCAAAATGTGATGGAGAAGATAAGGCTGAAATTCAGGGTTATCACAACAAGCTTAGGAACAAAATTGGAGTATGAAGGTCGCCCCACATCATCTAAGCAGGATGTTGAGGATCTATAACTTGTTTAACATTATGGATATCAAATTTGAATTACCATGTTGAAATTGATACTTGGTATCCATACATTTTCTGCTGTTGGTCTGGACGTTGGAATACTGATGTCCGGTTCCAACATATGTTGCTATGCAATTATGTTGCTAAGATCTGTGGTTCCAACATATGTTGCTATGCAATTATGTTGCTAATATATGCTAAGGAAATATGCTGCCACCACCTAACATGAGGAAATTTTGGAGTTATCTTGTTTTTGAGCTCTGGTCTCTCCTGTTTAGTTAGAGTTAATTTACTGTCACCTTTTCACTTGTGGATTGAGAATATGAGGCCCTCCTTGGTTTCTTTATCAGAATTTAGGTGTTACATGCTAAATTGACAAAGAACATAAGATTTGCTTCCGATGTACAGATTACCCTGTCAGCATATTCCTCCAATGTGGTAGGAGTATTATTCACTGGCTGCCTATCTTATGCAAACCTGATATCATTGATTGATTTGATTACTGCTTCATCTGTCAAGAAGGAATACAGGAAAGCGACATTACGCATCCATCCTGATAAGGTGCAGCAAAAGGGTGCAAATCTTCAACAGAAATATATTGCAGAAAAGGTGTTTGACCTTCTGAAGGTATGCTTACTCCCTGCATAATGCCATTCCAGGTGTCTTGTACAATTGCCTTACAAGTCTAATTGAAATTTGCCCCACATTTCATCTGATATTTTTAGCTCGTTCCTATCTTCAAATGCATCCGTAGTGTTACCATACAAAAAAATTTCAGTACCAGCTGAAAAGCATTCTTTTGCAGTCTTGCATGTTGATCTGTTAACTGCATTTTGTGGAGAGTATGATCCTAACACTACACAAGTTGGATCATCTGGAGGAAGTGGTGGTGGTAATGTATCGGCAATGGATGATAGAGACATGTGTGCCTTTCGCGAGAGTATTGCTAATTCCTTGATGGTTGCACGAGTATAGATAGTAGGTTAATACATAGTTATATGAACTATATAAGCATAAACGATTTTATGATTAAAGGGAACAAGCCAATTCTTTATGTAATCAATCTAGCCTTTTTCATTGTTTATACTTTAGAGCACTAAAATTTAGCATTTGGTGCAATGGAAATGGTTCATCTTGTACTTTATAGATTCTTCATGCTTTTTTTTAAAAACGAGATATCTATGCTGTCGTAGTATCATATATTGTTGGAAGTAAAAAAGTGGTAAACAACATATGAGAAACATATGAAAAATAGTGTAATTTGAACTCACGGTCTTGCAAGTCCAATCATCCAGAGAATTAATCACGGTCGGCGAATCATCTAACTTCCCATGAGACGCCGGCATCTTCCAAACCTTTTCTTATATGGTTGTTGCATTCCCTGCAACGGCATGATAGTCTAATGGCACGGCTGTTGATTGCTATTTCCTGCAAGCAAGCAACGCTATTAGCTAGTACATGAGCATGCCTCCATGCACTAATCTGGCCAACTCACGAACAAGGGTTGTGCCTACCGATGAGCTACGCTGCTAAAGAAACGTCATTACAACCCTAAAAGGTAATTTAGACTTTTCAACAATAAGCTACAGCATTCATCCCATCAAAAAGCCATGATGCCAAACAGTCTGTCTTAGCTTAAAAGCTGATAGATTATAAGCTCATTAAGCCCAAAAGCTGGCATTAAGCCATAAGCCAAAAAGCCTAAGCCCAAACAAACAGCGCCTAAATCAAACCGGATATATCCGAAAAAATATTCGGAATATTCCGATCCGACGGATAGTTATCTACCGAATCCGAAATAAAGTATCCGAAACCGAATCCGAATCTGAAAAATATCCGAATCCGATCTGAATACATCTGGTCGGCCGGTCGGTCGGAAAATATCCGATCTGATTGCACCCCTACTTGGGAATAGGCAGTTCACAGTAGCCTGCCGCCTGCGGCTCTCTCTCTCTCTCTCTCTCGGAAGGTGAGCAAGCACTCACTGCAATGAACTCTCTCCCCTAATTTTTTTCCAAATAGTTTGTAATTGCCCTTTTGTTAGGATGCTTCTGTGTTTATGCCTGCCCTAGATCATGATTTCTGCCGGTTTTCTGGTAGGCTGTAGCGATGAATTTGATTACAGAATATTGCTTTTAAGTTAGGATTTTTGTTCCCGTGCGAATAGTGGGGGATTTGGCTGTTCCTTGGACAGGGAGAGGATTGTGAAAAAAGATCCACTTCCCAGCTCTCAAAGGATGAGCACTCAATAGTCAAGGGGGAAAAATGGGGGGAAATCAATCTGACAATAAGATTGGGGATGTTCCCCTAAAACAAATAAGATGGGGGACCTAGGTTTTGATACTCCTTTCACGTCTAATTAGATAGAGGTATCGGAGTTAGAATACGTGTAGCCTTTCTTTGTGTCAAGCGCATAAGACTTGATTGTGGTTAGAATTCAGACATTGGAGTGCATTGTAATGATAATGACGATGATGATAAACCGGGAAGCTTTAGAGAATGCAGTGTATCCTGAAGCACGGCTAACAAATATGAATCGATGTCATGTGATTGATTTTCTAGCCTTTTCTGTAAATGAACTTTTGTTCCGTGACTAACAAATATGGTATAATAAAACTTAGATAATCTAAAAAGTTTTCTAAGATTATCTAGATCATATTTGTGTTTGTATTCATTTGCTGTGCAACAATATTTAGGTGATATTTTAGCCAAAGTTTGTTTTGCTGTTGTTTGAGGTTAAGAGTTTTCCTCATTGCCTTGAGCATGTTTTTTTCCTCTTTGCCTTGAGCATGTATTCATTGATTTACTTATTGCGCAACCTTTATTTTGTTTATGAAGCAGATTTCTTGGAATCACATCTTTTTAGAAAACTGTATATTGCTCAGCCCAATTAGGTTCTTGTCCATACCATGGATCAACAACCGAAAGATGATGTTGATTTTCTTGAACCATCGGTACTCTTAGATGAGACACATTATCAAGAGGGTTTCAGAAACGGTTATCATGATGGCTTGGTATCTGGAAAGGAAGAGGGAAGGCAGGTTGGTTTAAAGATGGGTTTCCAGGTTGGTGAAGAGCTGGGATTCTATCAGGGCTGCTTGGATGTGTGGATGTTGGTAATTCACCTTGATCAAGCATTCTCAGCTCGGGTCAGGAAGAACATCGAGCAACTAGCTACACTGGTGAGCAGCTATCCTTTGTTCGATCCAGAGAATGAACACGTTCAAAATGCGATGGAGAAGATAAGGCTGAAATTCAGGGTTATCACAGCAAGCTTAGGAACAAAATTGGAGTATGAAGGTCGCCCCACATCATCTAAGCAGGATGTTGAGGATCTATAACTTGTTTAACATTATGGATATCAAATTTGAATTACCATGTTGAAATTGATACTTGGTATCCATACATTTTCTGCTGTTGGTCTGGACGTTGGAATACTGATGTCCGGTTCCAACATATGTTGCTATGCAATTATGTTGCTAAGATCTGTGGTTCCAACATATGTTGCTATGCAATTATGTTGCTAATATATGCTAAGGAAATATGCTGCCACCACCTAACATGAGGAAATTTTGGAGTTATCTTGTTTTTGAGCTCTGGTCTCTCCTGTTTAGTTAAAGTTAATTTACTGTCACCTTTTCACTTGTGGATTGAGAATATGAGGTCCTCCTTGGTTTCTTTATCAGAATTTTGGTGTTACATGCTAAATTGACAAAGAACATAAGATTTGCTTCCGATGTACAGATTACCCTGTCAGCATATTCCTCCAATGTGGTAGGAGTATTATTCACTGGCTGCCTGTCTTATGCAAACCTGATATCAGATCTTCTATCAGCCATCTTGTAAAAAGTAAGGCTGGTATTGCTATTTAACATTTCTCTCCGGCACATCTTTTCCTGTGCAATCTCGTACAAAGCTGAGTATTCTTCGGCGAAGGCCAAACTTTACCCTTCTTTTCTTTGATAGAACACCACAATACCGCGTAATTGTCAGCTGGAGATCAAACTCAGTACATAATGAAGAATTTAACCAACATCAATACCGATTATTGGTTTATTCTCGGTTTACTACGTGCGTGGCACAATCACTCATGCATTTCAAGACGATAAATCCTCTTGAAAATGAACATATATATGGTATCGGCACTGACGAGGGAGGGCAAGACACCGAGGGCGGGCGATTCACGCTGCGCTACCACCGAGCCCAAGGGTGGGCACTGGGCACTACCTTTCCATAGGGGTGAAAACGGAACAGAAACTTTCGACCGTTTTGGACGAAAACGGAAACGGAAGTTTATTTTCGGAAACGGAAATTATTTTTTGGAAATGGAAACGAAAACGGAAGAGTTAATTCCGACAGAAATTGAAACGGAACGGAAATTCTGTATAGATGTAACCGGAATTTCCGAACCGATGCTTCGCCAATCGCCAGGCCCAGCCCATCCAACAAAACACTAGCCGAACTGCCGAAGCGATGGAAGTCTGGAACCCTAGCCGCCTCCTCAGACCTCAGTCCTCACGAGTCACGAGAGTCCCGCCTCCCGAGTCCCGACCGGCGACCGTCACCGTGCCGCCTCCACCGTGCGGCCCCCGCCCCTAGCCCCGAACGGCGAAGCCCACCGCGTCAACCCCGCGGTCCGCCCCCTCGTCCACTGCAGGCGCCGACCGACGACGCCCACCGCGCCGTCCCCGCGCCCTCGTCCACCCCGTCGCCCCCACCGCGCCGCCCCCACGTCGCCGCCCCCACCGCGCCGCCTCCAGTGTGCCGTCCCCCACCGCCGCCGAGGGGCAAAGTCAAGAATTGGCAGGAGGAACCCCCTCTCTGTTGTTCTCCACCCCACCGCCGCCGAAGGAGGAACCCCCTCTCTGTTGTTGGATCAGAAATTCAGAAGTGGCCTTCGAATTTGTTGGTGTTAATCAGGTAAAACCTTCGAATTTCACTTTGTTGGTGTTAATTCCACTGTCTTTTGGACCTGCTTAGCGATTTTGGAAGAACATCAAGAGCGCGTAAGCAACATCTTTAGCAGGCCTATGCCGATACTGGTGAGAGTGAGACCGAGTGAGACCAACATCTTTAGCAGGCCTATGCTCTTGTGTACTTGTGGTTGCACGTCTGTCTCTTCAATTGAATTAGATCATGGAGTGAAGCTAGAGAGAAAAACTGGAGACAGTATATGAGATAATTAGCTGAGGTCCTCATATGTGTTATTTATTGTAGGAGAAGAGAGGAAATGGTTGTGACCTTGCAGGGAAACCTCATTGGTTAAGTGATTCCCCTGTAGAAATTATTGGCACTATCAACGTTGTCTACTTCTCATAGACTCATCAATACGATTTTATCTGATGTATTCACAATTTTCCATTCAGTTATTTCTGAATGGGTGATGGTTACTAAATTTCTTGAGTGCTTTTTCATATATATGACTGTTTTTCGTGTGATCCAAACCGTTTCTATGTTTCTGGTGTGATCTAAACTGTTTCCAATGGTTAGAATAAATCGGCAACAAATTGCTATGGTGTGCAGGAAATATGCTAATGTTTAAGGCTCAATAGATTGTGTGATTTCAGAGAAACAAATGTGCTAACAAACAGGCTATTTTGTAGTGTTAGTAAACTTTCAAATATTTTCAAGACTTGATTTATTGAGGAGTGTTAAAAAGTATGATGTGAGGAAAATTTTGTATGAACTAACAATTATAAAAGGCAAAAAGAGGCTGATAGTCTACTTGTTAACAATAAAGGTACTCAGCTATCAATTTCTTCAATTGGAGTTTAAGCAGAGTGGCTAGTAGCAATACGGTTTGTTCCAAGGCTGCTTTGGCTCAGTCTTTGATGATTGATACCGACAATATCACCAGCTGCAATGAGACTCTTCTCTAGAAACATTAACTCACTAAGAGATGAGACATTCGCTGGGACAGCTTATACAAACCATGTAGTGGTGTAAATCATCAGTCAACACCAAGTAGTTGTTTTTGGGTAAACAGTCATCAATAATTTGATTGGTCATGCAACGTATACAATATGTATCAATTAGTGCATTTAGGTATAGTTAGTCTTTTCAGTCAGCATATAGTAGTTAGTTTTCTTTTGTTTTTAGACAGTTCATTCACGGATAGGAGGGGCAAGAGAGTTGGTACTGGGCAAGGGAGTTGTAGCAGGAACAGGAATTTGTTCCCGATCTGTGTTAGCAAGCACTGGATCCTTTTCATTGTTGATATCAACCAGAAATTTGTATTGTTCGCTTCAGAGGATATTCAGCCATTCCAAATAACTTTGAGAAATCACATTGTGAGTAGCTGATTGTGTTTACAATATAGATTTCCATTTTTTTATCCATTTTTTGTGTATCTTTTTTCCCCAAAAAAGGTCTCCTTTTTTAAATTCGAGCATGGTCAGGATGCTAATTTCAAAACATCCTAGGAGGAGCATGTAACTGAAACTATATCTGTTTGTTATTATGTTGTGATGTGGAACTATATGTATTTGCTATTATTTTATGATGTGGAATTATATGTCTTTGCTATTATGTTATAATGTGAAACTATATGTGTTTGTTATGATATTATGATGTGAAGTGAACTATCTATGTTTAGTATTATACTATGATGTGTTGGCTGGTTTTGAGGTAAACAATATTTACATGTTCTAGATCATATTTGTGTTGTATTCATTTGCTGTGCAACAATATTTAGGTGATATTTTAGCCAAAGTTTGTTTTGCTGTTATTTGAAGTTAAGAGTTTTTCTTCTTTGCCTTGAGCATGTATTCATTGATTTACTTATTGAGCAACCTTTATTTTGTTTATGAAGCTACCATGCCGCCGCTGCCCAACTCCGGGGACCTCATGAGTGCTAAGAAGGCCAAGAAATCTAAGTCCAAGGAGGAGAGGAAGCATAAGAAGAATAAGCATGAGCGTGCCGCCACCGACGAAGCCCTTGTCCCCTTCAACGACGCGCAGGACGCCAAGCGCAAGCGCAAGGACGGGCAGGAGGGGAAGGAGCAAGGAAAGAAGCCCAAGAAGGAGAAGAAGGCTGAGGCGGAGGAGGTGAAGGGGGGAGACGAGAAGATGAAGCGGGCAATGGAGGACGAGCGGTTCTCGGCGGGGCGGACCGACCCGCTGTTCCGGCCGATGCGGCGGAAGGAGACGAAGGTGGCCCTGGACTCGAGGTTCAGCGGCATGTTGACGGACCCACGCTTCGCTTCATCGGCGGCGCCGGTGGACAAGCGCGGCAGGCGCCGCAAGAAGGTGGCCATGGAGAACCCCATGGAGCATTACTATCTCAACCAGGAGGAGGAGGAGGAAAAAGAGAAGGAAAAGAAGGAGAAAGAGAAGTTGGTTGAAGAAGAGGAAGAGGAGCAAGAGGAAGAAGAGAGTTCTAGTAGCGATGACGACGAGTATGAAGATGAGGAGGAGAACGACGACGAGGTGATGCTTTGCTACCGATTCTCCCGTTTTCCTTTGTCATATGTTAGTGACTAGACTATGCTCCCACAGCAGTATGGCCTGTAGTGGAATAGTGGAGATTCAAATGAAGCCTCAATTTATTCTAAACATTATGCTTTTGAATTCTTGGGAGAGCATTGAAGCACCTCCCGGTGGCGGAACTAGAAAACTTTCAATGGGGGTGCACACTTCACACGTAAAATTTTATAGTCTTGTACAATAGTTTCGTAACATCATAAATCCAACACTTATATTCAAAGTTTGCTAAAAGTATAATACAAATAGTTCTAAAGTCTTATAAATCCCAAACCACCAAAATCGGATTCAATTCAATCAACAAATTTGGCCTACTGAAGAGGTGATCTCCTGGTGTTTTTAAAATTTTCGAGGGTGCCAGTGCATACCTGGCACCCTCCTAAGATCCGCCCATGGCAACTCCCTATGTGTTTCTGTAGTTATACATTTCAACATCAATGACTAGAAAACGATTTTGAATTACAATTCTTGATATTGGACATTTCAGTAGCTCTCTTGTAGTTAGGTTTATTCTGAGTATCATGCCTTCTGTTATGTGTTCTTATGTTTGGGATTTTACATACAGTTTTGGATGTTTGTGATTATAGATATTAACATTACCTACCAAGTGATGATGACTGCTTCCAGCATAAAGTTTGTAGTGCTTCTATGTTTTATCTTTGTCTGCTATGTGCTGTTCTCTGCTTCCTTCGCAATGTTGATTGCACTCCTGATTTGCTGTAGTTTTTATGTCCTGTCTAAAATATTGCTGTTTTGAGCTGAAATTATGTACAGTAGAATGCTAAAAATTCACACATTTGACAATATTGTACTTTTATACTGAGGTGTATTCACTTACTGAAACACTGTGCTAGCTAATGATGCATGCACATGGTGATGGTGCTGCCTGTATTTCTATGCTCTATCCTGTCACGCCTTGTTAAATTAATTTGATAGGAACCTTATAATTTCCATATTTTTTAAAAGCATTGCTTGGCAGCTGTAATGTTTCATGCACTTTTCTTGTAAAGAGAGTAACATGTTGTGCATTGTATCTAATTCTTAGTATTTTTCTGCAGTACTCTGTCAGGAGTGACATTACCCATTACTTAATGGGCAGGCATGATGATACACCTATGATTGACAAGGAAACTCACATGCTTGCTGTTGTTAATATGGACTGGGATCATATTAAGGTGTATGCTGATTCAAAAAATTAATATTGATCCTGAGAAGTAAACCTCTTGGCCTAAACAATTTTCAGCCGTTCTCAAAGGCAATTTTATTGATTTGGGCGCTTGAGAATTACTTAGTTCCACCAATGCTTTTCCCCCAAAGAATGTGTTTACGAGGGTTACATTCTTTTTGTGTTTTTGCTTTTATGAGTTCATCTGTGGACTTTTATAAAACCTCTTGGGGGCTGTTTGGATGGCTGATTTTCTAAATAAATTCTTCTTTCAGTTAGGAGCATTAAAAAAAGAAAGCACTGTTTTGTTGTTCTGTTTAGCAATACGGTTTGTTCCAAGGCTGCTTTGGCTCAGTCTTTGATGATTGATACCGACAATATCACCAGCTGCAATGAGACTCTTCTCTAGAAACATTAACTCACTAAGAGATGAGACATTCGCTTGAGACATTCGCTGGGACAGCTTATACAAACCTTGTAGTGGTGTAAATCATCAGTCAACACCAAGGAGTTGTTTTTGGGTAAACAGTCATCAGTAATTTGATTGGTCATGCAACGTATACAATATGTATCAATTAGTGCATTTAGGTATAGTTAGTCTTTCCAGTCAGCATATATTAGTTAGTTTTCTTTTGTTTTTAGACAGTTCATTCACGGATAGGAGGGGCAAGAGAGAGTTGGTACTGGGCAAGGGAGTTGTAGCAGGAACAGGAATTTGTTCCCGATCTGTGTTAGCCAGCACTGGATCCTTTTCATTGTTGATATCAACCAGAAATTTGTATTGTTCGCTTCAGAGGATATTCAGCCATTCCAAATAACTTTGAGAAATCACATTGTGAGTAGCTGATTGTGTTTACAATATAGATTTCCATTTTTTTGTCCATTTTTTGTTGTATCTTTTTTCCCCAAAAAAGGTCTCCTTTTTTAAATTCGAGCATGGTCAGGATGCTAATTTCAAAACATCCTAGGAGGAGCATGTAACTGAAACTATATGTGTTTGTTATTATGTTGTGATGTGGAACTATATGTATTTGCTATTATTTTATGATGTGGAATTATATGTCTTTGCTATTATGTTATAATGTGAAACTATATGTGTTTGTTATGATATTATGATGTGAAAGTGAACTATCTATGTTTAGTATTATACTATGATGTGTTGGCTGGTTTTGAGGTAAACAATATTTTCATGTTCTAGATCATATTTGTGTTGTATTCATTTGCTGTGCAACAATATTTAGGTGATATTTTAGCCAAAGTTTGTTTTGCTGTTATTTGAAGTTAAGAGTTTTTCCTCTTTGCCTTGAGCATGTATTCATTGATTTACTTATTGCGCAACCTTTATTTTGTTTATGAAGCTACCATGCCGCCGCCGCCGCCCAACTCCGGGGACCTCGCGAGTGCTAAGAAGGCCAAGAAATCTAAGTCCAAGGAGGAGAGGAAGCATAAGAAGAATAAGCATGAGCGTGCCGCCACCGACGAAGCCCCTGTCCCCTTCAACGACGCGCAGGACGCCAAGCGCAAGCGCAAGGACGGGCAGGAGGGGAAGGAGCAAGGAAAGAAGCCCAAGAAGGAGAAGAAGGCTGAGGCGGAGGAGGTGAAGGGGGGAGACGAGAAGATGAAGCGGGCGATGGAGGACGAGCGGTTCTTAGCGGGGCGGACCGACCCGCTGTTCCGGCCGATGCGGCGGAAGGAGACGAAGGTGGCCCTGGACTCGAGGTTCAGCGGCATGTTGACGGACCCGCGCTTCGCTTCGTCGGCGGCGCCGGTGGACAAGCGCGGCAGGCGCCGCAAGAAGGTGGCCATGGAGAACCCCATGGAGCATTACTATCTCAACCAGGAGGAGGAGGAGGAAAAAGAGAAGGACAAGAAGGAGAAAGAGAAGTTGGTTGAAGAAGAGGAAGAGGAGGAGCAAGAGGAAGAAGAGAGTTCTAGTAGCGATGACGACGAGTATGAAGATGAGGAGGAGAACGACGACGAGGTGATGCTTTGCTACCGATTCTCCCGTTTTCCTTTGTCATATGTTAGTGACTAGACTATGCTCCCCCAAAAAACTAAATTGCACATATCTTACAGCAGTATGGCCTGTAGTGGAATAGTGGAGATTCAAACGAAGCCTCAATTTATTCTAAACATTATGCTTTTGAATTCTTGGGAGAGCATTGAAGCACCTCCCGGTGGCGGAACTAGAAAACTTTCAATGGGGGTGCACACTTCACACGTAAAATTTTATAGTCTTGTACAATAGTTTCGTAACATCATAAATCCAACACTTATATTCAAAGTTTGCTAAAAGTATAATACAAATAGTTCTAAAGTCTTATAAATCCCAAACCACCAAAATCGGATTCAATTCAATCAACAAATTTGGCCTACTGAAGAGGTGATCTCCTGGTGTTTTTAAAATTTTCGAGGGTGCCAGTGCATACCTGGCACCCTCCTAAGATCCGCCGATGGCAACTCCCTATGTGTTTCTGTAGTTATACATTTCAACATCAATGACTAGAAAACGATTTTGAATTACAATTCTTGATATTGGACATTTCAGTAGCTCTCTTGTAGTTAGGTTTATTCTGAGTATCATGCCTTCTGTTATGTGTTCTTATGTTTGGGATTTTACATACATCGGTTTTGGATGTTTGTGATTATAGATATTAACATTACCTACCAAGTGATGATGACTGCTTCCAGCATAAAGTTTGTAGTGCTTCTATGTTTTATCTTGACTGCTATGTGCTGTTCTCTGCTTCCTTTGCAATGTTGATTGCACTCCTGATTTGCTGTAGTTTTTATGTCCTGTCTAAAATATTGCTGTTTTGAGCTGAAATTATGTACAGTAGAATGCTAAAAATTCACACATTTGACAATATTGTACTTTTATGCTGAGGTGTATTCACTTACTGAAACACTGTGCTAGCTAAAGATGCATGCACATGGTGATGGTGCTGCCTGTATTTCTATGCTCTATCCTGTCACGCCTTGTTAAATTAATTTGATAGGAACCTTATAATTTCCATATTTTTTAAAAGCATTGCTTGGCAACTGTAATGTTTCATGCACTTTTCTTGTAAAGAGAGTAACATGCTGTGCATTGTATCTAATTCTTAGTATTTTTCTGCAGTACTCTGTCAGGAGTGACATTACCCATTACTTAATAGGCAGGCATGATGATACACCTATGATTGACAAGGAAACTCACAGGCTTGCTGTTGTTAATATGGACTGGGATCACATTAAGGTGTGTGCTGATTCAAAAAATTAATATTGATCTTGAGAAGTAAACCTCTTGGCCTAAACAATTTTCAGCCGTTCTCAAAGGCAATTTTATTGATTTGGGCGCTTGAGAATTACTTAGTTCCACCAATGCTTTTCCCCCAAAGAATGTGTTTACGAGGGTTACATTCTTTTTGTGTTTTTGCTTTTATGTGTTCATCTGTGGACTTTTATAAAACCTCTTGGGGGCTGTTTGGATGGCTTATTTTCTAAATAAATTCTTCTTTCAGTTAGGAGCATTAAAAAAAGAAAGCACTGTTTTGTTGTTCTGTTAAGTAGGAGTAGCATTTATAGAGTATGTTGTTTGGCTATAAGCCTGGAAGATATTTTTAGTTTCTGTTCTTTATGTCTTGTTCAAATTAGGTGAAATGTGTATTGGTAAAATTCACTTCTTTTTTTGCTTAGAGATAAACACCCCCAAATAAAAAATCCCATATTTTATCAAATGTAGTAAAAAATCCCATAATTTATCAAATGTAGTTATTTAGGATTAAGTGCAAAGTCTATGCTGATGTTAAATTACTGTCTTTTTTGGACTGGATATCCACATGCTGATTACCCATATACAGTTGAAAAGCGACCATATCTAAGCCCAAGTCACGGCTAACTTCACGACCCAATGATGTGGACATCTTGCCGGCCAGCTGGTTGGCTAGTGTTGGTAGTTAGTAGTAGTTTATTAGGAAAGCTAGAAGTTAGCGATAAGAAGCGGTCGTATGTAGAGGAGGGAGGGCGCAACAGCAGTTCATGAGAAGAATTAGGAAAGAGATAGAACAGGAGTTGAGTTCAATTACAAGTTAAGAGTCCTAGTCTTACGGGTCAACTATCTCTATATAAGAGCATGCATTGTAATCTTTCGGATCAAGCAAGAAATAAACAATCTATTCTTTGCCAATTACATCTCAATCTATGTCTATCTTTCCGTTCTAAAACCCTAATCCCTGTCAAACCGTGCCATCTAGCCATAGTTAAGATTCGCTATAACTTCGAATGGTGAACCGGATTCATCGAAGCCGAACTGGTTTAGGGTACGGGGTTCGTATTCGCATTGGAAATTGGAAGAAAAAGTGGCGAACTGAGAACCCAAATCCCGTACCATGATTCAGATGAACTGCGTTTCTGGTAACTATGCATCTGGCCTTCCTCTGCATGGTAGTTATCTTGTTGTGAACCAAGGTTGAAACAGCTTCCTTGTGTCATAGGTGCTATTAATGGCAACCAAGAGGACTTGCTTCTAAGCTGTTGCAGCAATGTAACCACAACCTTCAGGGCATTGGCAAAACAGTGGTGACCAGCATTCATAATGGCACATATTGTTGTCAATAGAGCAGTGTTCACTAAGCCAATGGTGGAGAGCTAAGCCAGAATTAGCAAGAAATATCCATTTTGGAGAAGACAAATAGCTGATTACTTTGGCCTATTGGGTTTAATTTAGGATGGGCATTGAATTGGTAACCAATCATGAAACTAAATTAACTAACATCAGTTCATATCTACTCCAAATATGTAAGGATTGCATTTGCACTAAGATATGTGTATTTTTTTTTGCTTGGTGGGAGTATTGAAGCACTTTCCGTTTTGTCATGTCCATAGCAACCAAACAAGATGATTGACAATTAGAGTCAAAATCCTGTTTTGCTAAAACTGAAGGTCCAAAGCATTTAATTTTTTCCTCATAGCAACTTTGAATTGGTTGTTTGGGTTCAATGATATTATCTTTTTTATTTTCTCTCTTTCAATAGGCGGTTGACCTGTATATGGTGATGACATCTTGCCTTCCGAAAGGTGGTCGAGTTTTATCAGTCTCAGTCTATCCATCAGAATTTGGACTTCAGTGCATGGAAATTGAATCAACTAAGGGCCCAGCTGCTCTTGTTGATGACAATGGTGATGACGACGATGATGACAACAGTGGTGGTGAAGATGATGACGACAGTGAAGATGATGAAGACGATAGTGAACATGACTCTGAGGCTGAGAACAACAAGCTGCGTACTTATGAGCTAAACAGACTGCGGTTAGCAACAAAATGGAGAGAGATCCTTTTGCTTATTATTATCTTGTTTGTTTCTCTATTTGCCTGGGACTGAATGACTAATTGAGATGACTGTGAAACGAATTTGTTGACCATAGTCCGTAGTCTTCGTATTGGTAACTAAGAAAATTAACATGTTCAAAACTTCAAATCCTGTGTGTAAATGTAACTAAGCATCTGCTTGGCATATGTCCAATTAGCCTTTTTCTATCCTTTCCCCCCTTATGAAAATGTTGATTACCAAGGCTTGGTCCTCTCCCTGCAGGTATTACTATGCAGTTGTGGTGTGTGATTCCAGCGCAACTGCAAATCACCTTTACATGAGTCTTGATGGTACTGAGTTCTTGAAAACAGCAAATGTGTTTGATTTGCAGTTTATTCCTGACTCTATGGACTTCAAACATCCTGTTCGTGACATTGCTACAGAGGTATCTTACTTCAAAACTATTGGAACAAAAACAATGACAAATTATTGTTATTTTCTTTTTGTTGCATATTGCTTTCCATAAGTTATGATATTTAAGTTAAGTACAACTTGCATTTCAGTTGTGCTAACAGAAGCCTTTTCGGTTTGGAAACAACTTGTTTGAGTTCACGCAGGCACCTCTGAGCTACAAGGAGCCTGATTTTGAGACTCGTGCTTTGCAACATAGCAGAGTTAAGCTCACCTGGGATGATGATGAACCAGAACGTAAGAAGGTCTTGCGGCGGAAGTTCACTGATGATCAGGTTAACTCTGTTATTTTCATTCCTCATGTTAATGGTTTTTCTTTCAGTAGCTCACAGACTTGATAAATGAGAAGGGAGGAAGTACAGTGTCAAGTTACATATTCTGCATTACAGTAAATGGTATTTTGTAATGCATCTCTTCTACTTTGTGAAGGTTTTTTTAATTTCTGTGAACAACTCTGCCTGAGTTATACACTGGTTTATCTGTCTATCATGTTGACATAATCATTTTCTTATAAGATCACATAATTTAATAACCGATGCCATGCATTTTATTACTTTTGTTTTCTAATGTATTTGTATGAAATGTTCCCATCTGTCGTGTTGTTGTTTCTTGTCCTTCTGTATTCTTGTGTTCTACATCTTTGGTGAATGTTTTTATTTTGCTGTTGCAGTTGGATGAGCTTGATATGTATTTAGCAAGTGATGACAGTGTGTCAGATGATGACGGTGTAGACAATGATGGTGATGGAGCCAAAAGAAAGTTAACAAGGGAGGAGCGGTTGGCCCTTTTACTACAAGGAAACAAATCTGACGAGGAACAAACTGATGGCCAGGACATGGAGATTACATTCAACACAGAGCTTGAGGACCTAAGTAAACGTATCCTTGAGAGTAAGAGCAACGAGAAGACTGTCTGGGAGAAGCACCAAGAAAAGATGAAAGAGAAACGGAAAGCTAGGAAGAGGAGGCCAAAGGATGATGATGACTATAGCAGCGAGGATGGCCCTGATGAAGATGATGATTTCTTTGATGATGAAGATGATGATTTCTTTGATGAGGAAAAGTCTAATGATGAAATTAAGCCAACTAAGAAACAGAAGGCAAAGGCCAAAGATGCAGGAAAGGGAAAAGGAAAAGACAATCTCCCAGAGGAATATTTCGAGCAAGAAGCAACCAAAGAAGAGTTGGAGCTCTTGGTTGCTGCTGATCAGGATGCAGCCAATGGTGCAAAGGGTTACAACTTGAAATGCAAAAAGAGTAAAAAAGGCAAGAAGGGTAAAGAGGAATCTTTTAAGAACAAACTTCCTGAAATCGATCTTAGCAAAGACGAGAGGTTCTCAGCCATGTTCACATCTCATCTGTTTGCATTGGATCCTACTGATCCCCAGTACAAGAGGTACCTGAACATATCATATTTTGCCCTATCACGCTATTGTAAAACCTGCTTGACTTGCATGGTGTTCTTGGCTCAGTGTTACTCATCCCAACCATGGTAAATAATTTTGTACAGGAGTGCAGTCTTCATGAAAGCAAGCTGGTAAGCAGGGGCGCATGCAGGCAGAGTGGATAGAGAATCTCCTCTGGAGGAGTCATATCTGGGAAGGTTTCCACCAGAAGAAGCAGCTGCAAAGGATGTTGAGCAGAAGCCAGTTGGGGCATCCACGGAGAAACTGCAGATATTGTCTGCTGTCAAGTCTCTCAAAAGGAACCTTACTGCATTCAAAAAATCAAGCTCGAGTGACCGATAAAGAGGAGGTTTGTTATGCCCTGATGCATTTTTCTTAATGACATGCTCAAATGCCTCTCAAATAACAGACTTTGGGTTTTCTTTCTTTCTTTCTTTTTTTTTTACGAGGAGGTTTTAAGGCTTTAGAATAGTTTCAAAGTTATTTATTTATGTCTGTATTGATCTGTATGGCCCTAGTGACAAGCGTCCCATTTTTGGATTTTGACATGATAAGGATCCAGCTGGACAATTTTGTGCGTTTTAGGTTAGATTATTATCGCGAATGTTTTGATTAGTTATAGGTGGCCTGATTTTGAGGGTTTGCAAACTTGTCAGAATTTTCTCTTTTTTGTAACTCTTGATATATAATGAATTTGAACCTACAATTTTATACATAGGTAGAGTAATCTATGAAGTACATCTACAATTTTTTTCAGAATTTTTCGTGACTTTTGTTAGTTGGTGTGCACGGTGTGTACACGGGAAGGCCTGTGTGCACAGGATACGTTGCCCATCATGAAGGATGCAGAGTTTTTTTTTTCCAAACCTAAATTAAAAACACTGGGAGTGTAAATGTGTAACTACAATTGCAAATAATGATGTGTCGATTATTACGTGCTCTGGAAGACCTTTAATGATTCTCCCTATGAGTACAGAAATGGTTGTAATAATTTATAAAGGATGCTTTATCGTATCTGAATCAAGTTACCCCAGTGTAGAAAAAGCTTCCACTTAACCTGCACTAAATTGATCCCAGAGTGCAGATGGGATAATGTAAGTTCATAATGTGTCCTGAAACTAGTGGTTTTAATTATAGCAAAATATCGTCTTGACATTTGAAAAAGTCGTGAATCGGCATCTTATTGTTTTAATTCATATTTTCATTTTTCAGGAAAACTTTGTGATGCTATGCCCTTTGCATCAGTCTTCAAAGTTGCCTAAGAAACTTCTGAGCGTCAAAAGCAATCTAAAAGGAGAATGACACCAAAAGAGTATCTTCAGAGCGATCTAAACTTCTGAGTGAAACATGTTAGTACAACGACCTGACATTGCAAAATGTATGAGTACTAACTGTAGGATAACTAGTTTTTCAGGCCATCTCAAGTAAGATCTAGTCAAGATTGTGGAAATAACTGGAAATGGCCATCCGGATCACCACAGAAGTGGGTTCTTTGCTGTTCAGCCCTTTCTGCTGCTGAGAAGATGCTTTTTGATATTCATCTTATTTTCCTGATATAATCAATGACGTTTGTTTACTCTGAATTTAATTGAAATAAGATGAACAAATTAAACAGATTGTCTCCAGACATGTCTCCATCTATGTTCTTGTGCTATTGTTGAAGAAGATATGATAAGCTCAGATGCACCAAACATTCGCTAATTAGATATTAATTTTTCTACCGTAGCACCACGCTATATTGTTCTTACATCTATTTTGTTGATATGTTAAGCATATAGTTCAAATTTATTTTTATACCTTAATGTCCATACTCTTTGATATTAGCAATAGCCACTTAGTTTTTCGTCTGAGGCTTAACGAAATCCTGGCTCCACCACTGCATGATGGTGTGAGTCTCTATTACGACTTTAGTGCTGCTGATGAGGGATTATAACTGTAAGGAAGATGGAGATCAGAATTTTGTGGAGTAGGAGACCATCAGAAGGGAGACACTAGATTTTTCTATTGAATGGGCGAGTGGTGTTGTATTCAGTGTAGCCAGACCTATCGAAACACTACGTGCCATATGAATAAGGTGTGGTGTACTAGATGGTGAAAGCTCATACATGTGTATGCTGAAATTTCCTTAGTTGATCCTAACACAACTCCGTCCTGCGACGATATCTATTATATTTAACCTAGCCAAGTATAGTGAAGATGTTACATCATATATATTATAGTTTTACTACCTTCCTAGTTATATGCGGAAGAACGTCAACTTTGGTATTTATAATAGACTAAGTAATACTTTGAGCATACCATATAGCTTAATAGTCGAAAGATCTATTTACAAAACACGACGTCGAGGTTGATATGTCATTCTTTTTTAAAAGAATAATTTGGCACTGACCAATCCTCAAATATAGAATAACTCTTAAGTGGATGTATCGTGGCTTCTCTTGAATACTGTTTACGTTGTATATCATATATACGAGTAGGGGTGAAAACGGATCGGATAGTTTCCGACCGATCCGGATAATTTTCGGATACGGATAGTTTCGGATCGGATATTTTTCGGATAGTTCCGGATCGGATACGGATACGGATATTTTTTATCGGATACGGATACGGATTCGGTAGCATACTATCCGACGGATACGGATACGGATACGGATTATCCGATAAACAGTATTTTCGGATATCCGGACTTTGACACTCCGAGCGCTATTCCTTGTTCACGAATCGTGAGTCTTCTAGAGTTTCAACCTTCGTGTTCAACTCCAGTCTCAACACTCCAGATCTACTCCCCCCACCCCCAGGCCGTCACCCCCCACGGCCATAGGCCACTGGCCGGCGCCGACGCCCGTCTCGTCTCCCCCCGGCGCCGCCTCCCATCTCGTCTCACCCGGCCCCGCCTTCCTTGCCACGACCGCTTTGCCCGCTTCACCGCACCGCCAGTTGTCGCCGTCGTCTTCGCGATCCTACAACCGCCGCCCATCTCCTTGGGGTTGATTTCTTAATTTGGATTTAGGAGCCGTCGTCTGCGAGGAATAAAGCGGATGCAGAGGGCAACCGAGGCCGGTATTTGGAGTTCAGGTGGTGGCGGGCCATGTGGTGTGCCTCGCAGGCTCTACTGGCCTCGCCAAGAGCCTAAGCCCGCTCCAGAAGCGCCATCGATGCCGCCGAGTCATTGTGGCCCTCGTCGTTGGCCCCGCCCACGAACACTTTCGCGAGACCCCTCTCACCCTCCTCACCTTCCTCGATCGAAAGGTACGAGCGCCGGATTTCAGCAATTACCCCGCTTTTTCAGCTCTTCCCCTCTAGAAACCGTGGTCGTGCGGCTGTTGATTTGGTCGGGGCCTCCAGCCATGCGTAAACCTGCCACCTTGGACTGTGGGATTGATTTCTTGGGTGTAATTACGATTATAGAGCACAATTGTCTTCCTAAAAAAGATTATAGGATACAATTGTTGTTTAGATCGATAGAATTCTATGGATTTGGGCGCATGTTACCAGTAGTATTTGTTGTTTCGAACTTGCACAGTTGGCTTGTTTGGCCTCAGAATTTCGTTCTTGTTTGTGTTCATTCTGTGGCCAAAAAAAGTTGGTGCTCTAGTTTCATGTTCTAGCCACTACAACTGTTGCATTCCGCTACCTTGTTACATGAATCTAATTATTAGTCTCCGGTTTGTCTTAAACAGAGTGCGGCGACCACACGTTATGTCGCACTGGACCCACAGGTGAAGGATATGGAGCATATGTGGATTATATCAGTTGCTTGCTACTAAACACAAGCTGATTAAGTTTGTCACCATTCTTTTTTTTGTTGAAAGGTTCTTGGTTCCTGAGGTTTTCTAGGAAAAACAAGTAGGTAATGAAATGTTGTAAGCTTTGATTGTTGATTTCTTGTGTACAATTTAAGGGGTTATAGTGTTCCGATAAATATCCGTGACCGTATCCGATTCGATTCGTATTCGATCCGCATCCGTATTCGATATTATCCGTATTCGTATTCGTATCCGAACTATCCGTATCCGTATCCGAATCCGAAAAAAAATATGAAAACAAATATGGTATAGCTATTATCCGTCCGTATCCGATCCGTTTTCACCCCTATATACGAGGTTGAGTTGCGCGCGACGCCGCGCTGCGAGGGAAAAATCTGGCACGAGTTTGTTGCAAATCGAATTTGCGGAACTACGAGTCTCTTTTTTCAAAATAACCGGCGGAAGGATCTATTTGCGAATCTGATTTTTTTTAAAATCTTTCGGGTCGAAAGTACCGACGTTTTTTTTTTGCAAAATAAACGGTAGAAGAACCCCCGCCAGCGAATCTATGGGACCGCTATAAACCTTCGACGAATCAGCGTTTTTTTAGAAAACCGTGTGGAGGGATCTAAACGTCATTTTGAATTTTTCATGTCTAGTCTACAAAAAAAATCGACGAAAGGACCTAAACGCGATTTCCAATTCAGCTATAAACCCTCGACGAATCTGTTTTTTTTTTAAAACCGCGTGTAGAGACCTAAACGTAATTTTGATATTTTTCAGATCTATTTTACTTTAAAAACTGCCGAAAGAACCTAAACGCGATTTTCGGATGGCCTCCCCGAGTGGGCGACATGTGGCCCCCTGAGGAGGCGCCAATCTCAGGCACTTTTATATAGTCTATATTATTATATCCGACTGTTTTTTTTGGTGGGAGCTGGCGACGGAGCATCGACTGGCGATCAGCGGAGGCGCGGAGGACGGGAGGAGGAAGATTGGAAGTCACCGATACGTTCAAAGAAGAGCGGAGTCGGTGTCCACGGAGGCACGGGTCATGATTCAACCATTCGGGTGTGATGCCACCAAACCAACTCACTACACAACTAGCCACAGCCCACCCAAACCAAATCCACAATCACCGATTCCCCAATCAAACCTGAAATCCCTAACCAAATCCTAGGTGAGAGACAATTCATCGGCAACTCGGCGTGCGACGACGGAGGGGGCGAGGCCTGCAACTTTGAGGGGCCCTTGGCTCTGGCTCGCCAAGGTCGGAGGAGTGGGCCGATCTACTGCATTACGGGGTGGGGGAGGTGCCGATGGAGGCCAAAGGAGGGAGGCCAGACCACTGGAGGTGGGGGACTGACTACCGAGTTGCTACGCTGCCGTCGGGTGCGGGAGGCACTGAGCTGAGTGAGGCACTGAGTTGGGGGACGAAGAGGCGAGCCGACAAGGTGGGGGACGGCCGGACGGAGCCATTGCCCACTGCACCACTGGTTGGGGGAGGCACCGAGCCGCCGAGTCCGAGCTGCCACTCCTTCCGCACCTTGGCTTTGATTCGACCGAGAGAGGAGCTGAGGAGGGGTCTAGAGGAGGATAAGGTATGGTTTTCTTCTTCTTTTCCTCCTCCTTCTTCTTCTTCTTCTTATTATTATTATTATTATTGCTTGATTTGAAAATATTAAAAACAATCAAATTTCATTATATAGTTTAAATTATTGGTTGATTAGTTAATTGTAAAAATGATAAAAATATGATCGTATAATTATTGGATAGGGCCGGTGGAGGAGTGAGCCGTGTGGATGCGTAGAGTGAAGGACGTGGCCGGTTTGTCAGCTGGGGATGGGGCCAAGAGGGGAGGGCATAGGGTGAAGGAGGGGACCGGCCGACCAGGGGCAAGGTTGAGAGGGGAGGATGCAGAAATGCAATTTTACATGTATATTATATGATTTTTTTATTTGTCGTACTGATAAATAAAGAAACTGCAAATATATCCTTGCCTTTAGGCTATGCAAATTTGTAAATGCAATGTAACTTTTCAGAAATATACGTCAATCCAATGCAAAAGTCGTTCTGCTATGCTAAACCCCTCTCTATTTTTCTTCTGCGTATGCCACTACTTATTATGCAGTTGTTTATAATATATCTCTATATATGGCAGCTGTTTATAATATATATATGGCAGCTGTTTATAATATATCTCTATATTATTTATATGGCAGAACTAAAAATAACTCTATAATAGATTGTCTATATAGTTATCTGTAACAATCTCTCATACAATTAACAGATTATATATACTATAGTACATAAAATAGAAAGCTATCTATAAGATTACCTGTTAAATAATAGACAATAACTTTCTATCTTCTTCACATTATCTAAAATCTTAGATAATATAGATAGCTGATATGTACTATTTATATTGGAAAAATATCCTGTGCAATCATCTATATGTGTGCAAACGTGCAATCAAGCGATCTGAAGCACCCGATCTATATCTAACGGTGGCTGCTATTTTACATTTAAACCCTCCCACCTCACTCTCCATCTCTTCTCTCTTTTTCCCTAAAATTTGCTGAAAACCCCTGTCATTGGATATAAATTAGATGCTTCAGATCACTTGACTGTACGCTCACACATATACAGGTGATTACACAGGATATATCCTAGGGATGGCAATCGGGTGCGGCGGGTACGGGTAGTACTCGTCCATACCCATACCACAACAAAATCTCCCCACGGGTATACCTGCTGAAGGGTCGTGGTAAAAATCTCGCCCATACAGATTACATGGTATCGATACCCATGGTATACCCGTTTACCCGTCACCATCAACAATCTTTCCAACCAAATGGTACTAGAAGCTAATGAGTTATGATACTAATACAATCTTTTTGATGAAGTTATAGGTATTAGCAACATTCTATGGATTAAAGAATGATTATCAATGATTCAAAATTTCAAATGTACATAAGAATAATAATTAAAATAATATATGCGCACAAATAATACACATATGGTCAAGTTCAACAATTCTTGAAATGAGATACTATAAATTGGGGATCGAGGGCCAATGGCGCTGTTTTAGCCCGTATGTCAATAGGAGGTGGCGAATGTCGGACGAGCAGATGCAGGTGAAGCTCCCCATACCCATACCCGTTACCCGTCGGGTAGAGTTTGGCCTCGTAAACATACCATGGGTAATAAAAGAGAACATACCCACCTCCATTAGGGTTTTACCCATGGCACACGGGTAATCGGGTAAGATTGCCATCCCTAATATATCCCATTTATATTCACTTAAACGCCACCGCGGCACGCGAAAACGTCGCAAAAACGAAGCGAAAATCCTCGTACGCCCGCTGCGCCTCGCGGTCTCGCTCTCGCGCGGGGCAGCGAAAGGTATCGTTCGTCGTCCCCCACTCGACTCAATGATAAGCGCCAGGCTAGTGACGCCGCCGCCGTCACTGCTCCTCCCGCCCTCCCCTCGCCTCCACGGCCGCCGCCTCTCCCCCACCGCGGCCTCATCCCTCCCCGACCCCGCCCTGCCTCTAAGCTCGCAACCGGACCCGGACCGGGAAGACACTGGCCCGGCCCGGCCAGAGGAGGAGGCCGCGGCGGTCTCCTCCCAGCCACGCTCCCCCGCGAAGCGTGCGAGCTCGCAGCTGAGCCGGTGGTCGCGCGCCCGCGCGCTCCGGTCCGGGCGACGGCTTGAATGGCCGACTATTAGGGGGCGCGGGGCGCTCTCGGTGGCGCCGACCAAGTCGCCGTCGTCGTCAGAGGAGGAGGAGGCTGCGGCGAAGGCGCTGGCGGTGGCGGTGGGGGAGGACGTTGAGGATGACGAGACGGTTGGGGTTGGGAGGGAGGCGGCGGGGAATTCGATCTACATGGTGTCGGACGGGACGGGGTGGACGGTGGAGCACTCAGTGAACGCCGCGCTTGGGCAGTTCGAGCACTGCCTCGTCGACCGCGGCTGCGCCGTCAGCACCCACCTCTTCTCCGGGGTAAAGATCCATCTTTCTCTCCGCCCTTTTATCACCTTACTTCTTCAATTTGGATTTTGGTATCCGCTCTCCAGTGCGATATGTCTGGTCCTTACAAAAATTGTTCTTCTTTGTTATGTAGTGACGCTGGAATTTCCTATTGTGCTGTAGTGAGTAGAGCAGTTACTATGGCAAATGCTCAACTAAGGGGATGTGAGAATTTGCATTGTAGCAGTAAATTTGTGCAATATGATAAGCAAAAGTAGATAACATCGTTGTGCGATATGATAAGTCTAAACTCTAAAAACCAAAATCAAAAGAAGTTTGAGAGCTTCAAGAACTAAATCAATAAAGTTTAAGTTTAGATATGAAATTTAGCATTTTGCGGGCATAAAAGAGCAACCCTGCAGTTTTGTCTTGTGGTTAATTTTTGGCTTTCTTTTGAGATGATTACTGTAATACTTGTGGCTTGCTCTGGAATGTCAGAATGGGTTAATTGGCATACTTTAGTTCACTGTCATCTACCCCCTCCGTCCAAGTTTATAGAGTGTATTTTTTTTAATTGTCTTGTTCAGAAATATAGGGTGTATTTCATATACCAATGCAAAATTAGTGTGATGTTCCCTCCATACCCCTAATACATATCAAATTTATTTTGTATTCTCTACATGCATGCATTGAATATAGTGTTTAATGATAATAATTAGGGTAATCTAGTCTTTTCAATATCTTCTTGGTCTATTTGCAAAGAAGAAATACACCTTATAAACTTGGACGGAGGGTGTTCCAGTTTTAGCTTTGAAGAATCAGGGTTTAGTGTAAGCTCAATAGCGGGTGAAGATTTGGGCTAACATCACACTATTACCTATTTGAGAACGAAAGATATAGATCCATTTTGATCTAGTCACGGTTAGATGATAATGGCTTTTGAAATATGGTCACAATTAGAAACAAAGGTTGCATGTGTTCTAACGGAGGAAAAAATCTTCCCGTATTAGTGGCGGAGCCAGGAAATTTTGGGAGCCTAAATAGGTTTAACTACGACCAATAAACGTGAAAAGTCCATATACACATCATACAAGCAAAATTGATAACCGTAAAAAGTTTTTTTTACTAAAAGCATAGTCCAATATACATGTGAACATTCTATGGATGAAAACAAAGAAAAATTAGTCAAATGCCTCACTACAACACTACCAATGCTTAAAAATTGCCTGCATGTAAAAAAACAATGCTCATAGAAGTGCTTAATGAAACCATTGGAGCAAATAGTAGAAGATTACAGGTCCACATGGCTATGAGTTAAGATGAATAAAGGGTTCAACAAAAATAGGGTGAAAACC
This sequence comes from Guadua angustifolia, assembly GCA_036346375.1. Classification (NCBI taxonomy): domain Eukaryota; kingdom Viridiplantae; phylum Streptophyta; class Magnoliopsida; order Poales; family Poaceae; genus Guadua; species Guadua angustifolia. The sequence goes on along the minus strand of CM070513.1, from coordinate 11,049,765 downwards.
CCAAGCTTGGGCAAAGCTCAAGAACTGTGAAGAAAGTCATTATGATTTATGAACTTTTAGGACCTATGTATCACCGATACACGATACTGGTACGACGATACCGGTACGGTGATACGGCGATACGCAATTTTCCAAAAACATGAATCCAACGATATGGCGAATATATATGTATTAAAAATTAAAAAAATATATAAATAGGCCAATAATTAGGCGATTTGTGGCGCTTGGAGCTGGATGTTGTGCGAGAGTTCACGCTACGCGACGAGGAGAAAGGGGCTACAAGGGAGAGATAGTTTTTTAGGGTTAGGATTGATGGGCTAGAATGGGCTTTTCCTTTGTTTGGGCTTTGTGTTATGTGATTGGAGGTATCGGGGAGGATCGCGGAGTATCGGAAAAGGATCAGAACTTTTTTAATTATTTTTTTATGCTCAATTTCACCGATCCTTGTCGATCCGGGATCGGGGAGTATCGCGGAGGATCGGGGTATCCGATACCGGTACGGCACCTTCGTGAAGGATCGGTGATTCATAGTTTAGGACCACAAATTAGTCCCAGCACAAAGGGGCCATAATTGTTTTCTCTACTTTGTCTTCTCCAGCCATCATTGTAGACCATGGAAAGGATGGCAGTTGTATGTACCCAATTTTGTGTTTCAAAGTCTATTTAAAAACTCATTCTTCCTCCAATGTAATTTTCAGAAGAAAAAACATACAGCTAACACAGAAATGATCAAAAAATATCCATCAGCTTAGCACAATTGATTATAAGCAGTAAATGACAACTATGATATGATTAAATGCTTCCCCAATCCCCGATCGCGAGATAGGTGATCCAGTTGCCCGATGGGCTTCCCACTAAAACTCATCACTACAACTTACATACAAGCAGCACGGATTACTGGAGAGTAAAAGGTGCACAAACATATACATACCTATACCTTGCTGTTGGTGAAGAGGAGATACTTGCCGCGGTCATTCCTCTAGGAAACAACCTGCCCGCCGTGCAGGCTCATCTTCAAACACTGCAACGGCAAAAAACCCCATCAGAATCACACCAAACCAAGCAATGCTAAGCCGATCACTCCGCAGAAATTCACAACTGCTAAAGCTAAAGAAACACAAAAAGGGCAACATGAGGCGCACCAGCGAGGATGCTCCCCTGGGTGAGCGGAGCATGACCTAGGCAACCCCGTTCCAGTCCTTGACCACCTCCAGGTCCGTTCCAGTCCGGCGGCCAGAGATCTCATTGCTGGTGAACCTGGGCAGGCGCCCACCTTGCCTGAGAGCTGGCTTTGCCTCTGTCTTATATAGAACGTTGGATGAATTATGCAATGGATTAATCTGACAATTTTTTAGTAAAAATAAATTCACTACCTGGACATTTGTGTGGATCATCCAGTTGGATAAGGCCAATAGTTTTGTGTAAATTGAGAGCCACATGGTAACTTCATGCGTATTTATTTGTTTCGTTGATGCAAATTTGGTATCCACCGCTTCACACATTGATAGGGTACAAAAGACAAATAAATTCCAGGTAGTTGGGATATTCAGGCATGGACAAAGTATTGGAGATGCTTATTGCCACTTTGACCTGACTAGTTTTTCTTTTGTCTGTTTGGACAAAAGCAGGCAGTTATCTTGTGTGGAGACTCCTGATTAGACTCTTCACCAAGCTTTGCACTTGCATAGGCTAAGAACTAAAGTTAACTTCACATCACTTATTGCTATTGGTACTAACCAGCATCTATTGCTGTGAACTTGCTTTAGATTGATGATGTGGATAGACTTATTGACATAGTAAAGCAAGCAGCAAAAGAAGGGGCACTGCTTCTATATACCCTTGCTGATCCTTCGATGGCTGAGGCTACTAAGAAGGCTTGCGATCTGTGGGGTGTTCCATCCACTGATGTTCTTCGTCCTACTATTGAAGCCATAGCTTCTCATATTGGTGTTGCTCCATCTGGGATTCCACGAAGTTCTCCTAGCCGACAGGGTCAGCTTACCGAGGATTACTTCCAACGAATTGAAGCTATTGATTTCACTATCAAACAAGATGATGGTGCTCAGCCACAGAACCTTAACCGTGCACACATTGTACTTGTTGGTGTTTCACGTACTGGGAAGACACCATTGTCAATTTATCTATCTCAAAAAGGATACAAAGTGGCAAATGTTCCAATTGTGATGGGAGTGGATCTTCCAAAGGCCCTTTTTGAGATTGATCAGGATAAGATTTTTGGATTGACGATAAACCCTGTGGTTCTTCAAGCAATCAGAAAGGCGAGGGCCAAAGCTCTAGGATTTCGTGAGCACAAGAGTAATTATGCTGAAATGGAGCATGTGAGGCAGGAGTTGGACCATGCAAATCAAATTTTTGCTCAACATCCAATATGGCCAGTCATTGGTAAGATCAGTTTCATTCTCTCTGTGGAGACCCTTTTCTGTTTCTTCTCATGTTAAAAGCGAAGTTTTGTTTTGTTTTCGTGCAGAAGTCACTGGAAAAGCTATAGAGGAAACAGCTGCTGTCATTGTGAGAATATACCATGACAGGAAAGAGAAGTGCTCTATGCCACGCATATCAAAACGGTACTAGCACCACGTTCTATCTCTTCTACTGCGCCTTGTAAAGTATGTGTGTTCTGATAAGCTCCATGTCAAGAGTACCTTAGACCGCCCTTTTATTTTTAGCTCTTATTTTTGTGTGACCACCTTCTGGGTGGCTTCCGTATGTAAAAGATAAGGATTCACAGTATAGTGCAGCAGGAAATAAATGTACATTGCATGTTCTGAGTGTTCATTAGCCTAAATTGTTTTTGGTCATTGGAGCTTCTAGTTTGTTAGGTAAAACACTAGGTTGAACTTACTTTCTGAAATTTATTAGAAAAATCAGATTAATATATTTCTTGCAGAGAACTAAGATTCCCATCAGTATAAAATAGTTAAATGTGGACCAGAATATCCTCCTTTATCCTTGTAAACAAGCTTTCGTAAGCACTGTGCATGGAAAATCGCAATGATTTCTTCCTTCTAGTATTGATCGCTAGGATCATTTTGTGAGGATGTGTTCATTCTTAGATTCGATAAGAATACCTTTCAAAAGTAGTTGAACATGTGTGCGTGTGTGTGTGTGTTTCTAGTTTCCTAAAACATCACACTAACTAGAACTATTTTCACTCTCTTCTTTAGTTTATTTATGTGTTGTTTTCATTTACCTATTGGGTGTTACATTCAGTCTGATGGATCTTGTTGTTTGGAACGATATTCCCCCTATTTTGTGTTTTCTGTTTGAACTACGCACCTTATCTTGTGGGTATGTGGTTGTAAGTCCAGAATAGATTTCTGGTCAGATGTGCTTCAACCAAAATTTAGTTTCTCTGCTAGACCGTGGCCAGGTCACTGAAGCCTGGTTGAGTTGATAAGGAATTCGGTTTTATTGAAACTGCAGAGCAGCAGTCCAAGGGCTGACATAAGGATATTCAGAATGCTCCTAAGATAATATTTGTTTTGATACTTGATATTTTGTTTCCATTTGATACAAAGTGAAGATAAATTCGCAAGTCGATCTTTTCAATTGACAAGCTGCCCATGTTTTTCTGTATTTCCTAAGAAAAAGGTATTGGGCTAGCTGTCGATCTCTGAAAAATGTCGGACATGGTCCATGTTGTTTGCATTGTGTCGCAAATATGATTTTGAGTCCTCAGAAAAAAAATGTTTCTTCTAGGTAGCTAAGGAGAATTTATTTGTTTGCATTGAACCGAATAACTTAAGAAATCTGTTTCTGTTCTTGCAGGGTGGCTCCAATTAGAATCTACGATTATCTATCAGAGATGGTTAACAGTCATGTTGAGTATCAAAAGATTTTTGCTAGGGACTTTTAAGTCTATTCTGCAGCAGTGAAGCGAATCCAAAAGTCTAGAACCTATCCTATCCGGCATTTTCACGTGTCCATGGTTAGATTAGCGTCATTGTGCATAGAGGGTCCAAATTTCTTTTAGATCATCATCGTGTGTGTTGTCTCATATTCTTTGTTCGTTGGTTTACTTTTGGTTTGTTGAAGTCATGTAAGTACTCATGTACCATCTCTTCAACAAATGACATCCGGGCAAAAGACAATTCTGTCAAATACATCAGTCTCTATTTTTGTTTGCTCGTGTTTGCAACAGCAGTAAGGAAAAAAAAACCCGAGTACCGTCGCTCCAAAGCGACATGTATTCTTCTGAGAAGAGGGCAAAAAAAAAAAAAAAAAAGACGAACCAGGATAGAAAGAGAGCTGCCACCACAAACTCGTCCATCAAACCCCAGCCAGCCTAATCTCTTCACGGCCATTCACTCTATATGCTATCTTGTGCGACCTTTCAGAGTATCACACTTTTATGGCTGAAATCCATTCCAGTAGCATCACACCCCTCACGATCTTTACAACATCGTTGATTGAAAACCCTCTTGAGTAACACGAAAAATTCTTGGCTCTCCACGGCCAGTGTTTCACCGGGCACCGCTGTCAGCGCCAGCACCATTTCCGGCGCCGCCCATCTTGCTCATGGACAGGGTGAAGTAGAGCAGGATCAACGTTCCCACACTGGACCTGCGTGATCCAGGAAATGGCATCAGCACATCATGTGAAATTCAGAGCTTTTCTTTGGAGAACACCGTGCTGATTACTGAACAGTACTGTTTACAATCATTTCATAATTCACTACTACACATAGATGAGAATCGATTCAGCGCCAGCGTGGAACAATGCATACTGATCCACATTTCAAAATCAAGGAATAATTTCAAAATCAATGCAAAATGATCGATACTTTTCGATGGAATCTCTATTAGAACAGGCAATTCTCTGTTCAGTCTATATATACAAACTTAGTGCATCAAGATGTCTCAGTTACAAACTGACAATTGTGGAAGTTTAAAGTGCCATTAAAAATAAAAATTTTCTCTGGCATTTACGTCGTGGGGTGATATAAACAAAAGATAACCTATGTAAAAAAATCAGAATTGTAGCAAAAAATGTTGTTTTTAACATTGAGGAAACTATTCAATACCTCCTTTTTGACTGCTAGTTTGCTCGTTTTGTATGGCACATTATAGGAGTGGATTGTAATCTGCCATGTCCTAATAGCATGGCTGATATGTTTGGGACATGATTATTGGGGTTGGGCAAAGAATTACGGGCTCATATTTTGGTCGAGGTTGCCGCTTTGTGTTGGTCACCGTGGCTATGTCGAAATGATATGATTTTTATAGGAAAAAATATATTTAATCCATTGCAAGTTACATATATTTGCACCAACTGGTTGCGATCGTGGTCTGTACGTCAACGTCAAGACTCTCGGGAGGCAGTGTTATCGGCATGCAAATCGCTGGAGATCGTAGTCAGAGATTTCTTCACCACACATGGGTGGCAATTCAATAACAGGCTACGTGCGAACTAAGGCTTTCTATTTCATGATTCTTATGGCATGTTGCAACTTTATTTTGGTATTTGGACCTCTTATTTTGACAGTTTTTTTTTGCTATAATATTATAATAAATAGTTGGTTGGGTGCATCTCATGATGTAGAGATCGAGAGATTTAATCTTTCATTAACTTAAAAAAAATAATTCCAAGAAACCCTCTATCACGGGCACATACGCATGAACCGAAACATTAAGGCCCCTCTCCGGTTAGCACAGAGCTGCGCCATCGAGCTAAACGAGGGCGGGCGGTTGTTCATCGATCGCCATCTTCTCTCCCCTGTCGCTGTACAGAAGGCGAAGCTGACAACTAGTTCCGCAACGAGGACTTGCCAACGAAAACCACGGCCTGTCTTTGTGCTTCATTTCTGCACGCACCACCGTCTGTCGCGACGAACTTATTCCACTGCGAATTAACGAGCCTAATGCAACTAATTAATACTGCCCTGTTCCAGATCTATCACGTCAAATTGATCGGTTGCATTTGGTAGGAGGCCTGGTCTTGTAGTACTCACTCACTACCGAGTCTCCTGAAGATGTCCGGGGGATTTACTGGCGCCGTACCGCCACTCCGTAGCCTGTTAGGCGCACTCACTGAATGCTTAACTGTTCTGCCTGCCTAATGGTTTGGGTACTTCGTGAAAGGCTTTGAGTACCACGATTTTTGGCCAAATCACTAGCAGAACAGAAAATAAGGGCGTACTGCACTACTGCTACTGGTTCAGAAGCCCTACGTCAGTACAATAGTACATCGCCCAACCAAGTAACATCTCCAGAGATGGCTCTTACTAACTAAAACGGGCAGAGAGCCAGAGAGGAGTACTACCGTGCTACTCCCTCAGTTTCGGAATGCACCTCATTATACTTTCTAAATTTTGTTTCTAAATACATGTAATTGTATAATTTCAAGATGATTTTTTTAACTTTTTTTCTTCTATACCTCTCATCTTTAGCTATTTGTAAGATCATTTACCACTATAAACTATAATAATACACACTATATAAAAATATAATAAAGAAGAGTAACAAAATCTTTGTAGATACGTTAAAAGTGAAAAAAAAGCTAGAATAACATCTACTAGGATAGTTTGCGCGGCGTATACGCCGTGTGCGTTGTTTCTTTCGCGAGAAAAATTTCGGTTTTTTTTCCGTCGGCGTTTTTTTAAAAAACCACCGAGGAAACGCGCGAGACGGCTGAAAAAACAAAAGTGCATCTGCGTTTGCGCTAAATCGAAAGGTCATTTTCGTTCGTGTAAAACAATCAGAATGATCCAAACGTCAATACGTTTTTTTTCCGGTATCTATCTAGAGGGAAAAGGGCGGAAAATTATTAGAGATGAAAACCTTCTTTTATCGAGTCTAACACTCTACGCGTTCACCGAGTAATAATACATGTTTTAAAAAATATCAAAAATCGAGATGGGAAATCGAGTCGGGAAAAAAGTTTAGAGATAGAGTTGCACACATATTTCTGGTGACGAAAACATTTTTTCTCGGGAAAAACGGAGAAAGGACCTAGACGTAAGGAGCAAGGACCTGATTGTTACGTTTTTGGACCTGTTCGCTATCCTGAAAAATTAGAAAAGGGCTTGTTCGCGATTTGAATTTAACGGGAGTTTTTTTCCGTAAAATGACGCACGAGGGACCTAAACGCGAAAAATCTTCTCCTCACAAAAAATCGCGAAAGACCTATTCGGAATTTATGTAAGAACCAAAACGCGAAAAAACTTTTTGAGCCCCCGGCTCAAATGAATGAGGAGGCCGGAACTTTTCTCAGATTAGGGAAGGGATGATACTGAACAAGTGACACCGCCTAGTTGACATTCTGCTGCATAAGCAGCTGGTTCGGTGATCGAATCTAACAAACCAAGGGGAAAAAATACTTACAGTGTGGCGAAGAGGAAGACCACCCTCCTGGGATCAAGCCACGGCGCCGGCCGCCGCCCAAGCCGCCGGGACTTCCCTCCCGGCGTGCCGGCCACCGGCGTGTGGACGAGCCGTAGTCCGTTCATCTCATCGGATGCCGCCACGTGGACGAAGAGCGGGGACAGCGGGGGCCTCTCGCCTTTCCCTGAACCGCCGCCGCCGCCTGCACAGGAACGGATCAAAATCAAGTCAGCGCCATCGATCACCCAAGATCGCATCTTTCAACGACGTCACGGCCAAAGTTACACCTCGAACAAGCCACCCCCACCCATTCGTCGTTAGAATTGTGGAGTAACCCGTAAGTCCCCCTTGTCACTTACTAGTACTAGCTTAAGTGACAAGGTAAACAAACCATCAAAATCAAATTACCAGAGCTCCACGGAAACCAACAAAAAGCCAAGCAAAAAAAGGTAGAAGATATCGACACCAAAATGTGAATTCCATTGAGTCCTAATTTAAGACGATTATAATTGGACTGACCGGTGGTGCCATTGGAGTCGCCGTCGGCCGGCTTCCTTTCTCCCTTCCTTGAGAGCGACCTCGCCACCTTCTGTTGCGTTCAGAGCACAAGCGCACAAGAAAGGAATCAGCTTTGGAATGAACTAAAGAGGATGGGTGCATATCGCCGTCGCCATCGTCGTGGTGTTTCTCCACTTACGGGTGTCCGCGGAGGCGCCGCCGCCGTGTCCGGGCCGTCGCCAGCGAGCGACGACAGGGCGCCGACGTTGAGAGCGATGAACCCACTGGTCGCGGTGGCCGGGCTGGTACGCAAATCTGATTGTTCAAGATCACTTGGTGCAAGAACCTGCGCATACGAAAAATTAAAAACCACAATTTAGTAGTTTTCCAACCGCAAGAACCTATCAGTAATTCAGTATCACAAGTGATTGTTCTCACAAGTTGAACACAGGCAAAATTCACTTACTTTCTAACTAGTCAAGATAATTAATAAAATAGTGTAAGAAGGTCTAATTGACTGGCAGAAGATTGTGATATTTATCAGGAAGAGTGAGCGAAATAAGTAACAGAAGACACTTACAGGTTGGTTCGAGGCAGCGTCCCCCATGTCTTGGCGATGCTCTGCTTGTGCAGCTTCTTCTTATTCCTTCTCTTTTGTTGTATCTGTGCTTACCTTGTCCGTTGGGAATGATGAAGTACTACCAAAACTAGGAACCGGAGGAAAGGCCTGACTCTTTGCTCTTTTTGAGGACTCTATGTCTGTCTCTCTCTCTCTCTCAAGTTTTTTATATATTGCTGGATTTTCCTAGAGATCCACATGGTTATTCGGAAATTACAGTGGTGTTTGTTGATTTGGTTCTACCACCCAGGCCAAGCTGTATTGGGTCTTATCTTCCTCTAAATACTGGTTTCTTAATGGCCTGTTTGGTAATTGGTACGCAGAAATATCACATTTTCTTTAGGAAATTCATAGGAAATGGTATAATTCATGTAATAAGCGAGAAAAAAATTCTATGTAACAAGACCTTATATTTTATAAAATTCGAAGTCAAATAAATCTTTCCAAGTCCACCTTGATGATAACATTGATAACGATATGTCTGAGATCTGCAAATTTCAATGTTTCTTGATGACTGATGTATAAAAAGAAGAAAGGAAAAGGTCTATTTATTCATTGGAGGGCGTTCTCGGGAGAAAAGATTTGGCAGGCAGATATCCTCAGGCATTCGATCACTTTTCCCTGCAAGCTTGCGAGTATTTCCCCCAACTCCACCAATTTGGCCTTTTCCATAACTTTTTCCCCAAATCCAAAAGCGAAGGAATTCGATCTTACTAAAAGATAAAGCGATGTACGAATCTTGAAAATAGCACTAGATATCAGAGGAATAATAAAAGTTGGACTTGAAGAAGCATCATAACGGCCAGAAAATGTCGAATAGGAAATGGCGCCAAATATCTTTTTTCCTAATCATGCCGTGTACTCGTCTGCTTATGAGTTTTGTAATCATTATTGATATCTTTAGTTATTTTATGTTGTGAAATTTGTGCACAATACGGGACAAAGAGTTTAACGTGGAAAACCTCACGAAGAGAGAAAAACCATAGGAGAAAATCCATTAATTTGATTTGTTCAATTTACATGTATATGGGGATTGCTCTATATCGTTGGCTGAGTCTAGGTCATACAAGGTTTGGACTTCTATTTCGATATTTGAGGCACCATATCTCTAACAAATCTTTCCTTAAGTCAAAATCCATACTGAAATTATCTTTGAAAAACCCTAAAGTGTAATTAAGCACCATGAATACCAGCTGAGCAAAAAGCACAAAGAATTAATTTGAACAAGAAAGACTAGAATAGTCTAATCCAAATGATTCTTATGAAGCCAAATTGAGCAAACCACCAGTATCCAAACACACAAATATCAACAAAGCAAGTATGAAAAATATATGGACCAAGAACATTTTCTCCAGAAAATTAGGGGAGCCAAAAACTCACAAGTTTGAAGACAAAGGACTGAATTGATGATATAATTAATGAGAAAAGAGGGATTCCTGTCATGAACAACAGAAAAAAAGGACACGTTTCCTAAAACGGAGAAAAAAAGGAAAAAAATCCGGCCCTTTTCCTTTACGTACATATTATCTTCCCCACTGGAATCTGGGAATTTTTTCAGTCCCTGCTAACTAGACTATTTTCTGTGAAATTTTGTAAAATTCCTATAAAATTCATGCGTTCTAAGTAAGTTCTTAGTCTTTTTCTGTTTTATAATTGCCGCTCGGAGATTGGTTCTGCACGATGATGTGGCAGTCAATCAGCACTCTAGCTAGCTAGCTGCCAGGTTACATTTTCGGACGGCAGCTAGCATGCGTGATCGACGGTCGATCGATCGAGAATTCAGGATAGATCATCAATTATCCAGAGTCAGAGGCTTTCGTTTTTTCAAAGACAGCGAGAACGTCTACATGCAGTGCACTTATGTATTTGCTGGGGCGCAGTTCGCGGCATCCGATAGCTATTTCATGGTCTAATAACTCGGCGGCACCACCTGGCCTTTTCGAGGCCGAAATGATGCAACGATAACGAGGGCCAATCATATCCCATTAGTTTTCGGAATGATGGTCTTGTACTCTTGTCCTTATGAACTTTTCTGATTTGTATGTGTATAGCAAATTTGCAAAAAAAAAAAATGATTAGTAAACTCGTTTCATTTGGGCTTAGTTTAGCATTGTGGTAGCTTATAAGCTAGTCTAGTAGTACAGTTTTATTTATCTCATTTTTTGATACAACACTGCAATGCCATATTTATAATTTTGTATGAAAAAGATAGGTTAATTTCAGCCTTTCAGGGTTGTTGATCTAGTGATATCTAGGCCATCCAACTGAACTTAAGAAAGTTCATACCCACGGTGGCATTACAACTTTATTATCCTTAGTTGATTGCTTCATGCTGTTGATGTGACCATAATTACATCCTTTGCCCGTTGGATCCAATGCTGACGTCAATTAACCGAGTCCAGAACAACTGCAACTTTCTAACTAGCAATTTAGAGGTGTACATGAGATTTGCATTCATGATGATAGTGCTTTCAATGTATCATTTATCTTATTTATAATACGCTTGAAGCATTTTGCTGAAAAAAAATGTGCTTAACAAAAATAGATCCATGATGAATATATTTTAACGTTGTAAAAAATAAATAGTGCATTAAAAGTTTGAATTTACTACATCTGAGGCAGACAATTACTGTAGCATTTTAGCACAAAAATATGGGTGGTTAACAGAAGTGAGAGGTACATAGTTGGCTTTCTTTAATCAGTCTTTGACAAAAATGGGACGTGGGTTTTGACTAACAGAATGTGGTGGAGCATAGAATAGGTTATTCTACGCTGTGGTGAATATTAGAATTTTAATTCAAACTTGATTGAACTAGTTTTTTTAACTAGTTAAACTCAACATCCTAAAATAGTAATATATATACACACACATACATATACATATAGGAAGCACCCAACTATTTTCTTACTAAATAGCCCTCAAATTTTGAGCCTTTAGATCTATATCCAATTGATAGAATCAATTTGCTTTCTCTCATCACATTTGAATACTCTATAGGGAAAAAAATTGAGTGTTCACAAAAAAACACTCGAGTGTCACTTAGCAATTTCTATATATATATATATATATATATAGAGGAAAAATATCTTTTACTCCTGGGTGTAGTTACTCCCACATCTGAAATACCACCTAAATGAACTTGAAATACTCCTTTATCACTTTGGGTACACTCATACACTAATTATAAGATACTCCAATATGAGCCACATGGAAAAATTGCAAGGGAGTCCATGATTTTTTGCGTATTTTGCAAATACCTTCAGATATCTGGCATAAAAAGGAGTATGTCCAAAAAAATATACATACCACCTCTAAAAATATACATACCACCTAGATGATCTTATATACTCGTATACTACATGTGCATACCCTCTCATGCATACGAGATACCCTATACGTTGTGAGATATGGTATAGGGAGTAATTACTCCGGGAGTAGAAAAGAGGCTTCTATATATATATATATATATATATATATATATATATATATATATATAGGAAAATGATTCCATACTCACAGGTGTACGTACTCCACTTTCAAGATATACCATTTAAATGATGTTGTTATACCTCTTTATCCTTTTGAGTATACTCTAATACTAATTATAAGATATTCTAAAGTGAGTTTCACGAAAAATTTCATTAAAGTCCACCTTTATAGCAATATTTGTTTATATATTCCTTTTACATATGAAAAAGGGTATATAGTAAAAAATAAAGGGTTCGATAAATTTTTTCAACCATGTTGCATTTGAGTATCTTAGAATTATTATTAGAGTATACTGAAAGCGATAAAGGAGTATAAAGTATTCATTTAAGTGGTATATTAGAGGTGGGAGTATGTACTCCCATGAGTACGGAAAAGGCTTCCTATATATATAGGAAAATGGTTCTATACTCCTGGGAGTACGTACTCCCACCTCTAGTATACCGCTTAAACGATGTTGTTATACCTCTTTATCCTTTTGAGTATACTCTAATACTAATTATAAGATACTTAAAGGGGAGTTCCACAAAAAAATTAATCAAAATCCCCTCTTTTATAGCATAATTTGTGTATACATTCCTTTTAATATGAAAACGGGTATATAGCAAAAAATGAAGGGCTCCGATGATTTTTTTTCAACTATGTCGCATTGGAGTATCTTAGAATTATTATTGAAATATACCGAAAGTGATAAATGAGTATAACATATTTGTTTAAGTGGTATATTGAATGTGGGAGTATGTACTCCTAGGAGTACAGAAAAGGCTTCCTATATATATATATATATATATATATATATATATATATATAAAGCCAAAATAGGACACAACGGTGTCTCGGCAACATGATGTCAAATGCATAACTTCAAGTCAAATTTGGGGTTTTTCTCAAAAATTCAATTTTAGAGTATATACCCATCTATAACAATTCAAATAAAATACATACCTTTAAAAAATATACTTGAATTCAAATATTTTAAATGAATTTTGAAAACATACTTTCTTGATATATATATATATAGGAAAAATATCTTTTACTCCCGGGTGTAGTTACTATGTCCAAAAAAATATACATACCACCTCTGAAAAAATGTACATACCACCTAGATGATCTTATATACTCGTATACTACGCGTACATACTCTCTGTCGCACGAGATACCCCATACGTTGTGAGATACTGCATAGGGAGTAATTACTCCCGGGAGTAGAAAAGAGACTTCCTATATATATATATATATATAATCAGCATGCCCTACAATCAAACTACCGTAAAAGAAAGACAACTCTAGTGGGAAAAGTTTGAATTTTTTTGATGTCGAGTTTAACTAGTTCAAATAAGTTTGAATTAAAACTGAAATTTTCAAAAAATAATCAATTTTGGCTTGAATTCACATATTTGTAATCATGATAGTGCTCAATTTCGACGTCTATATGGCCTTATTTGTTTGGGTTTTTTTACCGGCTTAGAAGCCAAAAAGCTACAGATTAAACAAGCGAGTAGCTTTTTATCTGGGATTTTCAAAAGCCATAAGTCTCTATATAACTAAAAGCCAAAAGCCACTGGAGGGAGGCTTTTTTTGCTTATTGATAGTTAATTTTAGACTAATAACACTAAAGTTAGGTAAAATTATCTACCTCTATCACGTACAAAAGTTGTTAGCTTTTAAGTTGTTTAAACAAAAAAACTGGCTTTAACCTATAAACCAAAAATCTTAAGCCCCTGTATATATGAGATAGACTCTCGTACCCCACTCATCGCGGGGAGTGGCGCCCAAAGCTAAAGGAAGGTGGAGTTTTGTGGTTTACAACTGCGCAATCGATCGAACAGAGATCACAATAGCTCGAACACTGTATTATCCAGCGATATGATATGATAAAGAAACAACTGAGATCTGACAAGTGGCTGGACGGCAAACGCTTGCGAATTGCGATCGATGCATGTATCGTTAGAATCGTATGGATCACGTCTTCGCCGCACCTCGTGCCGTCAGTGGAGGGCTTTGACTTTTGCCGTCGTCCGTTCTTTTAATTATAGGAAAAGTAATTAATAAAACTAAATAAGTAGGAAAATCTTATCTGAATTTTGAGGTATAGACAGGCCGCTCTGGCACTGGCGACATCCCTAGCTAACTCGCGGAACAAGGCGCCTGCCACCGCTATCTGGTTCTTCTCGAGTCTCCCCAGTTCCCACGGATCGATATTCTTTCCTTCTGCATGTGCAAGCGCTGTAGCTAATGCAAATTATTCGTGAACTCTGAATAAGAGAAGGTTAGAATGAATCAGTGAGCCGGAAGAGGTTAGAATTGAACCATAATCGATCTCTCTGTAGCATACGAATGAATCATAATCTATCAGCTAGATGGTTGCCTGAAAAAAAAAGTTGATTTCATATAAAATACTCCACGAACACTACTAAACAGGAGGAGGTATGACTGAGGTCTGAGGACTCGAGGAGCAAGTGCTGTTTGGCATATAAATGGATTAGAACACCCCTCGAAAAGAAAACGGATTAGGAACAACCGAACAAGACCCTCGTGGCTTTTCTGAAACCTGAAGAATTAGAACAGTTGGTCTCTTGTTTCTTGTTTCTTGGTCTCTTGGTTCTCGGTGGGAAAGAAAAAAAAAACTTTCGTGCTTAGAAATTTGTCATGAAGAGTATGGCGGAGCGGGTCGCAGTGCATGGATGTGGGCAAGTTGCCGTGTGAGTTGTGTTGGTGGGTTGGCCCGCCTGTAAGTGAGTCTTGGGAGAGAGTATATAACCTGGGTGCGGTGTCTTGTTTTGGGGCGTCTCGAAGAACATTTCTGTATCTTCCCCAATTCTCCACTTCGGTCTTCAAATCTTCTTCCTCCATTCTTCTCTGATTTCCCACAAATCAGCCAAACCTTTGTAATTGGTATCCAGTAATAGCAGGACCATAACAATTGGTATCAGAGCTGCTCGATCCCAGGCTATGGCTGATGCTTTTGATCGAATCATTGCGTCGTGTGAAAAGTTGTTCGTGGAGTTGAGCAAACTGCGAGCCATGGGGACTGCAACGAACAACGGCGGCTCCGCGCTGGCCACGCCACTGCAACAAGTAACCGCCGACACGCCCGACCTCGGCCTCACCTCGGGTCGCAAGTCCGCCAAGGCCTACGTTCTCGGCGACGCGACCACCAGCACCGCCTCCATCCTCACCGACGCCGGTCGCTCCGACATCAAGCTCGGCATGGTCGGCCTCACCGCCGACCCCCGAGACAGCGGCGGCGGCTACAAGGATGCCGAGCTCATGCCCATCGCCTGCACCGACCGCGCCACCCTCCTCTGCTGTAGAGAAGGGAAGCCACTTGTGGTGCGGAACCACCTGTCGATGGTGGCCTTCAACAACATCACGCGGCTGGCCTTCGGGAAGCGGTTCACGAACGCGGCGGGCGAGGTGGACGAGCAGGGGCGCGAGTTCAAGGCGATCATCACCAACGGGATCAAGATCGGCGCGTCGCTGTCCATCGCCGAGTACAACCGGGTGTGGTTCTTTATCCCCGCCGACGAGGAGCTCTACAAGGCCCTAACGACCGCGCGACCGCCTCACCATCAGGATCATGGAGGAACACGCCAGGCCCTCAGCGGTCGGCGCCACCAAGCAGCACTTCGTCGACGAGCTCTTCACCCTCCGGGACCAGTACGACCTTGACAAGCGCTGCTGCGTGAAGATCCACGATCCGCTTATTCAACTCGAGATGCAGCGGCTTTGTGCACATGAGGTGTTTGATGAAATACCTGAGATGACTGTACTCCTTGCTGGTTATCTGCCGCCTGTGCCACCACATCCTCCGGATCCATTTCAGACCTGGGCACTCAAGTCTCATGGGAGCACGCTCTTTGGTGTTGGAGAGTACCATGCAGCCGGGAAAGCACTGGAGAAGGCCATCTTCTTGAAGCCAGACCATGCGGATGCACACTGTGACCTTGGCGGATCTTTAATGGCTCTGTTTAGAATGGTGGGAGGAGGTATCTATACAAAGGCTGCTGATGTGGATGCTGATCTTGTTGGCAAAGTTGCAAGGAACATTCCTGAAAATGATCCGCGAAATTCCGCTGTGATTGCTGACAATGCGGGAGACAATGTTGGTGTGGGAGCGTTGAGCTGGATAGGAAAATATTTGATGATATTACTAGAGAAGATTGCGCTGCCTGCAAGCCAGGATGCCTTTGGCTTCGCGGTGCGGCCCCAACACCTGCGGCATTACAAGGAATACGCAAGTATCTACAAGGAGGAGAGATCCCATCAAAACAAACAAATCCAGATTGATGCTGTTGTTCATGCTGTCAACGAAGACTATGCTGAAATGGCAAATGACTTCACAAGGCCTGGTTTTCTTGCTAGTGGAATAGATGTATTCCCAATTAACCCTGCTCTGCGTGAACGCCTGATACAGGTATTATTCAAAGATGGGGTGTTCCAGTGGAAACGACTAGAAAACCTTATAGTTCTTGCCAAGGAAAATGTGTCCAAGATGAGCAACAATCCTGCACTAAAAAGGAATAGCTCCCAAACATTTACAGGTCGACAAATGGAGTATGAGATTTACATGGCTGCAGATTCCACACATGGGAATTGGAGGGTGGGAAAGCTGAGACCAGAGAGATCTATCCCTGATTCAATTCTTAGACAAGCAAAAGGGCTTGCATTAATTACTTTGGTAAATGTTGGAATGATGGTCACGTACAAAATTGGTACTGGTCTGGTTGTTGCTCGCAGAGCCGATGGTTCTTGGTTCCCTCTTCCTGCCATCTCTACTGGTGGTTGTGGATATGGAGCTCAGGCTGGAGGTGAGATTGCTGATTTCATTATTGTTCTGAGGAACACAGATGCCATCAAAACTTTTAGTGGAAATGCACAGTTGTCAGTTGGGGCTGGTGTTAGTGTTTCTGCTGGTCATTTTGGACGAGTGGTAGAGGCTGATTTTCATGCAAGTGATGGAGTTGATGCCCGAGCCTATGATGATGTTGTGGCAAGGCTTAAGGCGGTGATCAAGGACACCAACACGCTGCTGGAATTCTACTGTGATGAGAAGCATGTTGATGATATAAGGCTCCCAGGTAGTGCAAGGGATTGCTTTAATCAGATTGAGTCTTTGTCATTTTTGGAGAGTGATAGGGTCCTTGTTCCTTTGATCCTTTCACTCCCTTCAAAAGTATTTTTGCTGACCTCGAAAGACCAGCTTAAGGTTGAAGTCACTACAGTGTTTGGATCTGCTGCACCTCAGTTTGTAGTGAATATTGTACAAGTGTTTAGCTCTGACTCCAAGGTCATCACCACCGGCAAGGAACTTCAGTTTGACCTTGACAACACTGTTCATTACCTGGACCTTGCTCCATTGAAAATAGATGTTGGGAAGTACTCACTAGTTTTTGAGATTTCACTTCTGGAGCCAGAACATGAGACTATATATGCTACTGGAAGGAAAAACACTGAGACAAGGGGGCCTGGCTGCAACAAGGTCATGGACCGCAAGGGGGCTTGGGCTATAAAAGGGCAACAGAATGCTGAGAGGAGGAAAGGAAGCAAAAGCAGATCAGCGATGGTACATTTGCTTCAGCAGCATTTGGAACGGGCACACATGCGTATGAAAGTACAAGCCGATAAACATCGCTCTGAACGGGAATTTCAAGTGTTGGCCAGAGTGGGCGCAGTGGCATATAAGCTTGACCTACCAGAAGGAAGCCAAATTCATTCCGTCGTTCATGGGTCGCAATGGAAGCAAAGTTTACCACCCTCCACAGTGGTCAGTACTGACTCCTCCCTTAACGCCGCTGACGTTCTACCAGAGTATGTCCCAGTAACCATCCTTGATCGGCGCTTGATCAAACATGGTGACTCTGCTATGCCGTGTGTGCTTGTGCAATGGGCGGGAGCATCGCCATCCTTAACTACCTGGGAAAAACTTTCAACTGTGCGTCATCATTTTCCGGCAATTCCGGCTTGGGGACAAGCCTACACTCAAGGGGGGAAGAATGTCATGAAGAGTATGGCGGAGCGGGTCGCAGTGCATGGATGTGGGCAAGTTGCCGTGTGAGTTGTGTTGGTGGGTTGGCCCGCCTGTAAGTGAGTCTTGGGAGAGAGTATATAACCTGGGTGCGGTGTCTTGTTTTGGGGCGTCTCGAAGAACATTTCTGTATCTTCCCCAATTCTCCACTTCGGTCTTCAAATCTTCTTCCTCCATTCTTCTCTGATTTCCCACAAATCAGCCAAACCTTTGTAATTGGTATCCAGTAATAGCAGGACCATAACAAAATTTTGATGTTTCTTTTACTTTCAGATGTCGAGGAGACTCCAATGGCCATCCTAAATTAGATGCAAAATTAACAGAATGTTTTTGTGATTGTGCGACTCAAATTAGGAGATCGGGTTCGACAATCGCACACAGTCGCCGAGCTGCCTGCAAGCATGTATTGTGTAGGTTGGGCATTTGCTACCTGGCGAGCGACGATTATACCCCTGGCAAGTAGTGCTCGCTACAGTGATGGTGATCACTGATTCATGCTTGGCGTCCATGGAGGAGATTGATCAAGAAGAAGGGTGGTCGTGCCTGGTTTGGCCGATGGGGTAGTGGGACGTCGGCAATGGTAGCGTCCTTATTAGGGACGTTGTCAGTGCCAGCGGTCTGCCTATGCTTCAAAATTCAGATTAGATTTTCCTACTTATATAATTTCATTTATTACTTTTCCTATAATTTAAAAAATCGGTCTGTTCTGCTATGTGCCTCTCTCTCACGCTCGCTCGGTACGTAGTTCATGTGGATGGTGAGAGCGAGAGATGCTATAAAACTTGCCACTCAGACAGGAGGAGAATAGCAAATGTTAATGGAAGGACGTCACCGGCCGGTTAATTACTACGTACACCCTATAGCCGGATGGCGATCGCGATCTGATCATAACCAAAATTAATTTTGTAGATATCAAGTATTGCTTGATCATCCTCGCCAAAAAAAAAGAAGTATTGCTTGATCATCAGCTTTACCTCCTTGACGTCACATCCATGATCCCTATCCCACAGACGTTCCTCGCGGGTAAAAAAGAATTCGATGAGGACGAACATATATATATACATAAGTCATGTGCATATGATAGTTACATCATTGGATTAAGCACAACAAAGCACTACATTTGTTTTCCAAAGTATGGATGTTTCTTTCCGACCTTTTCCCTCCCATCTTATCATGATGTAACTGTTTTTTTCTCTCTTTTTGGAGCTCTCGTTCTCACCAAAGGCAAGGCCTGTTGGGCTAGTCAAGCTACGCACGATCCTTTTCTTCTCAAAGTAATCCCAGTTACCCACTATATCTCTTAAAGCCGACTCATCACCGGCCGTTTACTACTTGCATAAACAACACAAGATCACTTCCATGTGCCAAACAGAGTAGTGTGGTGCCATCTAAGTACGAAAACGGCCGCCATATTCCAAACTTGCAATCCAACGAATCAAAGTGCGCAGCAATTGGGAATTCGACCGGCCAGAAAGGCTCAGAGAATCTGCAATTGCAGGTCTACCGATAGACCACCGTCAACGATCGCGAGGTGTGCATGCCCTTCTTGTTCTTTTCATTGCGCTTTTCGTGCAACAACACAATAATAATAGAGCTGATCGATCGACGTGCACAACAGCTTGAAAACTTTTAATGCAAGTGTACACTTTACACATAGAACTCTACGGTCGTCTTATACAAACTAAGGCTATGTTTGGATCCCTGGACTAATTGTTAAACTGCTAAAATTATTTCTAGTCTATCTAAACAGAAAAGACTAATAGGTGGACTAATTTTAGCCAACCCTCATTAACAATTAGTCCATTAGCTAGTGGGTGGGAGCTAATTTGGGCTAATAGCAGTAACATTGGGAAAAGTCAGAAGTACCCTCGCGCGAAAAGATGTGAAATAATCACCAGCTGTTATGAGGGGCAGATATGACTTTTCTAAAAAATTAGCCCAACCATTAGCCATGTCTCCAAACAACGCTGGGCTAATTTTAGATGGGCTAATTATTAGCTGGCTAACAATTAGCTCTAGCCATTAGCCAGCTAACAATTAGCTTTAGCCCATCTAAACATAGCCTAATTCATTTTTACTATATAAAGTGAGAGTTTCTTCCCACGTCACTTCATCAAAATTACCCACCTTTGCCACTGCTCTTTAATTACCCACCTTTACCACTATTAGTGCTCTTAATTACCCATATTTGCCATTGTTCTTTAATTACTCACCTTTGCCATTGTTAGTGCTCTTTGCAAATAAACTTTTTATCGTAAATTGAGTTTTCGTTGCAACATACGGGCACATGACTAGTAATATTATAAATCTTACATTTACACTCGAAATTTGCTAAAAGTATAACACATATACTTCTGAAGTCTTACAAATTTTAAACTACATTAAAATCAATTTAATCAATAAAATTTAGCTATATATTAAAGAGATTAAAGAGATAATCTCGTAGGGTTTTTCAAATCTTCGGAGGCAGCCCACCTAGTACGCCGATGGTGCACAAAAAGAAAAAAAGAAGGCGTGCACTGGCGGCACCTTTTTCAGTTGTCTTTCTATATCAACACAATAATAATAGAATACCAACGGTGACAGTACCACTGGTCCACTACATAAGTTGATAAGAAGAGTGACCTTGCTCCAACTACACTACATTTTGTTCAGTTGGAAAAGATTGAACACTTCATATGTACTTCTAATATATTCAACTGCTTTATCAATGTAACATCGTGTTGAAGAAATTAAAAGGCTTACAGTACCAACTTTATTTCATCTTTAATTTCCAGGTTGCTTTGGTCAGAAAAACTTTTGAAGCCGAAGCTTGTAGTACTGTAAAACAGATACGCACTCCTAGCTACTTTTGCCTTCGTTGCTGGGCTGAGCTGTGACTCGTATTTGCTTCTGCTGTGCATAGAAATATGGAGCGTCAGGCAAGAACTTAAGTACCTCTTTGATAAAGAGCCCTCTTTTTGAGCGCTTGGATCTAGATCCAACGAATACCAACTCATGCTTCTAAGGGCATCTCCAACAGTGCCACTTCAGCTGGCTATAAGCTTGTCTATGTCAGCATTTATCCTATGTGGAGGAAAGAAAAAGGAGAGAGACAACCGAGCGGCGACAGTTTATCGTCGGCGATAGCTTCGATCGAGGCCGATGTCGGCGACTTATCGCCACCTATCGACGAGGTCGACGTTTGCTGGCGTTTCACCTCCTCGAGGATCCTCTCCTCCACGCGCTTCCCGCTCTCCTCCCCAAATCCCGCGGGATCTCACGGCCTTCGCCTCCTCCGCGCGGGAACAACACCTCGCTTCCCCGCTCTCCCCCCCAAATCAGCGCGCGCGGGAACCGCGGCACTCCTACGCGCTCTCCTCTCCCCAAATCCAGTTCTCCTCCGCGCACTCCTCCCCCACAAATCCGGCGCGGGATCTCCACCAGGCACGGCTTGCGGCCGACGGGAAAGCAGCAAACGCCGGCGCTGTTCCTCCTCCGACGAAGCTGCGTGGAGAAGCACCAACTCCGGCACCGGAATCCCATTCTTCCTCCACCGCGCAACGAACCCTCCTTCGACGAGCGCACCGGTGAGTCTTCTTCCTTCCTCTTCCACTTCTTGGTGGTTTTTCTTCTTTAATGGATGAGGATGGATTTTTCCAATTTTATGATTCCAGATTTTTTCCCCAAAAAATTAGGTCATCGGTGGTGATGGTCAATCGCTCCAAGCGTGAGGTAGCACCTCATTTGCCGAAGGACCAATTCTCCTCACGGATTGGGATCCAATCCTTTGATGTCGACCTCAATGAACCTTGGCACTCCTTCTTCAACCCTTGGTGGGCGGCGAATCGACACAAAGCACTTTTGCTCCCAATGCTTATGGGGTTTGGAGCGCTGCAGCACCTAGACCGGATGGTCATGCAGCTCCATCTACAATTAACACCGAAGGATTGAGCTTAGATCCATCTGTGTGGTAAGAACTCTTTTTGTCGGATGCTTGTTTTGGTAGGCCAAACTGTATGGTTTTCTGATGCCAATTGTATAGACCAAGGAGAAGAGCAAAGGACTCTGCCTATTACATGAATTACTATTATTTTTTAAGTGGAGTTCGGCTGACAATATTGTCAAGATAGGATGGTTGACAAGTGAAAACTGTACATATGATGCCTTGATGTTCTGGTTAACTAGATGGCATACAAATCAACCTTATCATATACCTAGATGGCTAACTATTTATCTCACCACAGTAGTGTGATACAATTAAGATGTGATACAGAACTTCATTTAAACTGCGGGTTAACATGAAGCTTCTCAAGGTGTTGAATGCATAATTTGACATGATTTGTAGGGGACATGAACTGCTGGTGTGTTGGTGCAATGCCTCTTTTATTTTCCAATGAAATAATTCATGTACTTGTCTATTAGTCATGTTTAATTTAGTATCTGTCTGGAGCATGTTCCAGTTAATATTTGTATGTTGTAAAGGTGTCTAGTACACCTGCTTATCTACTAAACTTAAACATGGTGGTGAACTGCATAATTTTGTGTTAGAGATGCTACTGATTTTGGATGCTTTGGAGTGGATATGGTATTAATTTTGTGAGTTATTTGGAGCGCATATGGTACTTCTGAAAGTCCAGATTTTTTTGTGATCACGTGGATATGGTATTAATTTTGTGATCACGTGGTGCTGTTTTTGAATGTCCAGATTTTTTTTATTTTGTGGTGACATGTATATATTGCTGAAAATGTTCATGTATATTGCTGCACTTGGTTCATGTATTTGTTACACACATATAGCCACAGTGTTGGTATTCATGGCTGATCATCATCTTCTAATGTGCATGTAAATATTAAATGTTGTGTATAGATATCCTTATAGATAGTCCATTGAAAGAGCTGGCTATAGCAGCTGGCTATAGCTGACATTATAGCCAACAGTTATCTACACCATTGGAGATGCCCTAAGCAAATGAAGGGTAGGTAATCACCAGTTCCCCGTAGGTTCTTGACGCAGGGAACCACGCCTCCAGAAGACCATCCTTCCTGGCTACGGCGTCGATCAGAGCGCCGGACACCACGTTGACGGTTTGGTGCGACGGGCCGAAATCCCTGCAGAAATCATCCCAGTTGCCGATCATCTCGTCGTCGATATCCCAGAAGTCGTTGCCATCGGCGCTCGTGGCGCAGAACTGATCGATCTTCTCCAACTGGTGGACCCTGAAGATTTGTCCTGTTTTCCTACCACTATGCGTGTAAGCACGAATTAAGCACCCGGATCCAGTACGATTTGAGAAAGCAGACACTTACCTCCGTAGCTCCTGTTCTGTCGGGCCCAATTCGGCGCCACTATATGCCACATCTAGTACCATATTGAGCTCTTTTGAGTCTGTTTGTTAGAGCTTCAGATCTTTAACTTTTATCTAAGATCTAAAAATTTGTAGATTAAAATAAAGTGAATTAAGTTTATAATTCTTGTCTAAAATGTAAACAAGATGATCCATCTAAATACTCTTAATGTACTCACAGCTCTAGCTCTATGGATCTGGTGGAGCTAGGTATTCCCAGCTCCACCAGATCCATGGATCTAATGAAGCTGGAGCTCTACCAAATAAACCCTTACACTACACTAAATTCAACAAAAACCGTATGTTCTTATTATGTTTATCTAACAGATCAGATTAGCTAGTAGTATTTATTTATTCATTTTTAATAATGGAGTAGTTGGAATATCCTTAACAAATCAATAACCGATCCGATATATTAATCGTATAATTAATGTATATTAATAGTATAATTAATGCACGTTAAAGTTTCATGTCTCCATGCTACTCACGGCAAGCTACAGGCCCACATGCATGACCAGTGACCCCTTCCATAAAACAGAGTCCACTCGCGCGGCCCCACCACAAGTTCATATCCAAGTCCAAAAAGCCAACCACGAAATCCGTCTCCATCTGCACCTCTCCTGGCCGCCGGTGCCCTCGCTACCCTGGTCGCCAGGGCCAAACATCTACAACCCGTTTGCACCTTCTGGCAGCCCCCTTGTGCTTGCTCAAATGGACCTTGATGAGAGAATAGTTCGTTCCGAATTGTGCTGGCACTTGACAAGTACGTTTCTTGTAGTTCCAATTAACTTCCAAACCCCTTGTCGCCACTACTGCAAGGCCCCAAAATACGGAGGAGTTCTGGAAATTTCTTTCAGTCATCGATGAGTGGTGCTGAACAGAAGCTTTACTTTGTTAGTTAATTTCGCGAAGGCTAGCTAGCTGAGCATTTTGGGGGGTCTTTGCATATTGCAGGCTTGCAGCAACGCATGAGATGCAGAGATGGGTAAATTGTTGTTGTTAGTATTCTGCGTTAGGGTCATGGAGCCATGGAGGTCATGTATTGGGTGGTCGTGAAGGTTCATGAAGAAGTCACAAGGTGACGTATTGGAGGGAGGAGGTGGGTTCGTGAATGGATCTGGTATAGTATGGTATGGACTAGTATGTGGTCTAGTTGTCGCACAAGATATGGAGTTTCATCGTACTGGCATCCTACAAGTATAGTATGTGAAGCAAAATAGGGATTCATTCAGTTTTCTTTTGTGTGGTAGCAAAACATAGTATCCTACAAGACTTAGAAAGGATGACCAATCAGCTTAGAGAGGAATTGCCCTTTGAGTCTTCAAAACATTCTGTTCCACTTTCCAGCAGAGTCCAACACTGAAGTCTCACGTAGTCTGGAATCATGCAGTACGCGTCCTATAGGTATGAGGTATTGCATGTGAGCTTTGATCATATCTTTATTTGCCTTCCAAACCCTCCTACACCCGTGCTATACATGCATGCGCCTGTAAAATGTCGCACGTAATGCAACACACATCATATATATCCAAACCAACAGCAGTGCACTAGCTAGGCTCGAACACTACTGAAACACATGTACACTTCGCAAGAAGCGCAGCCATCGCCGCCTTACGGCCGGCCGTCTGCCCATGCACCACCGGCAGAGCCCGGCCGTGCGGTGCGTGTACATCCTCTGCTCGGTGCTGCTCACGCTCGTCCTCGTCGGCGCGGCATCATCCTCTTCGTGCTCTGGCTGACCAGCCTCCGGCCGCACCTTCCCAAGTTCTTCCACGCCGACTTCTCCATCCTCAACGTCAACCGCCAGTCAGGCCCGGCCAACTTGCTGGTGAAGTTCACCGTCGACAAGCACAATCCCAGCCAGAAGATCCGCATCTATTATGAGGCCATCTACCGGTAGAATGTGGCAGTGCTCCCCACATCAAGTGAATCAACAGTTCATAACACCCCTCCTTAATTTTCTCTCTGATTTTTTTTCTTTCTTCCTGCACATTTCTTTGTTACCTCTACTACTTCTAATTAGGAAATGGTGGTGGTTGTCCGTTCTCCTTCGGAATATCTGATCGGTTGGATCTAGCACGAATGACTGAGATGTTGTCAAGATATGCTCCGCTTGATATGTGTATGAAAGAAATTGTACTTTATTGTATAGCTTAAGATCATTCCTACTTATTATTTTTTTAGAATTCCGTTGCAACGCACGGACACCTTACTAGTACATTTCTAATATTTGGATTTGGGCTGGGGATTGCTGATTCTTTTTTCCTTTTGGTAACGTATGTATTGGTGACTACTGTACATTTTACTAAACTTTGTGACTACTGTACATTTACTCAACTGTGGCTCCTAAGGTCTAACATATGAACGAAGACGTCAATATCGAACGTGAAAGGTTGAAAATAGGAAAGATACCAGTTAAAATAGCTCGTTAATTATTCTGGCCACCCAAACCTGCCATTATACATGTCTTTACGCTCCTGACCCCTTCTATTTTTTGGGCAGATGTACTCTTGTTCTACCTCTTGCTTAATAAACAAACCATATCGAATCAATAATCACACGAGATTTGACAAGGTAATTCACAATTTATAAAGTACAACAAGAATGATCAACGTTGATTGTCCGCATAAAGCAAACGGTAAATATCAATACAGCATCTCTAAGAATAATCAAGGCTGATTGTCCGCATGAAGCAAACGGTAAATATCAATACAGCATGTCCTGAGAGCACCATGCTTATGTGTTAATTAACACCAACCAATCATAAAATATTTAAAATCTACAGCCAAGCATACATGCAAATGCACCCTTTCTTGAGAAGTACAAGCTATTAATTCTGTCAAACGGCGAACAAATTTACAACACAAAATTGCGGTGGTCATTTCCACGTGTCACAGACTCACTTTAGGATGATTAAGGTATTACAAGGCCCTTAAAGCCCAAAATCCTGGCCCACCCACGTGGATGGACCGGGATTTTTCATGCCCTGAAGAGTTAAACCCTTCTACTCACCAAGAGCACCAGAGTTGATTGACATCTATTTAGTTTTCCTCTAGTCTCCTCAACACAGATTCAGCAAAGATCCGCTGCCTGAAAAATCGAAAAGCTTTATTAGAAATTTTATAAATTTAAAATTGTTAACTGGTTGTAGTTTAGTTTTACAAATTGTGCGTGAGAGAGAGAGAGAGAGAGAGAGATGACACACTTCTCTTCAGTGTGTTTGGGGCTAGGGCGGTTGTGTTTCAGATAGCCATCCCATGGAACCTTCTTAAGACCAGCTCTAGCAGCTATCATGTCCCTTACTCTGTGCAAAGCATTTCATTAAGTATGAAAAATGTTTTCTGACCCTTGGATTTCTTAAAAAAGAAATAGGATTCAAATTTATGTTACCTTTCAGCAAATTCAATTGCTGTCTCTCCTTCCTTCAGATACTGAGGCTCCAAGTACCAAACATCACACACTACAGCCCATGATGTCATAAGTCGAACCAAGTGCATTGTAAAAGATTGCCTGATAAACATTTCATGTAAAGTAATCATGTGAAATACAAAAGTGTGAGCAAAGTAAATTCATGTAGTTGTTCGTATTCCTCACTTCTTATAAACATTTCATGTAAAGTAATCATGTGAAATACATAAGGTAAGTGTGAGCAAAGTAAATTCATGTAGTTGTTCGTATTCCTCACTTCTTACTATTCCAGAAGGCGTCAACAAATATTTTATTATATTTGATAGCTATTGGACATACAGCACAGCCAAGCTCAAAAGCACCCTGAAAAATACAAACAGAGAAAGAATCCAAATCATGATTAGAATGATCATGGTAAAAAACAACAAATGTCTAAATATATGCCATGCAAAAGAAAACTGATCTCCCGCATCTGCTATCCTTTAACCATCTTGTGTATGAGAGATTCTATCTGCTTTCTACCAGGAAAACTCCACTATTACCTAATAGACAGCTAAAAGAAAGAACATTTATCGATATCATGTGTATGGTGAGAATAGGCTTTTTTATTAGGATCTCAAAAAGAATGGAATCCTGAATTCTCCCTTGAAGAAACTTTCCATAATGTAGCATATTTAAAGTCATTTTTAAGGCCATTAAAAAAATAGGGTTTACCACTTCACCTTTTTGAACATGACTGTGTACTGGTTATTAACACAAGTTCCTTCCGGGAAAATCAAGAGAGGGTTGTTGTCTGGATGTTGAACATGATCTCGCAACCTGATAAAAGAATTCTCTGAATAAAATGAACGTTTTAACAAATAGGATTACAATGGGGAAAAAAATCTTACTTTTTTGCGACTACTTCACGATCCTTAAGATCATTACGGTTAAACCAGATGCAACCCACACTTTCCAATATAGTCTTCTGAATAAATCCTGCAAAAAGGGGAGAAAAAAGAATAGATAAATCAACAATCTAGCATTGGAAGCTGATATAAAACTAGAAGTGAAATTCTGAAAAATGCGAAACTGACCAACCCATCCAGGATGCTTTTGCATAATGACAGCAAATGCTGTCATCTGTTCCAGAATAATGAAATCTATCATCGATGTATGGTTTGCAACAAATACCTGTTGTAATTAGAAGAGAGATGCAAAAGCATTCATCATAATTAGAATTAAGGGTTAACAGAGCAATGGTGCTTATTTATAAGAATGATGTGAACCTACAGATTGGTTCTCCACAAATGTTTGCATACACATTGGAACTATAAGCCATCTAAAGTGAAAAACAATATAATAACATGGCACATAGCATGCATATTTTTCCACAATACAATAACAAGGCTAAGGTCAATACATATTATGTTTTGCAACTCAAAAGTGCGGGCGGTTGCACCTCTCTCTAATGTTCTTACATGTGCATAAATCATTCAGACATGAGTTAACAGAATAAAAAAAATGGTAACCTGATGAGGTCGTGTGCTTGGGCGTGGTCCATGATACTTGATCACTCCAGTCCAAGAAGCAACGAAAACACTGCACATCATTTCAACCAGCTTTCTCTGCATAAAGTTCAAAACAAATGAATGTAACTACCCCAAGAAGTTTTTTTTAACACATATTGATGTGAACAAGAAACAGCACAAAAAACAAGCAATTGGGGACTAGAAAAACTGAATAGGTTATATAAAACCACAAAGCACCATAAAAATTGTTGAAGGATATTTTTGTGTAGTCAAACCAAAACAAACAATAATTTTGGTCAGAAGTAAAATATTAACATCAAGAAAAGACAATGCAGGAGGAAGATATGGGACCTAATGGACTGATGGTAGTAGGGCCAAACAGCTTGACATATATGTGGGTTTATGCCCCTCCAGAGAATCTAAAGCCAATAGCAATGACTTACGTTGCATATGAGTGCATAAGCTGAGCTTATTCAAAATGCTTTTAAAGATCATGCAATAAGCTATCTTACTAGGCTTATAATATATAACCACAATATGTGGACTTAAAAGATAAGCATGAGCCAGGACCACATAAATTGCTTGTAGGTGTTTTCATAGTGCTGAAAATTATTACCCCCAGGCAAACTCCCTTGAAGACATCATTGGAAAAAGGATGAACTGATGGATGACTAATTGTAATTCAACCTAAGTCTGTACTAAGGAAAGGAAAATGATCACAATCCCTAAAATTCAGCATCAAGACCTGGTAATCATTCGAAGCTGGAAAGGAACTTTGCAATAGCATGTTATTAATTCAACATCACCCCACTTTTCAGACCCAAGGCACACAAAGACATGCACTGATGTGCCACATTCACCCACCCAACAATTATCTATACTCCGTACAAAGTACAAACCACAAGAACCATGCACATGGATGCCCATCCACTGCCACATGGACATGCGCACGCATTTGATGCTCAGAGCCTCAGGCAGAAATATAACTTGCAGGTTCCCATCAGAGGGTGAAATTAGCACATAAAAGGTGCAGGTGCAGCACAGGTGAACTCCTCAGTCCTCACATTGGAAGAAATGACTCCCTTCTGCTGTAGAAGGTTCACAGCCTCATTTTTTGGGCAGAAGTATTTTATTGCCATGATATATTTAAAAGGGTTGGAGCTAACAGCAAATGAGGTAGTATACATTTAAATAAGCACACAATTACAACCAGAAGCTGACATAAATGCATTGAGATAAAATAGCTCACCTCTATTTTACTTCTCTGTTTATTTTGCCCTTTCAATAGGAAATGCACGGGAAAAAAGGCAGCAAAGAATGCTATCCATCCTACTGCAAGTGTTAAGAACCTGATACATAATTGAGCTATCAGATGACAATTATTCAATGTTTAACAAAAGAAAACAACAAAGGCACGATAAGTACTGGAGAAAATTATTTTCAATACCAATATACACGCAGAAGTATAGAAAGATCAATTTTTCTCTGCAAAATTTTTACATAAAATTCAATTGAAATTCCCAGATAAAAGCTTGCATTTAAGTATTTATATTGATATTTTGTAAAAAGAGTGTTGGAGAAGAGAAGTCGAGGGAACAAGGAAAAAGCTACAAGCATCAAAGGAAAAGATGTGATTACATTTACAGATACAAGAAGGCAGTGATTAACAAACCAATGGGATTGTGATGGACCAAAAACAATCGTAGCAGGGTTATAAAAGAAATCAATTTCTTTCTTGTACTGCATTACACTAAAATTGATATTTTCGAGTTTCTCTTGTACCAATCAACACGGCAGAATAACAAAACTGTTAGAAAATGAGGGTTCCCAGAGTCTAACATATCAAAATCAAAGAGGAAGAATAGCACACACACTTCAGATATGAACGAGCAATATCCCAGAACTGACTATGAAATTCAGACCAAAAGATTCAAGTACCTCAGAGGAAAGAGTATTCCATATCTTATTACTACTCCCAAGCACCATAATGGGAACAAATAAATGTTCCAGTTCCATGGCTCTGGAGAATTTGACTTAAAGCAGCGAGTGAACGAATCCTGCGTGTAACAAAAGCAATAAAATAACTAGACACCTTCAAACAAATAAAGAATAATAATGATGATGACAATAATTGTCCTGTTTATACCATACCACAACTAAAGTAACATATACACAGTGGTCCATAAGATATGAGATAAAGATACGACAGATGTTAAATCATAAATACAACATCTTTGCACACTCAAATTATGTGCACCTCAAACATCAGGTAGTTTGCATTCCAATAATGACATATACATACATAAAAGATGCTCAAGTTTATATTAACATGGAACAGGAACAAGACTAGAAAGACAAATATTTTCATGTTTCATTTTACACCTTCACGAAGGGAGATTTACCCAGAGAGCTTAGTTGACAATATTAACAAGAACTAAGCCTTTTGAGTTAGTTAATCAATGTGACAATATAAATTACCATTAAATCTTTAAAAGTGTCATGGGCACAAACAAAATGATCAGCAACTGACTGGCTCTTGACAGTTCCTCCAACATTAATCTAGAATGCAGTCAAGAAATCCAGCGAACACTCAACAAAACATCACTAGTTCTAGACTTCTGGCAGGAGAGATATGTTAGCCCTTTCAATTGGGTGGGTAGCTAATCACCTAATTAAAAAGGCGGCTCACCCAGTCAGATTGAAAGCCTCAATAATAGATCTTTCAGCTTTAAATAATTGGTGAAAATTAACCCCAAAAGCAATGGCCAAATGGCAAGCAACTTTTATAAAGGTAAGAAACAAAATTACACTATGGGTAATAAAAAAGGAGTTCTCTTTAGGACCTAAAGTCCCAAAATCTACCCAAACCTTTTAAAAAAACCTCCTAGCAAGATAAGCATAAAAAAAGAATAACAAATAGTCTTTCTAATGAGTGAAGGACTTAAGGAACTGTTTTTCTAATTGTAATATACCGGAATCCTACACAATTTCTGAGACCCAAAAATGGACTAAACCATGAGCAGTGCTTCAATGTTTTCCCTTCCAATACAAGCTGCATAAATCTTGAAGCAAGCAAAGGGTAAATAATCAACATCCACCCTTCATTCATGCTTTAATATTTGTGCAACTGTTAAAAAGAAAGTATGGCAGCACCTCTCCTAAACCAAAGCCACACAAAATTCAATACTTATAAGGCAAAACAGGCTCGTTTTCTTCTTTTACTAAAACATGCAGATCGTAAGCCTCTTCTGTAGTTCTGTGGTCTTACCTCTTCACACGAACAGCATCAACTAACCAAAACGTGCACGAAAAAGAGAAGATAAAGATGCGCTGACCCACTCACATCGACTATGGCGCCCGCGGCCTCGGTGAGCACCGGCGAGATGTCCAGCAGATCGCGCCTGCATAAGCGCAGAAAAGGGCACCGAACACCTCAAAATCTCGCTAGATTCGAAATTAAGCACAACTGGGGGTAAGAAATGAAGGTAAAAAAAGGAGAGACTGGGGGCTAGGGCGATTACAGGTGGAGATTCCTGGGGCTTTCCTGCGGGAGCGAGTCGGAGGGGAGGTAATCCTCCAGGATCGGGCGGTCCAGCTCCATATCCGCCGCCACCGACGAGGACGCCATCGCAGCCCGCCGCCGGTGAGACGCCGAGGAAAGCTTGGCGATGGGGCGAGATGCCAGCAGGTGGATGGCGAATTGATGTATGGATCAGCAAAACAGCGGAGGGGAGCGGCTCATAAACGCCCCACCTAACAGGTAATAGACCGTCGTATGACTGACATAGGGCAACAGAGCATGCGAAAATTTCTTCATGTCTTACACGAGGATTCCAGTAACAGGCGAGGAGTGTACTCTGTCAATCGGATCGGGGCGCTTGGGCTCGGAGGGGCCGGCGAAGTCGTCTACGTCGTCGGTGCCGAAGTCGAAGCCGCGGGAGCCGACGGGGGCCAGCCTGGGACGGGAGGAGGGTGGCGGCGGGAACGGGAGGCGGGGGGCGGCGGGGACGGCGGAACGGGAGGTGGAGGCCGGGGGCAGCGGGGACGGGAGGCGAGGGCCAGCGGGAACGGGAGGGTGGCGGCGGCCGCGCGAACGGGAGGATGGGGGCGGCGCGGATGGGGAAAAAAGATGAAACAGGAGCGGCGGGGATGGGAAAAAAAATGAAATAACAATAAAAAAAATAGTTACGAAAATAATAGGGGAAGGGGAAAGACCCCTAGATGTAGGGGTGAGAGAGTACCTCTCTAAAATAGGAACTTGTAATAGGGTTGGGTTGAAGCTTAAATTTTTCTAAATCTCCTTATAATTTAAGATAGGGGGAGGTTTAGGGGGTGGGTTGGGTTGCTCTTAGTCGCTTCGATACCTTTTGCACATCACCGTGCCCTCGCCCTAGCAGCAGCTACCATGCCGCCACCGCCGCCCAACTCCAGGGACCTCGTGAGTGCTAAGAAGGCCAAGAAATCTAAGTCCAAGGAGGAGAGGAAGCATAAGAAGAATAAGCATGAGCGTCATGCCAGATGAAGCCCCTGCCCCTTCAACGACGCTTGAGACACCAAGCGCAAGCGCAAGGATGGGCAGGAGGGGAAGGACCAAGGAAAGAAGCCCAAGAAGGAGAAGAAGGCTGAGGCGGAGGAGGTGAAGGGGGGAGACGAGAAGATGAGGTGGGCGATGGAGGACGAGCGGTTCTCGGCGGGGCGGACCGACCCGTTGTTCCGGCCGATGCGGCGGAAGGAGACGAAGGTGGCCCTGGACTCGAGGTTCAGCAGCATGTTAACGGACCCCCGCTTCGCTTCGTAGCGGCGCCGGTGGACAAGCGCGGCAGGCATCGCAAGAAGGTGGCCATGGAGAACCCCATGGAGCATTACTATCTCAACCAGGAGGAGGAGGAAAAAGAGAAGGAAAAGAAGGAGAAAGAGAAGTTGGTTGAAGAAGAGGAAGAGGAGCAAGAGGAAGAAGAGAGTTCTAGTAGCGATGATGACGAGTTTGAAGATGAGGAGGAGAACGACGACGAGGTGATGCTTTGCTTCCGATTCTCCCGTTTTCCTTTGTCATATGTTAGTGACTAGAATATGCTCCCCCAAAAAAACTAAATTGCACATATCTTACAGCAGTATGGCCTGTAGTGGAATAGTGGAGATTCAAACGAAGCCTCAATTTATTCTAAACATTATGCTTTTGAATTCTTGGGAGAGCATTGAAGCACCTCCCGGTAGCGGAAGCGGGACTAGAAAACTTTCAATGGAGGTGCACACTTCACACGTAAAATTTTATAGTTTTGTACAATAGTTTCGTAACATTATAAATCCAACACTTATATTCAAAGTTTGCTAAAAGTATAATACAAATAGTTCTAAAGTCTTATAAATCCCAAACCACCAAAATCGGATTCAATTCAATCAACAAATTTAGCCTACTGAAGAGGTGATCTCCTGGTGTTTTTAAAATTTTCGGGGGTACCAGTGCATACCTGGCACCCTCCTAAGATCCGCCCATGGCAACTCCCTATGTGTTTATGCAGTTATACATTTCAACATCAATGACTAGAAAACGATTATGAATTACAATTCTTGATATTGGACATTTTAGTAACTCTCTTGTAGTTAGGTTTATTCCGAGTATCATGCCTTCTGTTATGTGTTCTTATGTTTGGGATTTTACATACATCGGTTTTGGATGTTTGTGATTATAGATATTAACATTACCTACCAAGTGATGATGACTACTTCCAGCATAAAGTTTATAGTGCTTCTATGTTTTATCTTTGTCTGCTATGTGTTGTTCTCTGCTTCCTTCGCAATGTTGATTGCACTCCTGATTTGCTGTAGTTTTTATGTCATGTCTAAAATATTGCTGTTTTGAGCTGAAATTATGTACAATAGAATGCTAAAAATTCACACATTTGACAATATTGTACTTTTATGCTGAGGTGTATTCACTTACGGGGCGTTTGGTTGGAGGACGAGGTTGGATGGGATATTGCTATCCAGGTCTGGATGGGATGGAGTCATCCAGGTGGTTGTTTGGTTGGATGGATAGGATGAGTTAGTTTTTTGTTTGGTTGGATGGATGGGATGAGCCAGTTTTTTGTTTGGTTAGATGGATGAGGATGGATGGGATGAGCCAGTTTTTTGTTTGGTTGGATGGATGAGGATGAATGGGATGGTTGAGATGACATAGCACATACATGAATAAGCACAGCCGAAAAACTATTGTATGAAAATTCGGTTTATTAATCGATCGCAACTAATTGGGCTAGAAGCTTTTCAGTTTCAATCTGCAGGAGACAGAAGAAGCAAGAGCAGCAACAATTAATTATTGATAATTGCAACAACCTGAACAACTCTGCAAGAGAGAATCTGGAGGAAATAAAAAGATTCTGGAGGAAACTGTAACATAAGCACGATCATGCAAGCTCTGTATTTCGTCACATAAGACAAGTTGCCAGAATGTTTTTTGCTTCAATAGCATGCATGACAGCAAGTGCAAGGAGAGAATAAATTGTTCGGAGCTTTTGTGTGGCATATGATACTTCTTCCTACATAACAGAAACCACTTCTTTCTTCCAGAGAATGGAATAGCGTAATACTGTGACACATCAGATTTACCCTTGCAAGTTCAGCACACATGCAAACATATACTCCAACGATTGACACCTTCACATCGACAAGGCAAACTGTGAACAAACGCAATGCATTTTCGAAGTTACAATGTCAGCAGTGCGCCCAGCTCAAGCAATGAAATTTATAACAAAAGCAGCTTAAACTGGCTCAACATTTCTCACACGCGCACTGCTATATTGACAGAACAGAAAGGAGAACTTCAAGACATTTGATTTGAATGGTCTTTTCAAGTTCCCAAACATAACTTGCATGAATGGAGTCCAGTCCCCCATCGATATGGCCGAAGGATACGGACTGAAAGAATTATGACTTCATCACATAGCCCAGGAAGATCCCGATCAAAGCAACAATTATGACAATTACAAAGGAGAAACCTCCACTGCGTCTCTGGCTGATTTCCCATCTCATCATATCCTGCCATATGAATAGAAACAAATAGCAGTGAATCATAAAATTTTGACAAAAAGGTAGGTCAGTAATGAATTGTATTGAGACTGGTCCATGTTTTTTTATAAGCCTAAATCCTTAGAATAGCCAGACCACATGAGGTTATGCACAACGATTGAGCTTGGGGGGAGACCATTAATTCTTTAATTTGTCATGCTCATGTTCTTGAAACAATTGTTCATAATAGCATGCAAGAATTTAAAAGATCACTAGAATAAACAACTTCGTGGGATGTTTCTGATATTGTATATAATGAAGATTTTAATCAAACTATCAAAGATAGGATCTAGTTTAAGGTTGAGATGCAGAAACAAACATTTACCCCATAACAGAGAAAGAACCCAACACATAAAGTTCAAGTTTATCGAAGAAAATTGTACACCACACTCAATAACCAAAATTTTCAATTCAATAGAGATGCACCTCCAAAGTCAATTGAGAAAAAGAATACTACAGAAAAAAAAGGAAATTTACAGCTCCAAAATTAATCCCTCCACTGATGCCTCAATCCTCATATTGTAATGGCACATTTCATTCGTCAGTACACATATTAAAACATATAAAAGACTACCAAAATGAGGACCGATAGCAACCAAAATCTTGTACATCTAACTAAGGGTAGACATTGGATTTTGTTCAGTGTTCTGGTATTGCAATAAACAGATCCCAAGGCAATTAAGTAGTAGTATAGTAAAAAAACGAAGCATGCATCTGAACAAAAAATTGGACAGTAAACAGTGCACACGGATTATCAGAGCCCATTGTTGTGTCCGCTGAAACTATTCGATTCAGCAAGGAATTAGAGGCGTCCGAAGAAGAGGGCTGACCTCTTTTCGCGGTTACCCTGCGGTTGAACAGCCGGACGACGTCGGTGCCCTCCAGGCACGCCGCTTAGGAAATCACCCTGCAACAACGGGCGGCAGCCATAATCGCAGGCCAAGCGGAGAACCAACTACCAAGAACCGAATGAGAATCAATAGCTCATTAGAGACCACTCACAGCGCGAGCTCGCGGGCGGCACGGGGGCTGCAGAAGCGACCGGAGCGGTCGACCTTGGCGTGCGCCGCGACAGCGGGCGGGGGCGGCGGCGGGTGGGAGGCGAGCAGCGGCGCTCGGGAGGAGGCGACGGCCCGGGGCGGTGGCAGCAGCGTCCTGGTGCGCCCCAGGAGACGGTGGCAGCAGCGTCCTGGTGCGTCCTCGTCCGGGCGAAGGATCACAGGCGAACATGGATGCGCTCATCCGGGCAAAATGACTGGATCGACTGATCCAGAATCTTGAGAGAATATATTGGTTTCTTGGATCACCTTATCCATACCATCCATCCAAACGCCTGGCATCCAACAAAAATTGGGACCGCTCTATTCTATCCAGGCCATGACCTTGAACCAAACACTACCTTACTGAAACACTGTGCTAGCTAAAGATGCATGCACATGGTGATGGTGCTGCCTGTATTTCTATGCTCTATCTAGTCACGCCTTGTTAAATTAATTTGATAGGAACCTTATAATTTCCATATTTTTTAAAAGCATTGCTTGGCAACTGTAATGTTTCATGCACTTTTCTTGTAAAGAGAGTAACATGCTGTGCATTGTATCTAATTCTTAGTATTTTTCTGCAGTACTCTGTCAGGAGTGACATTACCCATTACTTAATGGGCAGGCATGATGATACACCTATGATTGACAAGGAAAATCACAGGCTTGCTGTTGTTAATATGGACTGGGATCACATTAAGGTGTGTGCTGATTCAAAAAATTAATATTGATCTTGAGAAGTAAACCTCTTGGCCTAAACAATTTTCAGCCGTTCTCAAAGGCAATTTTATTGATTTGGGCGCTTGAGAATTACTTAGTTCCACCAATGCTTTCCCCCCAAAGAATGTGTTTATGAGGGTTACATTCTTTTTGTGTTTTTGCTTTTATGAGTTCATCTGTGGACTTTTATAAAACCTCTTGGGGGCTGTTTGGATGGCTGATTTTCTAAATAAATTCTTCTTTCAGTTAGGAGCATTAAAAAAAGAAAGCACTGTTTTGTTGTTCTGTAAAGTAGGAGTACCATTTATAGAGTATGTTGTTTGGCTATAAGCCTGGAAGATATTTTTAGTTTCTGTTTTTTATGTCTTGTTTAAATTAGGTGAAATGTCTATTGGTAAAATTCACTTCTTTTTTTGCTTAGAGATAAACACCCCGCCAAATAAAAAATCCCATATTTTATCAAATGTAGTAAAAAATCCCATATTTTATCAAATGTAGTTATTCAGGATTAAGTGCAAAGTCTATACTGATGTTAAATTACTGTCTCTTTTTTGGACTGGATATCCACATGCTGATTACCCATATACAGTTGAAAAGCGACCATATCTAAACCCAAGTCACGGCTAACTTCACGACCCAATGATGTGGA
Organism: Guadua angustifolia; assembly: GCA_036346375.1. Lineage (NCBI taxonomy): Eukaryota > Viridiplantae > Streptophyta > Magnoliopsida > Poales > Poaceae > Guadua > Guadua angustifolia. The sequence continues at coordinate 11,012,070 of CM070513.1, read as the reverse complement.
CGTCTTGCCGGCCAGCTGGTTGGCTAGTGTTGGTAGTTAGTAGTAGTTTATTAGGAAAGCTAGAAGTTAGCGATAAGAAGCGGTCGTATGTAGAGGAGGGAGGGCGCAACAGCAGTTCATGAGAAGAATTAGGAAAGAGATAGAACAGGAGTTGAGTTCAATTACAAGTTAAGAGTCCTAGTCTTACAGGTCAAGTATCTCTATATAAGAGCATGCATTGTAATCTTTCGGATCAAGCAAGAAATAAACAATCTATGCTTTGCCAATTACATCTCAATCTATGTCTATCTTTCCCTTCTAAAACCCTAATCCCTGTCAAACCGTGCCATCTAGCCATAGTTATTGGATTCGCTATAAACCCCCCCTTTCCCCGCACTAATGGTGAATCGGATTCATCGAACCTGAACTGGTTTAGGGTATGGGGTTCGTATTCGCATTGGAAATTGAAAGAAAAAGTGGCGAACTGTGAACCCAAATCCTGTACCGCGATTCAGATGAACTGCGTTTCTGGTAACTATGCATCTGGCCTTCCTCTGCATGGTAGTTATCTTTCTGTGAACCAAGGTTGAGAACAGCTTCCTTGTGTCATAGGTGCTATTAATGGCAACCAAGAAGACTTGCTTCTAAGCTGTTGCAGCAATGTAACCACAACCTTCAGGGCATTGGCAAAACAGTGGTGACCAGCATTCATAATGGCACATATTGTTGTCAATAGAGCAGTGTTCACTAAGCCAATTGTGGAGAGCTAAGCCAGAATTAGCATGAAATATCCATTTTGGAGAAGACAAATAGCTGATTACTTTGGCCTATTGGGTTTAATTTAGGATGGGCATTGAATCGGTAACCAATCATGAAACTAAATTCAGTACATATCTACTCCAAATATGTAAGGATTGCATTTGCAGTAAGATATGTGTATTTTTTTTTGCTTGGTGGGAGTATTGAAGCACTTTCCGTTTTGCCATGTCCATAGCAACCAAACAAAATGATTGACAATTAGAGTCAAAATCGTGTTTTGCTAAAACTGAAGGTCCAAAGCATTTACGTTGTAAATTTTTTCCTCATAGCAACTTTGAATTGGTTGTTTGGGTTCAATGATATTATCTTTTTTATTTTTCCTCTTTCAATAGGCGGTTGACCTGTATATGATGATGACATCTTGCCTTCCGAAAGGTGGTCAAGTTTTATCAGTCTCAGTCTATCCATCAGAATTTGGACTTCAGTGCATGGAAATTGAATCAACTAAGGGCCCAGCTGCTCTTGTTGATGACAATGGTGATGACGACGATGACGACAATAGTGGTGGTGAAGATGATGACGACAGTGAAGATGATGAAGACGATAGTGAACATGACTCTGAGGCTGAGAACAACAAGTTGCGTACTTATGAGCTAAACAAACTGAGGTTAGCAACAAAATGGAGAGAGATCCTTTTGCTTATTATTATCTTGTTTGTTTCTCTATTTGTCTGGGACTGAATGACTAATTGAGATGACTGTGAAATGAATTTGTTGACCATAGTCCATAGTCTTCGTATTGCTAACTAAGAAAATTAACATGTTCAAAACTTCAAATCCTGTGTGTAAATGTAACTAAGCATCTGCTTGGCATATTTAGAAGGGTTAATTGGATATATGCCAATGTAGGAATCGCTTATTCGAGATTTGCCATCGTTCCTTTGCTTTTTCGAATGATATCATTATGAAACCGTGCTTATTCAAAATATGCCACCGCTCGCGACACGTGTCCCGTCCGGTCAAACCGAGCGCCCATTCGGACGATTTTGCCCCTCCGCATCGCCTAAAGTCTTGTTAGAATTTTGTAGAAATCTCCAAAGAAGATCTGAAGCTAAGATTTTTACCTTGGTGACCCGAGATCCTCATCTATCTCTGGTAAAAATATAAAAAATTAAAACTTACATTTGAAACTTTTGGAAATTCAAAAATAGAAAACAAATAAAGTTGAAAATAGCAATGTCAGAATTTTTAAAATTTAAATATAAAAGATAAAAATTTTAAAACTTTATATAAGATTAATAATACTATTTCAGATCTTGATAAAATTTTTCATAAAATATTAATACCATTTTAGCCTTAAATTAAATATAAAACAAAATGGACAAAAATTCAGAAGTACAGAGGGGCAAAATCGTCCAAATGGGCGCTCGGTTTGACCGGACGGGAGAAGTGTCGCGAGCGGTGGCATATTTCAAATAAGCACGATTTCATAATGGCATCGTTCGAAAAAGTAAAGGAACGATTGTAAATCTCGAATAAGCGGTTTCTACAGTAGCATATATCCAATTAACCCTATTTAGAATTGTCTGCATATGTCCAATTAGCCTTTTTCTATCCTTTTCCCCCTTATGAAAATGTTGATTACCAAGGGTTGGTCCTCTCCCTGCAGGTATTACTATGCAGTTGTGGTGTGTGATTCCAGCACAACTGCAAATCACCTTTACACGAGTCTTGTCGAGGTTTGTTACCGACAATAATTAAAAGGGGGCTAAGCGCTGGATCGAAAACTCGATGGTAGCACAAGACACGGGAATTATACAGGTTCGGGCTCTCACGGTGGAGATAATACCCTAGTCCTGCTCTGGGATTATGATTGGCTAGCTTATTCGCTGATGATCCTGTCTCCTCTCCTCCTCCCCCACCCCCCTTTATATAGCGGAGGAGGGCGGTTACAAAGGAGAGTCCTAATCGGTTACAAGGTGGAGATTGTATCTTTTTCCTTATCCATTTAACATGATAACGGTTAGGATTACAATAGTATCCTCCCTAAGCAGGGTTGGTTTCCATCTTCAGGGTTTCCTTGTTGCGCATGGCGGCCTGCCTCCTGAGCAATACCCATCTTCATGTAGTCGGCTTGGTCTATCCCCTCCTGGGTGGTCCTCACGGCCTGCCATGCAGATACCCTGGGGTCCATATACTCCACAAGTCTTGATGGTACTGAGTTCTTGAAAACAGCAAATGTGTTTGATTGCAGTTTATTCCTGACTCTATGGACTTCAAACATCCTGTTCGTGACATTGCTATAGAGGTATCTTACTTCAAAACTATTGGAACAAAAACAATGACAAATTATTGTTATTTTCTTTTTGTTGCACATTGCTTTCCAAAAGTTATGATATTTAAGTTAAGTACAACATGCATTTCAGTTGTGCTAAAAGAAGCCTTTTCAGTTTGAAAACAACTTGTTTGAGTTCACGCAAGCACCTCTGAGCTACAAGGAGCCTAATTTTGAGACTCGTGCTTTGCAACATAGCAGAGTTAAGCTTACCTGGGATGATGATGAACCAGAACGTAAGAAGGTCTTGCGGCGGAAGTTCACTGATGATCAGGTTAACTCTGTTATTTTCATTCCTCATGTTAAAAGTTTTTTTTTAGTAGCTCACAGACTTGATAAATGAGAAGGAGGGAAGTACAGTGTCATGTTACATATTCTGTGTTACGGTGAATGGTATTTTGTAATGCATCTCTTCTACTTTGTGAAGTTTTTTTAAATTTCTGTGAACAGCTTGGCCTAAGTTATACACTGGTTTATCTGTCTATCATGTTGATATAATCATTTTCTTATAAGATCACATAATTTAATAACTGACGCCGTGTATTTTATTACTTTTGTTTTCTAATGTATTTGTATGAAATGTTCCCATCTGTCGTGTTGTTGTTTCTTATCCTTCTGTATTCTTGTATTCTACATCTTTGGTGAATGTTTTTATTTTGCTGTTGCAGTTAGATGAGCTTGATATGTATTTAGCAAGTGATGACAATGTGTCAGATGATGACGGTGTAGACAATGATGATGATGGAGCCAAAAGAAAGTTAACAAGGGAGGAGCGGTTGGCCCTTTTACTACAACGAAACAAATCTGACGAGGAACAAACTGATGGCTAGGGCATGGAGATTACATTCAACACAGAGCTTGAGGACCTAAGTAAACGTATCCTTGAGAGTAAGAGCAACGAGAAGACTGTCTGGGAGAAGCACCAAGAAAAGATGAAAGAGAAACGGAAAGCTAGGAAGAGGAGGCCAAAGGATGATGATGACTATAGTAGCGAAGATGGCCCTGATGAAGATGATGATTTCTTTGATGATGAAAATGATGATTTCTTTGATGAGGAAAAGTCTAATGATGAAATTAAGCCAACTAAGAAACAGAAGGCAAAGGCCAAAGATGCGGGAAAGGGAAAAAGAAAAGACAATCTCCCGGAGGAATATTTGAGCAAGAAGCAACCAAAGAAGAGTTGGAGCTCTTGGTTGTCATTAATCGAGATCGACCAATGGTGCAAAGCGTTACAACTTGAAATGCAAAAAGAGTAAAAAAGGCAAGAAGGGTAAAGAGGAATCTTTTAAGGACAAACTTCTTGAAATCGACTTTAGAAATCGACCTTAGCAAAGACGAGAGGTTCTCACCATGTTCACATCACATCTATTTGCATTGGATCCTCATCGATCCCAAGACAAGAAGTACCTCAACATATCATATTTTGCCCTATAACGCCATGTAAAACTCGCTTGACTTGCATGGTGTTCTTGACTCGATGTTACTCATCCCAACCATGGTAAATAATTTTGTACAGAGTGCAAAGATTCATGCGAAAGCAAGCCGGTAGCGAGGCGATGCAGTAGAGTGGATAGAGAATCTCCTCTGGAGGAGTCATATCTGGGAAGGTTTCCACCGAAGAAGTAGTTGCAAAGGATGTTGAGCGAAGCCGGTTGGGGCATCCACGAGAAACCGCAGATATTATGCATTGTCAAGTCTCTCAAAAGGAACCTTATTGCATTCAAAAATCAAGCTCGAGTGACCGATAAAGAGGAGGTTTGTTATGCCCTGATGCATTTTTCTTAATGACATGCTCAAATGCCTCTCAAAGAACAGACTTTGGTTTTTTTTTTTTTTTTTTTTTTTTGACGAGGAGGTTTTAAGGCTTTAGAATAGTTTTGAAGTTATTTATTTATGTGTGTATTGATCTGTATGGCCCTAGTGACAAGCGTCCCATTTTTGGATTTTGACATGATAAGGATCCAGTTGGACAATTTTGTGCGTTTTAGGTTAGATTATTATCGCGAATGTTTTGATTAGTTATAGGTGGCCTGATTTTGAGGGTTTGCAAGTTGCAAGTAGCGATCGTGGTATCCATTCCCACACATAACATCATGAAGGATGCAGAGTTTTTTTTCCCAAACCTAAATTAAAAACACTGGGAGTGTAAATGTGTAACTACAATTGCAAATAATGATGTGTCGATTATTATGTGCTCTGTAAGACCTTTAATGATTCTCCCTATGAGTACAGAAATGGTTGTAATAATTTATAAAGGATCCTTTATCGTATCTGAATCAAGTTACTCCAGTGTAGATGTTTTTGTTGCCGTTAATATGTGGTTCTTGCGTTCTGAAACTACGACGTAAAGGGTGGCTGTTAGTGTAGTACTGGGTGAGAACTGGATGTGCATAGGGCTCGTAATAGGCTTTTGACCATCTCGGCCTTTGGCCATATGCATCCAGAACTTGATGTTGGCTTATAGTCATTGTGAGCCGAAGACTACCCTGACGTATCTAGGCCAGGCCGGGCTTCCTGGTTTCATAGAATCTTAGGGCTATGAAGTGCACCCCCGTATTACCCACCATTGTCCGCAGATGAGGCTTTGCATTTCACCGCCGTACACAACGCAGCACTACATCACTGCCATTGAGACGGGCTCCCAGCAGGAAACGCCACGTCGGGCGATCGCCCGACACAACATGGTTGTACGTGCTGCTGCTGTACAGCACGGCCAGCGAGGACATTGAGGCTCTGTTTGGAAGTATAATTTTTTAAAACTATAGTTTTGATATACCATGATTTGCAATTGTTTTGTCATGAATACCATGGTTTTACCAAACCCTTTGAAACCATGATATTCCTTAGAACTACTAACTGTTTGGATGCAACATCACAAACTATAGTATTTGAGTGGAAATAGACAAGAAGCTAACAAAAACCATGAAAATATTGGGTTGGAGTGGAGTTTCAAATACTCCAAAAATACCATAGTATCTACCAAATTATAGTTTTTAATATAGAATTTGTTGCATGGTAACCAAACACCTTATGGTATAAAATACCATAGTATTCTTAGAAACTATAGTATTACCTAGAAACTATAAAAATACATTACTTCCAAACAGGGCCTGACTGTGTGGCCCGACAGGATGAAAACTGAGGGGCTTGTAAGACAGCTTCTTCCTTTGTTAGCAACTACACCGTAGATCGACGCACGTGTGGTTGATTCCATCATGGCCTACACTGACATGTCGGTCCCTTGGTAGTTCACGGTTTGTACCTGATAGTAATGGTAGATGCAAGTCAAATTTTATCTAGGACAATCCTAAATATAGCTAATTCATCGCAAACTGTTGGAAAAGATGCGAGAATAAGAGCAAGATTTTAATGATTATTCCATATAACAATATGATTAAAAGTACATAATCCAAGAATAGCCGACGTGACATAAATAGCATGATAAAATTAAATTTACAAGGACCCAGCAGAGTTGGTGCTACCAACACTGAAGACCCAATCAAGCCCACCTGGTGACTAAGCCCACCAGTGGTGGTCAAGGTTCAAAATCCCACTGGTTTCTCACGAGATCTCACTTATCGGACGTAGACAAAATTTGAAATATCAGTCGGAGTGAAAAAAATTCAAAAAAATTAAATTGCTACAGTGATTTCGGTATATCTTGACAAGATCTTGCTATAAACCACTAAGATCTCGAACTTTTAATCCAGAATTTCATGTTTATGACCATATTTGACTGGAAATTGATCAATAATACTTAAGAAAGTCATCTCCTATGAAAATTTGTTGAAAACCCGAAATTTTTAGACTTTTTTTAAAACTTTAAAAACACTATTAGATTTTTATAAAATTTTATGTGATTTATAATGGTGTGAAAAATTTATGATACTATCCTAAGAAGAATAGGATCATACATAAAAATTTTAAAAATAATTTAACTTCATTTGTAATCTTTAAAAAATCAAAAACAGAATGAACATAATTGGGACAGTAACCTTGTCAGAATTTTATAAATTTTCTTGAGTGTGATCATGATCCAAAATTTTTATGAGAAGTTAAGAATTGCCTCAGTACGAGTTAAATTTTTTTCTTTTCTCAATGAAATATATGTATGCATTGAACTTCATTTGTTATATTTCAAAAATCAAAAACAGAAAGAACATAAATGGTACAATGCATTTATAAGAATTTTATAAATTTACTGGAGTGTGATCATGATTCAAAATTTTTGTGGGATCTTAATAATTTCCTTAGAAACCTTATGAAAAAATTTAAAAAATTTTAAACCTTTTTTTATTGCTAAATCAAATATATGTATTGATCATTAGACTTTTATCAGAACATAGCACTATCAGAATTTTTGAAACTTTTTGAAGCTTGATAATCATATTAAAATTTTATATAAACATTAATAATGCATCATGACAATCCAAATAAATTTTCAAAATTTTCTAACGTGGTTTGTATAGTTTTTCATTTGGTTGAAATTTGCTGGTAAAACTTTTATCAGGACAGAAGCATTGTCCAAATTTGTAAAAATTTATGAAGCTTGATCATCATCTGAAAATTTTATGGGAACATTAGTAATACATCATAACCTTTTAAAAAAAATTCAAAATTTTCTAACTTGGTTTCTTTCATTTTTCATTCTGTTCAAACTTGTCGGTCAACGTTTCATGAGGACAGTAACAATGATTTGAATTTTTAAAAATTCCTCAAAGTTTATAATCATCTAAAATTTTTAGAAGAACATCACTAATGTGTTAGGAACCTTCACAAAAAAATTCAAAATTTTTTGACATTTTTGAGCTATTTTTCGCTTGGTGCAATTTTACTGAGATCTCGGCAAAATCGGCCGAGATCTCGGCCCTACCGTTTGAAAAAATTCCAAATTAGAATTTTTGTATTTGTGGTTCATCCAGAATTTATCCAGGTGCAGGATGATTCTAAAGGGTGCAGGATGCAACACTCGCAATCTTCTGCTAGGGCCTTTCGAGCGGGTCGTGCAGTTGTGTACACACGTACGTGTGTATATATGTGTGTGTGAGCATCCTCTCTTATACATGAAAAACAATGTGATAAAAATTAAAGACAATCGATCAATCAATCATGTATATGATTTCGGTTTTTACAAGTGTTTCCAGGGTATCCCAAATCCCAACAACGGAATACCCTACCGATCAACGAGACAAGAAACGAAGCAACAACTATACAAAACTGACCAATAATACAAGGAACACGACACGCAACGAAGAAGCCAGACATGCATGTAAATTTCTCGTCAGAGCGTGCTGCACTTGGCAGGAGCAAACGACAGCATCCCCTTCTGAACGTCGTAGAGTATGTGCACGTTCTGCTGCTGGTAGTTGCCGAGCGTGCTCATGGCGCCGTCGGTCTGGTTCCGCATCGCCAGGCACCATACGCCGGAGCTCAGGATCATGTAGTTGTCCACCGGCAGCACCATGTCCGCGCCGTCGAAGTGGAGCGTCATGCTTGGCATGGTCGGCGGCGTCGACTTCCGGGACGGCAGCGCGAAGCAAAGGTCGAGCCCCGTGGCGTCCGACCCGTCGATCAGCGGCAGCGTCACCAGGGACCGAACCGCGGCCCGGACCTGCTGGTAGGCCGCGTCGACCAGCGACGTGATCGTCGTGCCGGAGTCGATGATGAGCCCGCCGGTGCCGCCGGTCCTCAGCGAGAATGCGTTGGGAGGGATGGACAGCGCCGTCGTGCCGACCGATATGCCCGTCAGGTTTAGGTAGTAGTACGTGCTCATGGGCGCCTTCGATGGGCTGGCGACGAACGGCGTCGAATGGACGTCCGTGCCGTTGAGCGCCGCCGACGGTCCGAGGAGGAGCGTGCTGGTGCTGTTGGTGTCCTGGAATGGTGTGAGGCAGTACGAGAACTTGCCGGCGCCGAGCTGTGAGACGAGCGACAGGCTGCCCTTGCCCAGCCCGACGAGGCCGGCTGAGCCGTTCCAGTCGTTGCTGCTCGCGTTGCTGCAGCCGAAGGAGATGCCGGGAACCCGGACCTGGTCGGCCGGCGTCGAGCCGAACGTGAACGTCTCCACTCCCTGGACGCCCGCCGTCCACCCGGTCCCGTACGTCTGGTTGTAGATGCACGAGCACCCGGGGGCCGGGCTTGCCCCGGCCAGCTCCGCGCACATGCTCAACGAGCTGTTGCACGGGAGCACGCCGAACGTCGTCGAGCTCGACGGGTTGTACAGCCGCCCGGGCTGCTTGAAGCACTGCTTGCCGCAGGGCGCGCACTGCGTCCAGATGAGGTCGCTGCCGGTGTCCGCGATGGCCGGGTACGCCAGCGGCGGCGTGCCGATGGCCAGCGTCATGATGTACTCCCCGCCGTTGGGCAGGTCCTTCCGGGTGGGCGCGGACACCGTGCCGTCCGACGACGCGAGCTCCCGACCGAACCATGCCTGCCGGTGCATGTCGCGGCGCAGGGCGTCGCGCACGAACTGGGACGCGGTGACGTCGGGGTCGGAGTGGATGCGCGTGAGCCCGACGCGGACGCCGGCGGCATTGGTGGCTAACGTTGCACAGACGAACAGGAGAAGCACAGGGAGCAGTGACGCCATTCTGTACACTCGATGCCTAGGTCCAGTCGCAGTGTGCCAGTAGCTGGGAAGATGCAACAATGGCATTGAAATGTTTGCTTTATATAAGATGTCTCGTGTTGTGCCGTCCTGTATACCTCCTGTACTACTTCATACTTGGTCAAGCCCGTCATTTTGTGCCGGTCTTTTTGGTATGTTGCCTGGAAAGAGCTGAAACAACGTTGATTATCCTGTGATTATTGTCACGCTCACACCAAGAGAGTGCCATACACGATTACGTGGAGGCTTAAATTTTTGTGAGATTAGGTGAGGTACTTGTTCGGCGTGCAGGCAATAAGCATTCAAACTGGCGTTCTAAATTGGACGGCAACTTGTGGTCGTTGGATAATTGTTAGGCGCCTTTGTCAAAGTCGTCCTGGTCCAAAAGCAGGTAAGCTATGATGCATGAATTGACTAAATACAATCAGAGGAGAGAACGGTGCGTAGCGTAGATAGCGCCTCCGACCACTGTTACCACCCGCTCAACGAAGCAGGTGTTGAGATACAGAGTAGAGTCGCTTACATACACGTTACACCTGCTGCAAGCTTAGGCCGTCAGAAGGTCCACCTGGCCGGGTTGGGGTCACTCACTCGCTCGACTGGCCCTTGATCGAAGTCGTTGGGCCATCGACAGACAATGGAAGCGACGCAACAAACGGGAAAAGCAAAACGAAGTATACCGTTGTATTAGTTATCTACGGTATATACCGTGGAGTAGTTTTTCTGAAAAAAAATAAACGATGATAAAACAAAAAATTGGTGATGCCTACAAGCGTCAAAGTGTTTCTTTTTCCCTGGTCAGTAGTGACACAGGACAAGAGGAATTTCTCATAACTACGAAAACCACACAAATTAGTCCACATTTTTTTAGAAAAAAAAATCGATGTTGTGTAGATGAGGCTGCAAAACTAAAAGGACAGCCTGAAGTAAGCCAACCTAAGAATCTTTTTCATGGAAATATACCTTGTACGACAGTACGAGGGTGCAAGACTGAAAATAAAATCTTCCCAACAATTGCACAACATTTATTTTACGGTTTTACCCTTTTTCGTTTTAACTTTGTACATATAACAAACATTTGTAGACACATTTAGTCCTTGGCCAGGTCTATTCTCAACCGAGATCTTTATAGGTGAGCTAAGATTTTTAACGTAAAATCCCGACCCATCCACAGAGATCCCGTTCGGGAACAAGCCCCCTGAACAAGGACCATGTGTAGGAAGCCTGCCCATTCCCCGTGGGAATGGTGACCCGCGGTGAATTTCCCCGTCAGGCCAGCAGCGCGTTTAGACGTCGGGTGGGAAGAGGAAACCCCGGCCAAACTTCCCCGATCCACCCCAACCAACCACGGGACTAAAAAAAAATCGTGTGCCATCGCAGTGCTGCTCTCTCCATGCCAGCGGTCCTGCTTCCTCACCCCACGCATCTCTTCCGCCCGCCCAGTAGGACTCAATCGCGGTGCCCTCCGCCGCATCACTGAGTCAACGTACGCGGACACGCGCGTACGGGAACGCAGTGATGAAGACGACGACGACGAGGTGCCTGCTATGAATCTGCATGGTGACGAGGAGCATGGACAACATACATGGCAAGTCCCTCATGTATGATGATTCATACATACGAATAAAACAATGATCCCAACGAGGATTTGGTGATGAAGAAGGTAATTACTGTGACATCGCAGTGATCTTCGATGGTGATTTGTTGATTTTTTTTTTCTGCATTCAATTTGATCGGGTGCAATTGTTCTGAAATCTCTTGTTATGTGCATGTTGTGTTATTTT